>CM076728.1:6681070-7043570 GCA_038501795.1 Pseudopleuronectes americanus | reverse complement strand
GTGGAAACTCTGTCGCTCTCTCAAATTATCCCACTTTTGAGTCAGTCTGACAAGGGATGGGGAGGCGAGCGGCTGACCTGACGACTCCGGTTCCAGTTTTAGGTGTCCCCGCTCTGGTTGGAGTGCGTGGTTTGAAGACGACAGGAGGAGACAGGACTGGAGGGGCCCTGCTGCAAGCGTGGGGACTTCATTCCAGCATTGGTGTTCAGACGTCCCCAGGGAAAAGCAGACCGCCTACACAGCACAGTGGATTGCTAACTGATACGCTCTCCACGCCATCAGATAGAATTACTCAAACATCCAACAGATGTATTACCACCGAAACGGAGTACAAGGAGATAATATTGCTCACAAAGAGTTACAAGGAGAAAAGGGCTATTTTGAAACAGAAATGTGGGGAATCCAAGACCAAAAAGGAAGTGACTTTCAAAGCACTTGGAGGTGAGGCCTCTAAGGATGCAGCCTGCAGTCAGAGGAACAGTAGTGGGACCTATTGCTACGCCAGGGCAATCAAGACGAACCCACACTTTGCAGGAAATGCAACCAGTGTCAGGCCTAAATACACCAATGGCAGCGTGGTGGATTCAGAGGCGATCGGCGGAATCAGCGTCGATAGCGATGACGCGGAGCCAGTGAACGGTGCCACCTCTCGTGGAAGGGACCAAAACAGAGTGCAAAGTCAGAATGCAGAGCAGTCTGGGAGGATGGCAATGTTTTCTGCGGCCCAACATTTTGGGATGCCACGGAAAATATGCATCCTCTGCGGTGGGAGAAAGACTGTGACCGCAGGGGCTCCCACTTTGGGGGAGAAAGGCCCTGCTGCTGACGATTGCCCATTAAAGTCAGCCCTCAACACGCTTTCAACTACCGCGCTTTTCCAGATGCCCCATACTGAGGGAGAAATAGACCTCAAGGCAACCCAGAATCAAACCCCTGACAAGAGCACAGACAGAGTCCATCCACAAATATTATATCTTAACGAAGAACTGAGGTATAGAAAAACACCACATCCGGCATGTCCAGTGCACTCTAGAGGCAATCTGGTCCCTTTGTCATGTGCACATGCTCCTGCTGATTCAAAATCCCTTACCCTAACCCAACCCACACCCATCCTACAAGCTAAAACCATCACAAAAGCAACTGTAGAAACAAGAAAGGATGATGCAAGTTTAAAATCCTTGGCAAAACCGACACAGGACGGTAAGGTCCCCCGGCCGACGAGTCTCATGTTGACTCCACAGTTGGTCACAGCTACCAGACCCAACGACCCGCATTCACACACTTATCCTAAGCTCGTCAAGATGCCGCAACACAACTCTATACAATGGAATGGGCCTCAGAATGTGTGCGTATCTGTGCATGCTACACCTAAAAAGACTCTGTTGCTAGCTTCCCATTCATACACTACAGCCGTGGGACCTGGAAACACCTCCGACACTCACACAACAACCACAACCTTTAACACTGCACTGATGTCCTCAAAAATCGCACCTACTAAAGCTGCTAATGCTGAGGATGAAATTAAACTGCCGCAATCAACGCACACGACTCGAGTGAACGCGGCAACAAATACAACTGATAGCCCGCTAATGTCTCCAAAATGTCCGACCCTATTTAAAGTAAGGAAGGCAACAGACAATGTTGATAAAGGAGACGCAAGTGTACGACAAAGGGCTGCAAGTCCGGCATCTACTTCACACAATCCATCTCAGAAACCACGAGAAAATCCATCGTCAAAGGTTAACGTTAGCCCACCTACAAGTCCCCATTTCACTCATACACCCCAGATCCCTTTGTTTCCTAACGCTGCTTCAGATCAATTTAGACATACAACCAATAAGCGAAAGGCTAAATCAGAGGCGAGACAATTTCACCCGATTCAACCTATGTCCTCAAATTCTGAGCCTGCAATTCATGAACCTACAGCGTCAGTTAACACTAAAGCAAGTGCAACTGGACCCCCACATTCAAGACCTCGGCTTCCTTCAGGTCCCGGTTCACCAGCTACACATCACAAGACTGTATTTAAAAGCATTGCCCTAAAGAACTACTCAGTCAGCATGAAAACTGTATCGTCTACAGCCAGCTCCTCATCACCGGCATTGACAGAAAGACAAAGAAAAGTCTGTGTATCAGGCATGACTATGCTTCAGCCAGCAGACACAAAACAAGACGAACTTTGTCGGAACAAAGCATCACGCAAAAATAAACCCGGTAATGCAACTCCAGCCAATGAAAACTCTGCTTTCTGCGGCGTTTCAAATCAGGAACACAAGTCCAAAACAACTCTGCTTATATTATCCAGGCCACTGAATGTGTCAAAAAGCCATAACAGAGGCAGTGATGTGAGCGCCCACAATACTGAGTCAATAATGAATCCCAACACCGAATCACAAACTGATAGGAACAAATTTGGTGGTAATCTAAGCAACGAATTTGTGGCGCATGAGTCAAAACGCCAGGAAAATTCAAATCTATCACAGGTCACTAAGCTTCAGAATCACATTTCCTTAATTAAGTCGAGCAGCATTTGTCTGCAGGGCTGCATAAACACAGAACAGCAAAGGGTTGTGCAAGGATACACAAAAACAGAGCACGAGGGACCCTGTGCTCCTGTCCCACCAGTGAAAAGAGCCCAGGAGACAGATTCAAACGCAGAACATTTGGCCTTGGGTGTATCACCCAGGCATGCAAATGTAAAGCTTAACTCCCATGCAGATAAACAGACACATTCCACTTCTGTCACAGCACAAACTAACTTCATTAGCTCACCGACGGCAAACACTAGAGGACATGTTGACCCCAACCCCTCCTCTCCTGTCCGTCAAAACTCTCATACAGATACATCCTCACTTCTGCAAGCTCATGCGGGTCTTCCTGTCCCTGCACCAGCCCCATTGAAAAGCGAGGATCCTTGTGCACACAGAGGCCCTGGCTGTAACTCCATATTGCAGTCGTCAAAAATGCACTTGGTATCCCATCCCCGCCCCCAGTCCTGCGAGGCAGAGGCAATCGCCAGGGCGGATTCGAACTCGAGTCCTGCTCCCCCCCCGGCCCTGCCCGGTGGACTCCAGCCTGGCTCACTCCCACCCGGCTGATGCAGCCATGTTGCTGCTCAGCTCCCCACAGTGCTGCAAATCAGCAGCCCTACAGCAGAAGCTCGAGACGGTGGAGGCCAGCCTGGCAGCCAACAAGGACAGGATCACCACTCTGCTTAACATTATCCATGACCTTGAAACATGCCACACTCCCACCAGCGGGTAAGAGCAGGTGTTGGTGTGTGTTTTTTATGTGTGTTTGTGTGTGTGTGTGTGTGCAGGTTAGTCTGTACATTGTGAGGACCAGTTTGACATTTAGACCTTAGCTAGGTCAGATTTTTCCCCCTATATTAACATCCACATTTACTTGAAGTGACAAATCCGAGAGGCAAATTTTATATGCAATTGCTGCACCTCAACTATATTAGGAGATTGAAAAATGGTTGAAAACAAACCAAACTAAATTTTGCTGGAGATTTAGTTGATGGTTTATGTTTTTTTTAGATAAAACAAATTGTATGTGATTTTATTGACTTTCTGAAGACACTGAACTAGCACCCACACTGGTAAACTTCATAAGACACATTCATTACATAAACTATGATATAAGACAAAACAGATGCTATTGAAAGGCCACACCATCATAAAGACATTATAAAGTTGTTGTTTTTTTTCGGTCCATAATTATGCTTTAAATCAGAGTTTGTATTGTGATGATGCAAATCTGTTACATTGTAAGTTTGCAAACAGGTTTGTGGACGTGCACCTCGGTGTGACAGAAACCTACTTGGGCATTTCAGCAGGGCACTACTCAGAGATTTATTTAGCCGTGTAACTCTTCTGGGACAAATAACAGGAATTAAAACGGCCCTCTGGCAATGTGCCTCCGTCAGTCATTCTCATCCACCATAATACGCTAATAAGTTGTGACTACCTCTGCGGTCATGTTTCAGAATAACCAACTCCTAATAAGCGACATAATGCTTGTTATACAGCTCATCACTGCCATCAGCGACGGTCTGAATGATTAGCAGACAGAGAGGATGAGCGGGGAGAATATTAAACAGCAGATCTGGAGCGATGAGTGTTTTGGATGTTTATCACCTCACACTCTTCAGTTTACTTTTGTTTATTTCAGTCAGCGATGCTTCAAAACTGGAAAGGACCTGAAGAACTGCTCGAGCTGCCAGAAAACTGCTTGTATAATCTACAGGTGAGATAACAGTGACATCCAGGGTCTTGTCTTTAAGCACTGCATTGAACTGTAAGTGATCAGAGGAGCTCAGGAGTTCAACTCTTGCCCAAAAAGATTTATGGCTACAGAATATAAATTCTATGAATACATCATGTGTTATCACATTGAGCTATTATATGGTGTTGATTATAGGGAGGCTCCATTTGATAAAGTTGAAAATTAGTTTGGGTTGAAAACGTTCCCATGAGAGCTATTTTCTGAGAAGAGATTAATAAAATATTAGAGGGAAATTAATTTTTCAGGCTCAAACTTGATAGACAGTTCATAATTGCTACTGGGTGGTTCTTCACTTCACCCGGACAAAAAGAAATGTACCGTGAAATCAATTTGAATAAAGTCAGAAAAATCTGTTTAGACTTTTACTGTTTCTTCTCCCTTGTTTCTTCATTACTTTTCCCAATAAACTTTGTTACATGTGCCGCTGCAGAGTCAAGTCGGTGTACTCAAGGACAAATTCAACATTTGATTTACAGTTTCAGAAAACTTGCAATTTCAGCTGGCAAGCAGTTTCCCACCGTCCTGCTCACTTCACTTCACAGAAAATGAATGACTTACAGTTTGGGCACCCCACCAAATGAAAAGCTGTGCGCTGCTCATTTGTTTCTTGCTCAGAATACATAGGGAGATTACATTTTGCTCTCTGAACACCATAAATCTTTTGGAACAGCTGTCAAATTGAAGCACTTAACTGCATGTGACTCAATCCTTTTCACACGACAGATTTATGGAGATTACGGAGGACTCTTCAAAAAATTCAGGCAGGCAAAAAGGAAAAGTTCCTGCCTATGCAGCCTGTACAATGGATTCAGCGTACGTTTGCTTACAAGGTGGTTGGATTTCATGTTCAAACATTTCAGCAGATGTAGCGAGCTGAAAGAGCTCAGTAGTATCTTCAAATTAAAGATTAAGCATTTTGATATTTGCACATCCTGAAGCAAATTTAAAGAAGACGTCACTTAAAATCCACCTTTTGAGAATACAAATAAAAGAAAATGAATGATATAGACACATTCTCAGATGGTGGTCTGAGAAAGGACTTTAAGTTTTCAAATTACTTGAAGAAGTAGTGTGTTAAAGTGTAGCATGCAAGAGCTCTCCAATATGCTGCCTTTGGTCTAGGTTTGCACCAATTAGATGAAATGTTGCATCAGTTGGAGGCTACAGAAATATAAAAATCTCAACAATACTGTGTGCAGAAAGGAGGCTAAAGGAGGCCAGGAAATCTAAAAGTCTTCTCATCATCTTTCTTTTTTTTGGGAGAGAGGGGGAGCCTCATGCTCCACAAAGGAAAACCTAAAATGGTGTTTATCTTGAAATATTCAGAACATTCCCCCCTTGATCCACTTATTTTCAAAACCACTTTTGCATGACAAAAAGATGTTACGTAAGTCGATTTGCTGACTGTTGTGTGTGTGTGTGTGTGTGTGTGTGTCTTGGCATCTGATCCTTAAAGGCCAAGGGCAGGATAAGAACCCCCCCCCTCGGAATAAAAGACGTTTATGTACCTTCAGAGAAAAAGGATACCCTGCTGTGGGAATGTCTTTCTGCCCAAACCGATCAACCACTTGGAAATCTGACAAGGACAAAGCTTCCCACAGCGTGAGTGGTACCGCACAAAACAGAGGGAAGTGTAGCGACACAGGTTACAGTGATGTGTGGGATTTATCGAAACAGCCCTCTGCTGTTATGAGAAATGAGCTGGTGAAATGTAGACCTCACAAAAGGAAGCACTCATTTGCATTCTTTGGCAAGAGCTGAATTAAGCGGTTTTCAGACATGTACTCTACGGAATGTTCGCACAACGGGGCATGACCTAACTCCGGAGTTTGCCTTTCACGTATCAAGAAGAAGGTTCTTTGGTTCACAGCAACACAGAGATCTCAGGAGCATTTAGATGATCGGTTGGAAAGCATGTAGGAGGGATGTATAGATACTGCAAAACACGTGATTTTGTTTACAGCATATTAATGTCAGCATCGGTGCATATCACCATCAGTGTTAGAAATGTCATCAATGCTCGCGCTTCCTTGTGGGGAATCCTCATAATAATCATCTGATGGTCTCAGACATAATCCAGAGGTTTTCCCAAGGAGGTTGGCAGGAGAAATTCCGGACAATGTCCGCAGCAACTGATTTGGACATTTGCGTTCTCACCTACAGCTCCTTCAGTTTTCAGGAGATTATCTGGATCCTAGTTCATGTCTGACAGAAGCTTTTGATAACTGTTATTTCTTACGTTATTTGAATGTTTTAGTAATGTTGAGTTGCATGTCTGTTGTGTCCAGTGTGGAGTACGACTTCAGGCAGCAGGAGAGACGCTTCATGGAGGTTCTGAATCGATCGGCGGGGGGAGATAATGCTTTCTCCATGCATCTGTCACCGCATTTGAGCTTCAGCCTGCTCAGAAAAGTCATCATTAAGAACTTAACCAAGTCACGAGTGAAAAGCAAAAAACTGTGCAAGAATCTCTTCAAATGGCTGCCCAGGAAAATCCAGCAGGTGTAGCTCTCTTCACAACGGCCTGGTGCTGTTTGACAGCCATTAGCCTGTGTCCCAAGTGACCAGCAGAAGCCTCTGCAGTGGACTTTCGTGATTCGCCTCCTCCTCACTAAATGGGATTACTCTGAATTAAGGTTCTTGCCCGGCGGAGTTCCACTCCCCTGCACACTGTCAATGCTTATAAGCAGGATTTTGTACTAAAACGTGCCCCTTCTCTTTGTGACCTTCACCATCACCCCAAAGGCTTTCCATACATCACTTTTGGAAAATTTAAGGTTTATTTGTTCTCAGCTTGCCTGCTTGAAAAATTAATGACTCACCACCGCCTCAGATTTAATTTAAATTTGCGAATGAGAACCAGTTCTCTTAAGACTGTTATGATTGATGCACTACGAGTTTCCCCCGAGAATACATTTCTCCTTCAACTGTCCCCTAACCCGTTTCTCCATAGAATAAATGAACGCAATGAATCAAGTTTTTGAAATGATTTATTAAATGCATCTGAATTTACTGACAGTTGATTTGTCTGTAAATCTGTTTGTCTATCCAGAGCTTTGTTTAAACTGTGAATGTTATACAGAGCTATATCTGTTTATTGAATGAAATAAACACAATTTTCAGCTAAGAAAAAGGGGCTTTTGTGCATCTTTCACGGCTGCAAACTGGTCATCAGGGTGCAGGAAGTCGAGAAACGCTCATTATGCTTTGGCCAATTGTGTCGATGGTCTCCAAATCCCCGAACAATATCAACTTCACAAAGGGTTTCTAAGTAAAACAATGATGTGACAAATGGCTGCAATGAAGCATGAGTCCGCAATCACAGCGTTTATGTGAACGTGGACCCACACACACACACAGACACACACACACACACACAGGGACATGCAACGCAAACCGGAGCATCCACAAACCTTGGACGGTTTCACTGAAGCTTTCATAAATTATCAATGTTAAGGGAGAAGCAGAAAAACTTAGGATAGAAAGCTCACGGTTTGAGTAATGAATGTATGAACAGTCAAGCATAAGTAACAGTAAGTCAAGCACTGACTGTGACATTACGCTTTGAGCCGACTTTAACTCAGGAAAGCTTTAATTAAAAACACCTCTAAGAAGAAATAATACAGAGAGAAAATGAAATTCTTTTAACAATGGCACTAGAGGGAAATAACTTCAACAGCCTTCTAGCCTCATGGGGGGAGCACAGCTCTGCCACTAAGATGCATTTAACAACTGTCGACTGGAAATGATAACGTGCGCACAGTTGCAATGTTCAGTTAATGACCAAAATTCTAATTATTTCAGCTGGCAAACTGCAACCTATAAAGATATGTAACAAATACAAAGTGAAAGCTTTGTGAAATATAAATTTTCAATTGCTCAAACACTAAAACCAGAAGAATACCCTGTTGTAACAAATGCTGTTTTCATACTGTCTTTAAATTTATAGCGATCACAAAATAAGTTCATGTCACGTTTAAACATCAAGTTTGTTTACTGTTATGCAACAGTGAGATATGAGAGTCACATAATGTGTTTTGTAACACAAGAGAGTGTGAGGCACATGTGATAAATTGCTGATCCGAGCTGACTACCTGTTTTAAAGGCAGGGTTGGTAAGTTGTTGAGACATTTTTGTAAATTGTTGAGACTCTTTTTTGACCTGTCCTAATTTGCCCCTTAGCCCGACCACTACACCTGGCCCTACCACTTTGTTTTGCGTGTGGCCGTGAAGGATGAGAGTTTCCCACTGTGACGTGAGGGTAGTGGCCATATAGCCCTTCAAACACCCCTTCAACCGTAGTGTAGTATGCATACATGTGTCATACAGTTGTTCTAATGGGCCGATAAGCAGTGTCAGTTAAACACAATCCATTTTCCTTAACTGAAGCTAGAAGTGACACGTCAAATGCGGGTCAAAACTATATCTATGTGGAAAGTTCTCTTGTCACAGAATTTACGTCAAAGAGACACTGCCACAATACTTACAAACAGGGACATAGTTAAAACATATAATTTAGATTAACAGACTGCAGCCATGCTAGTTTATGCAGAGGACACTAAACTCTCTACTTGAAGGTTCTGGTAAGATTCTGCTATTCTCTCAGAATGGTTCTGCTCAACACTGTATTGATTTAACAGCACTGCACTGAGCCAGACAGCCAAAGACAAATAGGTCCATAAAAAATAAAATAATAATCAGACCAGACCACATTTTGCATTTATATGATCAGAGAATCCCACAGTGACTGAAACTACTTGTCCCTTTATGTGATGATAGAAGTGTCAAATTGCTAAATGGTTAAACAAGAAGTCTTACAATGCCACATCTAAACTTCTCTGTAGCTGTAAAAGTTTTAGTGTTCACCTAATGGCGGAGAAGAACAATTTACTGTCTTTCAGTTATGTAATCAAACCATTGTATTGCTACTTTTGAAGTGTTGCAACTGGGTATAGAGCTGCAGACAGATACTAAGGGAAAATTACAGAATCAATACCAACATGTCTGTTATGCCTCAGGAGATAATTCAGCACCAGTCAGGCATTGAGCTGCTGTGCTGGTGCTCTTCAGACGTCACACTTCACACTCCTCTAAATAACTGCAAAGGAACCTGTTAAATGGTTCAGTAAGTAGCAATTTTCCCCTTTAAGTGCGTCTTTATTTACAGGTGAATGTTACCTATTTAATAACCTATTATTCTGCATGTACTGTCTTACAAAGTCAAACCTTGCAGTCTCAATATTTGGTCGTGAAATATATAGTTATCGTATATAAAATGTTTCACAGCCCTTTGGACCAGTTTTGGTTTTAATGCTTTATATTTTCTATAAAGGTTTTCATGAAAATGTTTGGAAGAATCCTCCTGCTACAACGAGTTAAGCTTCCTGTCTTGGAAATTGCCTCTACTAATCACACCTATGTACAAAATAGATATAGTGTTGTTCTTTCTTAAAGTGTTTGTGTGTGAGATTAAGTGACATCTAGTGGTGAAGTTGCATGTTGCAGCTGATTACCCCTAAACTCAACCTTTGCTTCCAAATATGAAAGAGAATTGTGGTCTTAAAAACTCAAAAAGTTATAAGTTTGTCCAGTTTGGGCTACTGTCATAAAAAACATGGCAACCTCCAT
The DNA here is from genome assembly GCA_038501795.1 of Pseudopleuronectes americanus. Taxonomy (NCBI): domain Eukaryota; kingdom Metazoa; phylum Chordata; class Actinopteri; order Pleuronectiformes; family Pleuronectidae; genus Pseudopleuronectes; species Pseudopleuronectes americanus. The sequence goes on along the minus strand of CM076728.1, from coordinate 7,033,652 downwards.
AGGGAGGACCCACTCCTTGTGTAAATATAAATTTCTGCCTTTAAGCTAAATCTTACTTGTCTGAGTGCAGTCTTCTCATGACTATTCCTAGCACATGCCAATTATAAAAGAGAGTATTTTTCCCCATTTTCAAATGACGTGCAAAATAACCTAATATGACACTGACAACAGCTAAAAGTGTAAGACAGCTTTAAATCTGCATGTGTAAATACTACATATATCTAAAAACAAACATAAAATGTTCTTCTTTGATGCCAATTCAATTTGCTGCCTTTGGTGAAAAGCAATGCACATGAAATCAGGAGCACAAATCAAGCCCTGTCAGGCCCATTATGAGGGAACAAATAAAGCCTGTTAGGTGAAAAGCTTCAATCTCCATCAAGTGACATTGCTGATATGGACTCTGTTCCAAGTGACTCCCTCTAAGGTGAAAGAATTACTTCGGCTGCCAACACCACTGAAAGTGACGCCACAGTCTGCAGCTCTCTGCAGCCTTCAGCCACTTCCAGCTCATTATTTTGGTTCACTGGTCCGTCTGGTTGAGGTCCAACGACTTTCACCAGCCCCTGCTATATAGAAAACTCGGGGCAGCTGCCAGCTCAGTCTCAAACATGTTGTGTCCTACCTGTGCAATGAAAGGTGCCAGAGCACTGCAGCACGGCTTTTTCTGGTTTTCAAAACAGGACTTAGGGGTGAGGTGAATTATGACATGGGACCTTCTCCTAGACACTATACGAGCCGAGGTGAGGGTCATGGGAAAATGGTTGCCAAGCTATCTCTAACCTCTGAGCCCATCAGCTGTCGTCAGATTACGAATTAGGCTCTGTGGCTCGTTTCATTTCATCACACAAGTCAAACATCTGTCCACACAAAATACAAGTGTTGGTGTTATGGGCCCAGATGACATTTTGGCTAGTCTTTAGCAACACTTTTGGCCCATTGCGGAAAGTAAGGTAAAAAGCCAGTAGACGAAGCATGTCAATGTGTTCCCCTTCATTTTGCTCTCCGCACGTTTACCTGTGGGAAACCAAAACCATCTCAAACCTTATTGGTCAAACTAGAATGGTAACCAGAAGGATTCCTTTAAACAATAATCTTAGTTAGACACTCTCAGAGCTCATTGTGTTAAATTAAAAGCTGGGAGATCACCATTACATTTCATTGTGGTTTGAATGGGTATGTTTCCTAAGGCTAATAGCGGAAATATAAAGTTTTTGCTATATTATATACAGGGGACTTTGTTATATTTTCACGTTCTTACCAATTATAACATCGCCTTTTTTGGCACCCGCATTATTCATCTTTCAGTTGATTTGTCAGTTGTTTCAGTATCTACTGGACAGACTGCTATGAAATATTTAAATGGAAATGATATGGTCCCAAGAGGATGAAAGCTGCCCACTTTGGTGATCCCAAATAAATGCTGTTATCATGGAAAACTGATTATGCTAATTTTACTTATTGCAAACTGAAAGCGTGCCACAAACACACAAGCTATCCCCGAGGGTCCACTGGTGCTGATTTGAATTTTTTTGTATTTCTGAACCACCATAAACTGTATGTGGCTCAGATGATTCATGCATGCTTTTAATCCCGTAAAACATATGCTAATCATTCTAAAATGCAATACAGCGTAAAATGTTATGATAGTAGCACGGGTAATAAATGGCTATTTACCCAAAATGCCCTTTACCAGAAATGGATCCTCTATTTGAAATTTAGGCAGCAGAGAGATATTATTTCTGAAACTCCTCAAGTGGCATAATTGGAATAAAGTGGAGCCCCTGAGCTAAAGGTAGAAATATTTGTTTGAATAAATAATGCATGTACTTAAGTTCTGTCCACCCCATGTCAGGCAGTTTCAAAGAAATTCATTTCTGCTGCAGTACTTTTCTCCACAGGCAGCCTGCTGTGCACTGACAGTCATTTTCTTAAGACGGAATTCCTGTGCAAATTGGTCTGTTAGTTGTCTTTCCAGCACGGTGAACAGTGAATGGCTACATCTACAGTATATGTAGATTTTTTTTCTGTTGCCGAAATGATCCAGTTCCTAATCCATTTTAATGTCTGTTAACAATCAGTGTGAAAACGAGTGTCAATTTTTTTCCCCTTTTAAATTAGCTCCGTCAGTGTCATTGTAATGATCCACACAATGAGATGCACTATCAGCTTCAACCTTGCTGTGACACCAAGAGTGTTTATTGTTTAATCCCACCTCTCCCTGTGGGGGGGAACTCAAGGACCTCAAGGATTTTTAACAATAGAAGGACACACAGTTCTCTTTTGTTTGGTAAAAAAAAATGAAAAAAAGAAATGTCCTGTGAATACCAATGTGATGCTTTTATGCAAATTGTGATCTCTGTCGTGCGCCCGGTGTAATTTGACCACCTTTAGGGAAAGAGCTGCCTTTTTGTAAGCCAAATATGCTTATTGCCAATATATCACCAAAAAGCAAATATGCTTTTAGCCTAATACATCATCCTATTCAGGACTCTACTTTTATCTTCTTACGTATAAAATTATATAAAATGTCTGAGACACTAAACACACTGAAAATATCCTGCTCTCAAACTTGAAGCAATACTAGGCTATGGTTGAAATACATCATTTTAAATACATTTTACACAGCATCAATAACAATTACTCACATTTGCAGATGCTGAGTAATGTTGGTTTTAACACTTGTGTTATGATTGTGACAAAAGTTTAAGATTCATGGTGGGAAAAAACAGCACATTCAGCAAAAGAAATGTCTCAGACCTGCATGTTGTTAACAGATCTCAACAAACACTGGTGCTGGCTGTTCAGACTAACAAGTTGCACTGTGGGATTCGGTTGCATCTTCACCTTCACCTCCTTAACAGCAGGTTACGAACAAAACTCATATTGAGAGGATGCCAAGTCTGCAGCTGCTTCTGAAACTATGTGGCCTGCATCAGCATGGTGAACTTATTTATCTCTATTTTGTCCCTATCGATCATTATTGCATTTATTTACTTATAGACGCAAAGAGGGTTGTTTGATTGGTAAGCTGATGGGTGTTAAGAAATAAAAAATTCTCATAAATAACTATTTATCTTGCAACTGACCTATTGGTGTATATATGTATGATGTAAAAATGTTTTATGCTTCTATAATTAAGTATCAACTCCCATCAATCTTATGATACAATATTTTTTTTGTGAATGTACTGTATCACATTGACACCCCCATTATAGCTAAAAATAAAATAAACCATGAGGTAATTTAGAGTTCACAAACAGGTTAATTAGAAGAGAATCCCATTTTATATTTAAAAATAATCCGAAATAGCTTGATAACAATAATAATAAAAGTAACACCAAGTAAAACATATTGAATATAAAAAATCTATAAAAACTGCCTTAAAAAAAAACACATACTAAATGTTTGGCAGAAATTTGAGCACGACCACCCAAGAATTAAATTACAATAATAAAAAAACTGAATGAGGTTAAATCAGGTGGATGCGGTACGATTGAAGTAGGCTTTAAGGTTTGGATTAAAGGATACTGACTCAGCCTGCTGTATTTATATTATGGTGTCAAAACACCAACACTTCAAAAAGTATGTGGTTCTCTGGGCTGTGGATTTAAATAGACATACGTGTTGAGTGATCTGATGTGACACGGTTAATTTGTGTTGGTGTTAAACAGTTTTTAAGCTTCAATGTGGTAACAAGATAAATTACCAGGTTCCATTATAGGCACCAGCACAGTTTAGATTTAGAGTTGTATGTCGTCCTGTATAGTGGACGTATGAAATTAAGTCAAATATAAGACTAATCATCGATCATTGCATCTGACTAAATATGTGTTTGCTATCAAACCATCACAAAAACAGTCTCTATTTATCTGTTCTGGACAGTTAATGTGCAATTTAACTAAATACAGAATCATGAGGTGGTCAGGATGACCTGAGACCGTAGTACGGTTGTCCAAAAAAACTAAAAACATGCTTAGATTAGGAACTGTGACCTCATTGGACAAAGTGCTACTGTTGTGTGAATGTGGCCAATCATTCAACAGCTTCATACGCAGAGTATTCATATTCTTTTTCCTGCCGTTGTAGCCACCAAATATAAACACCCCTGCCGGTTTGATTCACAGACAGAGACTAATGAGTCATTTTGACGTGAGGCCTGGCTGGCAGTGGTCCTTTGGGGACGCGGAGGGGTTGAGGAGGGCAGATTAGGGTGTACGCTCACTCCTCCTCTCAGGGTCGGGCTTCCTCCGGTGCGGGGCTTTAGAGGAGCAGTAATGCGTTGAGATGGGAGAGATTGGCTTCCCCGGGGATTTAGATGTAATATGACAGAGCACAGTGGAAGGGGAAGGCGAGGGCGCTGACTGCATTTCCCCACAAGAGAGCAGGGGATGGCCTCTGGCTTTCATATGGCCTTGAACGTGGTGAAATTTGGCTTTATAATCCCGTGTAACACAGAGCAATTTCAAATCCTATGCCCATTATGGTCCCCGACTTCACTTTGTCATATTCAACACGGTGTGGCACTATTTTCGAAAGAATGACAAAGCGTTGATATAGCACTTCCACTGCAGGAGATAACCTTGTTCTCCTCAAGAGACAAACAATATTAGGATCACACATCTAGTACTTTGTCCAGAAACTCCTTGGAAACTTTGAATAATGCAAAAGAAAAACGCTTTATCTGGTCATCAGTTCCTTTACTGCCCCAAGGTGGGCAATTCATTAGGCAGACAAGGATCTGGACAGGCAGAGATACCACACACATACTGTACAAACACACAGAAGGTAAGCAAATGATGTACAATACATCAACAATGTGAAAATGTGAAATTTAACACCATTAGATAAATAAATAGTGCAAAACCCGACAGCTGCAGTGGAGCTGTTTCTGCCGTTTCTACCATCTGCTGCCGCTCCATCATGATTTCAACGCTATTTTCCCAAGATCTTAAAGCTACAATGCAAAAATGTCATGAAAACAAGACTAATCCTGCAGCTGTTAGGCCTTCTCAGCGTAAGGACCCAATTGCAGACCAGGGTGCAAAAAATACTTATGCATTTCAAAAAAGCAAAAACTAAGGATCCAAAAAGACAAAAATGACAAGAGCAAAAGAAGAAAATCCAATTCAATAATTGGTAAAAACAGAAATCCAAAAAAAAGGAAAAACAAAGCAGATCAAAAATCTGAGTGTCAAATATCATACCAGATAAACTTAGTTAAAAAAATTGCAGTATCCAGGCATGGCTTCTTCACAGACAAAAAAAACTATTACAATCCAACAGGGGACAACAGAAAGACTTGGCTTATATAGAAGGGGGAACAAAGACAAGACACAGGTGTACATATCAGGCAAACACTCAGGGTGACGATAGGGAACAGGTGAGGGTGAAAAAGAGCGGGAAGCAGCAGAGGGCGGAGTCTCCGGACAGTAACAGAACACATATGGTCTGACAATATAAACACAACAAGCACATGACAACATAAATAAACAGGGGGAAACACATGACATAACAAAACACAAGCAGGAGGCACAACGGAAAATGTCTTAGATTGCCGGGATCTTAACAACAGCAAATGTATCATTTCATAATGGCTGTTATTTTAAAGCTTTGTTTAAAGTTGCATTACAGGAATTCTTTTTAAGCCTTTTTCCTTTAATGTAAACGTTGCACATTTGATATGGTGTTGTCTTTATATTATTCCAAAAACTGAGTTAATACTGATTATCGTGATCATTTTGGTATCTGTTATCGTGATATTGGCTGATGAAATAAACACAAGTGAGTTTTAAATACCGAATATGACTTTTGATTTTCACTCTTGTAGATGTTTTAGTGTCTGACATGTTTTCGTTGTATCTAAATTAAAAATCATGCCTCAATTACAACAGAACTTTATGCTCATAACCAGAAAAAGGAATTACCACCAAATGATGACTCAACCACCCATTTAGAAACTTCAAGTGAAAATGTCTGTTTGAAGTTATAGAATTATAAGAACATTTCATTCGCTACAGTCTGTTTTTATTTTGATCTAGACGACAGCTTTGATGACAGGAAACAGGGCGGGTTCAGAGGTGCGGAAACACAAAGCAGGTCAGATCAGCAGCCTTGAAAACAGCGATGAACAGCTTGTTAGTCAGAAACATCACTTGAGGCTCCCTCGCATCTTGTTAGCGCGCCCATGTGAAGGAGGATGATTGGCAGCCGACGCAGCTGGAAGTTGGTTTTAATTCCTGTTATTGGCCGAGAGGAGTTTTATTCCTACGGCCTGGGATAATCTGACACAGCTTGGTCTCCTCTGACGTGCACAGATGAACACGTTTTTCACCGGTAGCTTTACAGAGTATCAGTGGTGTACAAACAAGTGGGACAGGGACAACAACAAGCGAGAGACGACACAGCACCATCCTCGTGAAGGTCATTTGAGTGAACTGTAAAGTAAAAGCTGGAGCCCTGGGTGGGTTCATATAGCCATATAATTTCCATACGGACATATGTAAATGTAACACACTGTAAAACTACAGCATTACAGGTAAAAGTACAAACTAAATTAATTTAAAGATTTTTTTATTTGATTTTACCTGTACTAGGAAAAATCATCTAAAAAAGTGAAGAGGCTCTCAGATATAATGCAATCGATATCTTTTATTTTTCAATTGATAGGAAAAAGATACTAAACCACAGCTCACTGCCTTCTCACCACAATGCAATGTTTTCTTCAGGAATGTGGTGGAATTAAAGGGATGTACTCAAGCATAGAGCACAACTGGTTAGTGCATTAACCTATTAGGCGAAACTGTATAGCAATCTATTTTAAATAAATGCATACTGAATATCTTTGGAGGATTGTTGGTCAAACTGAATCAAGCACAGTCATACATAAAGTGAAGTTAACGACATCTACAATACTGTTTTAAAGTGTAGTTTCTGTATAATTCAGTTACTGTATAAAAAATACATTATTTATTCTATAAGCACCTGGATCTTCGTCTCTTTTTGGAAAGATTGCTTGATGATCTCACTTATAGTTCTAAACTGGGACCAAACTGCACTATCCATTTATGTCCAGCAGATGGTGGAAAAGAGTTGTTTTGATTTACTGCAGCGTCACATTCAAAAGTTTCCTCGGTGAAAACCATGGAAACTGTATCACGCTGACATAATAATAATGTTTCATTACTAAGACAAACACCCACATATGTTTGTATCAGAACAATCTAATATGAGTTTTGTTCAGATTTATTGGTGTGGGTTCTTGTGGTTGTGAGAAGGGATGTTTCACTTTTGGATGATGATAAGTAAGTACAGAACTTGAGATTAAACTTGTCTCCACTTGTCTGATTCATTGATTGAAAAAAACAGATTATCACTCGTAATGCAGAAGGTTTGTTTATGAAGCGTAACAGCAAACACTCTCTTTCCATGGTCATATTGCTAATGCCTACGTTGCTCCTCACTGAAGTCATTTGTCTCTGTCACCCTCCCTGACCTGGTCTGTTTTATGGGGCATATTGCAGGCTGCTATTTCTAGATGAACAAATAGTCTTAACCGGCTCAGTGAATCTTTGGCCTTCCCCTCCTCCACAAACACACAGCTTTATGGCTCCCAGTTGGATTCAGGATATTAACATTCCAATCAACATCCACACTGATCTTCCGGTCCGCCATCATTTTATAACTCATTCATTTAGAGCAAACAAGGTTTTTTTGTTCTATTTTTATAAAGGATGTTAAGTTTAAGAAACACATAACAAAAGTATGTGGCTGCTGTGCATGTGACTTCAGAGCCAGATGCCCTTCACTGAACTGCCTGAGGAGACTTTTGAACGGTGATGACTTTCTCCCACATAAATCCAAACATTAGTGCGGCTGAGTGACACAACCTCCGAGTTAATCCTGTTATTGTTTAATCTCTTTAGTCGGCATGATGAAAACTTCGTTTAATTCTTAACTGGTTCTCATTCAAGGAGAGGGAGGTACTTTCGGCTGCTCGGACGTCAACCATACACTTACATTTAAAAGAAACCATTGATTCATAGAATGGTCACATGACAAATATTTTGGAAGAGGATTTTTACTGCAATGGCGGAGGACACAGTGACACAAGGTAACACCTTGATCGAGTTGATGATCTATAGAGCCTCACAATAGTTGATATATTAAACTTAAAGCAATGTTTCGAACGTGTTAGGGCCGTTTCTGTGGGTAATACACACTGATGTGGTTTGGAAGGTTCCCATTGTCTACAGGGGATGAGGTAGGAGTTTCACAGGCAATCCTTTGTTTGTATAGAAGTCCAGTAAGGTTTTGTAACCACTGTGGCTAAATGTAGTATTTACATGTTTTAGGTTGTCAGGCTTCCTCGTCTTAGCTTTTGACTAGTACATTATCAGAATCTGCTGGTGCAATCTATCACCTCCTCGTTAGTATAGTGGATAGTATCCCCGCCTGTCACGCGGGAGACCGGGGTTCAATTCCCCGACGGGGAGAAAACATTTTTTTTCACCATGGATGCCAGGATTAGGAAGAAGACCAGCCATATCGTTAAAGATCCCTATCACCCCAGCCATAAACTGTTTTGCGTGCTGCCGTCTGGCCGACGGTACCGCAGCATGCGGGTCCGCACCACCAGGCTCAGAAAATGTTTCATCCCCCATAAGGGTTTTAAACTGCTTGTTGGACTCAAAAACTCCCCTGAAGAACTTTTACTTTAACAAAGACCATTTCCCCTTATAAGTTGTTGTGCAGCTGATAAAGATAAAACCCAAGAGGAGCAGTCTTTACTTCTTTAGTCAGTCAGGTGAGCGTTTTGGTTCAACCAGGTGTCATTAGTGCCACCTGGTCAATTGGTATCTGTTATCGTGATATTGCCTGATGAAATAAACACAAGTAAGTTTGAAATACCGAATATGACTTTTGATTTTCACTCTTGTAGATGTTTTATTTTCCTACATGTTTTCTTTCTATCTAAATAAAAAATCTCACCTCAATTACAACAGAACTGTATGCTTATATCTAGAAAAAGAATCATCACCAAACGATGACTTAACCACCCACCTTGAAATTTTAAGTGAAAGTATTTGCTTGACACCTCCTCGTTAGTATAGTGGATAGTATCCCCGCCTGTCACGCGGGAGACCGGGGTTCAATTCCCCGACGGGGAGTAAACAACATTTTTCAAAATGGATGCCAGGATTACGAAGAACACCAACCAGATCGTTGGGTAGAGACCCCTATCACCCATAGACTGTAGATATAATGGACGTAGGCTCCTTGACGTCAGCCGTTAGTTTCTGCAGAGTGAGAATGAGCTTAGTAGGCAACGCCGCCATCTTGCCGGTGCCTACTCCTGGCTAGCCTGATTCTTGTTGTCCTGGGTCTGTACCCTGGGGGTTTTATGCACTTATTGTAAGTCGCTTTGGATAAAAGCGTCAGCTAAATGAAATGTAATGTAATGTAATGTAAAAATGGGCAAGGACGAGGAGCGCGGGTGAAGACCATATACAGTCTATGGTGAAGACTCACAGCTGAGCGACGCCAGCAGAGCTTTATTACTACCGGATGGTCGCGATCTTTACCATGAACTAGAAGTAAGTAACCTTGAAACTATACAACAACAAAACCTATTGCTCATATGCTTACATGTCTCAAGTGGTTTTTAATATGTAATTGTAATAAAAGTTACCGTTTAATTAACAGATTGAAGCAAGTTAACTACAGAGTCATGTGTTTTGTTTTGATTTGATTTTTTATTTCTTTAGTACTTTTCTCCAAAGCGGCTTACAATATGTGCATTTAACCATGAGGGTACAAACCCAGAGCCCAGTTCATTGGTTCTGTCTGAAATCTGTGGTGCTTCATACACAACACAAAACTTCAGGCTGGTCAACATGAGGACGGCCTGCACCAGCTTCATCTGCACAACTCTTCATTGTTCCTCCCTTGCCTAAAGATGGCCTGCAAATGTTTAGAGTTGGCTTATTGCTAAGTGTCATAGATAATAGAGTTAATTTCTATATTCATTTTGGTTGGTTAAAAAAAGTAGCTATTATTAGAACAATGTTTATCTTTTGCTTTCTGATTTGATACTCTTTAGATAAGAACCCAGTGTTTTATTTTTCTTCTTTGCCATAAGTCCTTAATAAAATGATAGGAAACATAAAAGTATGGCATTAATGTAGAGGAAGTGTTACTCATGAACAAAGTTTGTATCCTTATTTTCTGTGGATATAAACTATGTATTTGAATATTCTTTTGGATTAAACTGTGCACTACCAATACAATGAATGTACAGTATTGAGTTCTTCCACATTAAAAGAATTGCATATATTATTTAATACATTATGTTTTATGTGCAGTACTTTGCTTTGATTGTTTGTCAGTAATGAAAATAGGTCTGTACCTGGAGTCAGTGTTGAAGTGATGACTCAGTGTTCAGTCTGGTGGGATTCCAGTTGTGTCTCATGTTGGTGATTCTTGAGGAACATTCACCACAAATACACAGATATGCAAAGTCATACATGTGCAAGGTTAACTCCTTAACAGACTTTTACATCGTAAAAATAAAAGTTTATTACTTCAAAGTTCATCAGATCATAATCATTTCAGCTTAGGAAATAGGTTGTGCATCATAACACAGAGAAAACAAAAAGGACCAGGTGTGACAGACGTATAAATAAATAAAAACGTACCTTTATCATAAAAGTGCCTCGTCTCAATTGGCTGTTGGGAGTTAGGCGCTTGTGAGGGAATGACAAAAGTGCAACATTTGACAAGTTGACATTAAAGCTACTATTTAGAGCTTTCATTTTTTTTAACGTCATAAGCTAACAAATTGACTGTTATTATGTAGATTGGTTTATTTGTAATGACTTCAGGAACTTGATACAAATAGTCACGCATACTTATGGACTGCGGATATATTTATACGTGTTGAGTGAAATTTAAATTTTTAGATTTTTGATTTGAAATTTTCTTTCTTTATTCAGTATGTATTTGTTTTTCAATTCAATCCTAATTATTCTCTTTGTTTTTCCAGTTACTTTGGATATATGTCTTTGGCAGAGACAGTTTATATGTGCATATCCTTTACTGAAAAGTCTTACAAAATAAAACAAATTCTCACTAGAGATGGGGTTAAAATGAATCTTCTCAGGTAGGAATACAGCTTTTCAGATTATTTCCGACACCACAGGTCACACAAATAGTAAACAATGCTGTTAGGAGTTTTGTTTTAATGATGAGTACATCATAGGCCATAGCTTCCCCGCTTGTACACTAGAGGGGGTGATAAGTGTGTATGTCGGCATATGTTTATGAGAGGAGGGATGGAGGGAGGAGAGAAAGAAAGAGCGTGAGAAACACAGAAGTATGTTCACACACACACGAGAAGGCTCTGAGGAAACACAGGAAGACATCAGTGATGTGGGAATAATGTCAGGACCTGATGCACATTCAACACAAACCATGTGAGGTGAGTGGACATCTGTATTTTTTATATGGAGAATTTAGACTGAATAATTTCTTTTCACTGAGATGAAGCTTCATACAAGAGCTGAGCTTCATTATATAGATGTGTGTATGTGCTGCTTGGAGATTCATCCCTTTGTTATTTTCTTTGGTTGCACATTCACAGAAGATTAACAGGTAGGTAGGTGGGTGGTTTAGTCTGGACTGTGCTTTGTTTTGCATTTCTGAAAGTTATTTGAACATTAATATACGTTTGGGTGTGAGATAAGATGTAGTTTAAATGTCATCGTTGTGCATATTAGTATCTTATCATACGTTTTAAACCAAAGTGAGGGTCATACAGAATGCTGGATGGAAAGTTAACCTTAAACTAGGGTTTTTCTTGTTTTCGTCTCATAAGGCAAATCATTGTTTTATATATCTTTATTTATACGTATATTAAAATAATATTATAATAGTCTGTATTTTCAAACACAGTTCAGATAAAGGCCTTTCCTTTCTCGGTGTGTGTGGTATTTCCAAACACAGTTCAGATAAAGGCCTTTCTTTTCTCGGTGTGTGTGGTATAGAACAAGAGGCAAAGATATGAGTATACTGTACCAATCATGTAACTGGCCACAGAGGATTTACCATATTCTGCTCTGAGCAGTTTTACTGTTCACGTTGTTACATGAATCATTTACATTACTCGGCCACCTCCTTTTGTCCTCCTGGGCCGGATGTATTGCCACAGTGTTATCTTACACTGTTGACTCATTCAACTCACCGGCTCCACTTAATTTGCTGCTCAATGCTCAGGGATTTTTCAGAGCCCCCCTGACAGCGCGGGCTGATATATTTGTTTGATATTTCCGAGAGCTAAACAGAAACCTGTCTTTGAATTAGATTAGATATGTGGATGCACTTCTCATATATACAACTAAGACACCCATCTATGTTCACATCCCAGAGACTGTCTCCCATCTGTTCTGGTCTTGGAATAATACTCAAAGTCTACTATATTTATGATGCTTTTATACTTTTAAATCATAAATATTTATATGTATGTGTGTGTCCCATATGAAAAGTGCCAAATGAGTCTTTAAATATGCTGTGTATTGCTAACACGTAACAACATACATTTTATAACACTTTCTCCTCATGCGAAATAAAGAGCTGATTTTTTAATGTCTCTGGAAAACAAACATTGAATTAATTATGCAAGGGTCTCAGGTTCTCATCATGGTGCGGCAGTGTTATGTTTCATCATCTGTAACCACACAGCAGCAACAGAGCAGAATGATGTGCAGAGGATCATTTGCTTTGCTTTTATTTGAGCTTCATATTATAAAATGTCTCTGGCTCTTTATGGAGTGCATGTGAAACCTACTGCTTTGCCCTTGTAGCACCGAGCGAGAGCAGCAGGAGGACTGGGGACACGGATCCATCTAAACTGTGGACAAAGTCGCCATGGAAACGAGAAGTGTTTAGCCCTGAGGTGGAATCTATTGACTTCATTAAAATGATCAAAACATTTAAAGTCTCACGCTGGATGATCAGGCAGAGCTGAAACAACGGTTATAGTTTGACTAATGAACAGATTGCTTTAGGAATCATCATTTGAGATGAGCTGTTTAAACATTATACACAGCCACTCAATCAATATACACATTTGTTATCATTATTAGATGCATTGTAGCCATTGCGGTGGAATTCAGTCAGTCACAAATAAGAGAAGCAGGAATGTTGGAATGTTCTAATACTTCTAAAACTATTATACGTGTGTAGAAATACAAAATACAGCAGAAAATGGAGAAACAGTTTCCAAGAAGCAATAATTAGAGCAATTGATTAGATTAACAAATTAAATGGATTGGATTAACTCAGTAAATCAGTTTTGAAGTGGGCTTGCTGCGGTTGTCATAACAAATAAAAAGTTGTGGTTTCTTTTTGATTCTTTCTTCATCAAACTTTTAAATTTTAGAAATGGTTATTTTAAGTCCACTGTGTGCGAAGTAACACTACATTGGTGGTTCTTAATGTTATCATACTTCATCCATTATTAGATTTGAGTCATAGTAATTGTCGGAAAACAAAAGATAAAGCAGATCCTGAAGGAAGCGGAAATCAATACTTTTGCTGCTGTTTACGGTTACAGTAAATTAGATTCTCTTTTTTTACTCTGGATTGAGGCACCATGGAGCGGCCTGGTGGTACAGAGGGCTGGATCAGTTTCACCCCACAGCAAAAGGGTTACCTGTTCAATTCCCACTTTGGCCCTGGCTGCAGTCCGAAAGTCAAAATAATCTAATTTCCTAACAAGTATTCCTGGAACCTGATTGAGTTAGGAAAGGAGAAATTCTGACCCTACTTACACTCTGTGATTGTATTTATAACAGAAGAAGGTGAAGTGTGCTGTACGCCGACAATTCAGGAAAAGTTTTGTGTTAAAAACTAAACGACATTTACTAATGAATACATACAAAGGAAACTTTAACCATCAGCTACTCATAAAAAATATTATATTTAGAATAAAAACAAAACAAACTGAAATGTTGAAAAGATATAATAACATGAGGAATATACATGAAAAACAAACTACATGGGTGGACAACATCTTTACGTATGTGCATTTGACAATCAGGGGATTAAAATAACCTATGTTTGTATTTAGTTGTAATGATTATATTTTGAATTATAAGTTGAATATGCTTCTTGGTCACTCTGACTCCTGACAGATATAGATGTCTGTTTGTCTGGTAGTTGTTTTAACATTTACCTTGAATAAGTGAGCTACTTTGGGCTTTGGTGAAAAGAGCCACCAGTGGACCTTTCTAGTTTGTCTCTTTATGTTGTCCCTGCGATATACTATCAACCTGTCCAGCTGTCCACTGGGACATGTCAGCTGGGATTAGCTCCAACTCCTTCCTCCTCAAAGGGAAACTGGTATTGATAATGGATGGATGGATTTGATGACATTTACAACATAATAACATATTGTGGTACACAGAGGTATTATTAATAAAAGATGATATTGGTAAGCTGTTGCTATGTATAGTTATATGTATAGTTATAAAACATCCTGTTATAAAGAGGCATATGGCTAATTAAAAACAACACTTGCTCAAACAAACCAAAATCAAACACACAATACAGAGTGTATACAAGCAACACGTGATACACAGAATGACATCAGTGAATTGTATAAGTGCATATTAGTTTAACTTGATTATTATTGAATCTGCATTTATCACTGTATCGTTGGTGCAAGAAAGATCAGCTGTGGCTTAGAAAGAGCATCTCACACAAAATCCAGGTTATTAATAATGAAAATCGTTTTTTTATATAATTATATACATTTAAGATTTGATTTGAGGGACATCTGAACTCAAATCCATCTTGTCAAACAATTGGTGTTTTTGTTTGTCTGTAACAATTGGTCAAATGTCATGTCGGGGTTGAATGCATGGGAACCTTCTTCTGGTTTTAGATTCATGGGTTTTCCTAAAGCGCTCAGTTTTGTTTACTTTACTCCTCTGACAGAATGTTTTATGTGTGTTTTTAAGATCTTGTCGTATAATGGCCTGACAGTCATGCACATTATAGGTCAGTTGTGCTTATAGAGTTTGGTTTCTCAGTGTAGTTTTTTTTTGCATTTACAGGGACCATTCCTCTCCAATATATGTCTATACAAAGATATAAATTCTCTATTTCTCTCTTTGTTGTTGACCATCCTGGAAGAGTGTCGAAAATATGTGGAACTCCACACCACTCACTGCCAAAGTCCTTCAGGAAAAATAGTTAAATGTATAACCTACGGAATATAAATTAACTGTGCCTCGTGAATAACCAGAATAACCTGCTGTACCATGAGAGGAATCAGGGAATGTCAATGAATCTGGTCAAGTGTTTGAATGGACATCAGTAGATAGATGTGCTATTAACCCTGTCAATTTGTTTGTTTGTTGGCTGGTCAACAGATTTCCCCAAACCTTGGTGGAAAGATAACATTGTGCAATGAAAGACAACATTTTGGACAGATGGACAATGCTGTTGTTGTTTATTTTCTTACATTTTCACGAAACTATTCAGGGATGGCAGATAAACCTGCAACTACAGCTTAGCAGTAGCTGAGTAATGTGGATTCAGAGGGGAATCAACACGTTGGCTCAATAGTTTTAGAACTGTGTCATAATGAATGTGACTTGGTGCACAAGTTAAGGGGCCTGTTTGGCCTAATTGGCGAAGGTATGAGCTCAACTGAATACCATTCTATTTTTAACATGTAAACTGATTAGAGGGTTTATACTACATGGTAATGAGCTGGAAATGAAAGGCAAGAATGTTGTTTTGTTTAACTTGGCAGATGTATTGAAACTTAATGGTATTAAAATGAGGTATGTAAATATGTCCATAAGAGGGTGAAAGGTGTGTGTACTGTTTGAGGGCTGATGTGAATATTAACTCTATGTTGTATATTAATAGTTTCTGGTACTTTGACTCTAAATGTGCATCAGTTTATTTGGATTTCAACAACAAGGCAATTCAAAGTGTTCCACATAAAAACACAACATACACAGCATTTAAAAATAAATCATTAGTTTAAAATGATTCAAATACAGAATAGAAAACAAATAGATAAAATAAGATTTATTAAACTGTTAAAATAAAGACAATTTGATTTGAAGACATGGAAAGTCTTCAACATTGATTTATTAAGAGTTGCAGTTCTCTGGGAGCTTGTTCTACTTATGTGGAGCATATAACTAAACGCTGCTTCTCTATGTTTATATTGAAGTCATATTCTCAGAGAAAATTTACGGTAAAATGATTTTAGTCAGGTAGCTGCAATTAGGTAATTTCATTAAATGACAATAGAATAAGTCACATCCCTATTAAGCAAATTGTGATTATACAAATATTTGATTGATTAAATGATCAAATGCTTTTTATTGGTAAAGTGTGAATTATTCAGATGATGACAGTTCTTCTCCTTCTTCACCAGGGACATCTTTGCCTCAGACATGGCTGGGAAGTGCTTTGAGCTCAGTGATCTACTCATGAAAAGTTTGGAGATACTTGGATGAAGCAGTTATTACTTTCTTTTTTTTACTGGGATTCGAACAGTAGAACTGTTTCTGTGGCCTGGTGCCTGAGGAGGATCAGGAGGAGGAAGGCACCATGCTCTCCACAGCCCTCCGCGGGCTCGTCCTGGTGTTGTTCATCATTCTGACCATCAGTGGGAACATGCTGGTGTGTTTGGCTGTCGGGCTCAGCCGTAGACTGTGGTGCATCGCCAACTGCTTCGTGGTGGCACTGGCACTTACGGATCTGCTGCTGGGCCTGCTGGTGCTGCCCCTGACTGCTACCGTGGAGCTGCGTGGAGGGAAATGGCCCTTCGGGGGAGCCCTGTGTAACATCTACCTCTCGCTGGACGTCATGCTGTGTGCCTCCTCCATCCTGACCCTGATGGCGATCAGCGTGGACCGATACCTGGCCATTTCAGCTCCGCTCAGCTACTCCCGGAGGGTCACCCCTCTGAGGGTGACGCTGGCCCTCATCGCCATCTGGGCCGTGTCGCTTGCCGTGTCCTTTGTGCCTATCCACCTGGGCTTGAACACGGTGGACTACAAAGTGCAGCACATGGACTGGGGCTTGGGGGATGAGGACAAAGAGGGACGCTACTGCCAGTTTGAATGGAATAACAACTACGTTCTTATTTATGCCTTCGGCTCGTTTTACCTGCCTCTGCTGCTTATGTGTGGAATGTATCTTTGCATATTCAGAGTGGCACGAAAACAGGTCAGTGTTTATTATTATTCTGTAAAACATGCTGGGGGGGGGGATGTGAAAGGCCATAACTCAAAGCAGTGCATAACCTTTTTCCATCAGTGTGAGGCTAAAATAAATTTGTGATTTTGTATCAGTGAAAAACCTAAACATATGATTCACATATTTTCATATTCCTAAACTTTTTCTCCATCGATCCGTCCAGGTGCGGCGTATTCGTGCTGCCATGCCGTCATATCCACGCACAACCACCACCGCAGCCATAGCCCACGAGCACAAAGCCACAGTGACCCTGGCAGCAGTACTGGGGGCCTTCATCATCTGCTGGTTCCCTTACTTCACTTTCTTAATCTGCACGAGCATAAAGGAAAGGACGAACCCTCCCAACACGCTTCACTCCGTGATCCTGTGGCTGGGCTACTTTAATTCGGCCCTGAACCCCATCCTGTACCCGGCCTTCAACAGGGACTTCCGCAGGGCCTACGGAGACCTGCTTCGCTGCAGGGGACATTCTCGCAGAAAACTACTGTTCACCCGCTTCTTCACGCATAAAAGACTGAACTTTACTAACGGACAGAAGGTGACGCAGCAGTCGGAGAGATGTACGGACAAAGCTATGAAAGAAAATGAGGGGAAGAGCCTCACGATTCATGAGAGAAACGGTATCCCTGATGAGCCGTGGTGAAATGCTGGATTATAGACCTGCAGGAACTGAAAATACAAAGTCACTACTGCTCACAGTCCTAGTCTAGCTGAGCATTTCTGGTGTTAAGTGTATCGTGCCAAAAGGGGACCCAGTTCATGTAAAAACCCAATGCACAACATCATGAGTGTTTTTTAAGTGTATAAGCTGAATAAAAGCTTGTGTTATATAATAGGTGGCCACTATTTTCTTGATGACTTTTCCAGTAAAGAAAGGTCCCAGTTTTGAAGTGACTGCTTATTAGAATGTATAAAAAGCAAAGTGTAGACAGAGCACAGCAGAGTGGAATGAATGGATGACTCAGTAAATGTACCGGCAAACTGCACAGAGGTTAAAATGTTGCATATTGTTTATTTTGCTCAGGTCCCAACACTGCAGTGAAAGTGAACACATTAACTGCAACTAAATAGAACATCCAGTTTTCAAAAAGAAGGTGTACTTTTTTGTTATTTATGCATGCATCATGGTCCATGGTTGTTGCACTTATTAAAACACATAATATGTAGTAAAGCTGCTCAAGTCTTTTTTTCCATATGGACACACTTGAATGTCATCAGATACATAAAACCAACCAAACCTCCTTCAATGCAACTTCATTCTTTGTATGTACATGTTACCAGGATTATTGTCAGACAGCCCATTGACACTTATCTGTAGGAAATCAAATAGAAAAGATGAGAATAAACCTGGAATCTCCTCAACAAGCTGTGTTGACAAAAGACATACGCATAAAACCAAAAAAGATTTATAAGTATCACTGGGGTCCAATGTTTATTTAATTTAAAGCTACTGTGGTGAATGAGTGAACTTAATCTCATCTTGGGAAGGGGGGGGGGAGTCCGAATGTACGGATTGTGGCAACTTTTACAGAAAAATATCAAGTAAAGCTGAAAGGTAACTGAAAGTTAAAATCACAATTTAATTGCTTTCTTTTCATTTTGCATATGAATTGACAAATTCAGTAATGTCTTACATGAGGCAGAATGATAAAATGTATTTAAGTTTAGTTTAGTTTGTTAAAAAAATGCATTTTTGTAATTTGATTTCTAAATTGTTTGCATCTATTGATAATTTATAAATGATTTAATAAACATTATATATATTTATACATTTGATTTGTACTCTTGAAATGCCCATTGGCCCATCAAAATGTGGCTGTACATGTTATATATATGATAAAGACAGTGATAGAAAATAGAAATAGATGCTACTGAGGTTATTATTCACGAGAAACTGGCGACATATGCAGGTCCATTCATACATATGATTAAAATACAGCAGAATATTTTTAACTGAAGAGAATGGATTTTGTCATTTTGTTTGGAATCACTTTCGCTACAGACTTCAGACCTAACATGAGCTGGAATCTATCAAAGGAGCCTCTGTGAGTGGTTTTATTTACATGCACCACGTATGACTTTGTGCGGACATGGAAAACCAAAGTAAAAGAAATGGGATGTTTACACGCTGCTGTTACTACTGTACAGTGGGAATCATCAGCTTCACTGTTGGCAAAGTGACTTTCCCGAGTCTCCATCGTTCTGTAATGTCAGTGACAAGACTCCGGGAAATCTCTCTGAGCCAAGAAGTAAGTGCAGTGCATGATTAACCACAACAGACTGTTGTCTCTGAGCTGACCCGGCCCTTCTGCTTCATGGCTCCACTAACAAGAACTCAGAGTTATGAGAGTGGTTTTAATTTCCATGCAGGACAAATAAAAGATTAACTTTCGCAGCCTCACTGTGAATGTGCCTTATATCACGATGCCAAGCGTTACAATGCATTATATAATATAAGTCCTTATTCAAACAGATAAGACACCATTTAAACCTGATTGTGCTTTTAGTCTTGTTTTAATATGGACACAAAAACCCAATATTCTATATTATTAATTTCACAACATTTGCAAACAATTTATTGGATGTGCACATGTTACGATGAATTATATAAGAGCATTCCCTTTAAAAAAACGTCAAACTCAAACAGTATTTAAAAATGTCTTTGTTGATTGTCACAAAAAAAACATATTTCCATTTCAATGCTTTTCACAATGCATTCATTATTTAAAATTAAATATAGTACAAAATTATGTTAGGTTGAATTCATGTATAGGCTCTACCCATTTAAACCTGATAAAACTGGGCTTATGTTAATGTTTGGTAATGAACAGAGCACTGCAGCTGAACCTGGACTGATTGTAGAAAAAAAAAGAACAAAATAAAAACCCAATATGATAAAGGTGATTTCCCCCTAAGATAATCAAGCTACTACTTTGTTTTACATTCTCATAATGTATGAATAATAAAATAAAATGTAAACAATATCCTGTTGACAGACGTGCAGATCAACAGCGGGAACATGGAGCGTGCGTCATCACACTGTTTGCAAGTGTGTTAATCTAATACCGTGATTTTTCCATTATGTAAAAGAGCCAGGCTGCTGTCTGTGAGTCATTTTCATTCGGGTTATATCAGTTTAATCTCACATTATCTATATTACATATGTCACAATTCTTCAGCAATAAAATAAACAAAGTCGCACCTGCTGCACAAAGAGCATAATGTTTTAACTCAATGTCAATGTAATTAAGGTACTATTGTTTTGGTGAGTGTGAGAGTTTGTGTGTGTGTGTGTGTGTGTGTGTGTGTGTGTGATTGGTTATTTATGGCTGAGCAGAGAGCCAGGTGTTTACAGTGCAAGCAGGGTCGAGCGAGGGTGAGCGTTGATACTGAATCAGTGTGATAATAGTATGAGGCTTTGCTCACCTTGAGGGTGGCTGTGGAGTAGAGGATGGAGCGGGTTGTCCACTTGCCAAAGGGTTAGTGGTTTGATCCCTGGCTCCTCCGTCCTTAGGCAAGAGACTGAATAACAAACTGCCCCTGGTGGCTGTGTGAGGGATATTTGATAGAGCACAAAGTGGTTGCACATATATGCACTGTATACATGTGTCTGTGTGAATGGGTGTATGGCAAAACTATGATGCACTTTGAGTTGTAGTCCACCATAGAAAGCACAATATATGAATATATATACAGACTGTTTACCTTTTGTACACTATGTATTAACATGAGAATTTAATCAATAAGCATCATGCAATGGAATAAAAACAGAAGAGAGCAGTCGTAACCTGAGCTAAACTTAATAAACAGATGCATTTATTCATTGAATACATAATATGTATAGCCAGGCCTTTGAGCAGGCTTGTTTACTGAACAGACTTGTGTTTTCATTATGTATCTTTTACATTTCAAAAAACATAGTTAACTTAGCTTAATATTCTACAGATTCATGACTTTATTTAGGATGTACCCTGCAGGAAATGAGGCATCATACTGTTGTTGGTGTCTGAGCCTTTAGCTGCAGGACACTGTTATATACAATCGATTGTAACATGATATACGCTTTTAAAAGCACCCTGATAAAGGTATTAGACTATAGTAGCAGTAGCCATTGTGTATTTCTTTGTCTGTGAATGCAGAAAAACAACAAGAAGTACAGACAACAAAACAAAAACATATTGAATATCTTGTACTATTTATGTATTTAACTACTTTGTGGAGATGTTGCATTGTAACCAAGGAGACTACATTTTGGTTTTAGTTCAAGTCAGCCATGAATGAACATTGGCCTAACCAACAACTTAGGATCTGGGAACCGGGAGGAGCAAGAATTAAAATATTTAATCATGAAAAAAGTGAAGACATGAAGCCGAACCAGCAGGTGCACTGATGTGTGTCATAGTCTGAACACAGAGGCAAATCACTGACAAAAAGCTCACTGCTGCCAACACGTTCTGTAACTGTGGTTATAGACTACTACTGGGCCAGAGGCACGTCAGGGAGGCTCCTCTGCAACCGACTGGAGAAGCCTTTGAAATGGAAAAGTGGAGAAACAAAGGAGTATTTCTCCAGGGGCTGCAGACCCCGAGCAAACCCAAAGCTTTGGGTTGAGGTAGTTTTTGAGAGTCCTGTCTTATGATCTGTCATTTGCAGTAGAGAAGTCCCTGGGCCAACAGCCCCTGAGTGGGTTGTTCTAGCCAAGATGGGGCTTAACTGAGTAGAACTCATACATTTGAAATGGTTAATTTCAACTGACTGATAGATCAAATGAACATTTGTCAGTGAGTGTGCAGCCCATGCCTGAGGTAAATGCATCCCAGTCTGAGGGGTCCCTATTGGGTTGGAACTGGAGCTTCCATCAAATACAACAGGATTATATTTCCACCAGATGGCAGTATAAAACTGGATTTGCAGAGAAACGTTCTTCTCAAGGCCTTTTTTCCTCAATCGTCATAGAATGCATGGCCTCGAGGCAAAAGTAAACATGTTGACAGTGGTGGATTATTCTGATCATTCAGATCATAATATGGGATAAAAGGTAACAGAGACAATAGGAGACAAGATCCACTGAAATTATGTCTGGGTAATGACAACGATAAAGTCTTTGTTGGAACATGTCATCAAATGTTAGGACTTGGAGTTTAAGAAGTTATTAATATTCATTAGAAACTTGTCAAGTCAAAAAGAAACGGAGGCGAAGTAAGCTTTGACATTTTAGAGATTGTAGATTAAGTTCTGAAAACCCCTTACATTTAATAAAAGTGTAATTTAAGGAGTTAGTGGAGGTGAAGTTTAAAGTTGAATACTCCTCACCTCTGGTGGCCTTCATGTTATGTAAAGATGCATTAAAGCTCTCTTTTAAAAAAGCCAGTGTTTGGCACATAAACGAAGATGGACGACTTAACAGCTACTCCAAAGTAAAGTCAATGTCTCTTGATTGCCTCCTTGTGGCTGGCTGCCATATAGATTGTAAACCCTGCTTCTTCCATGTGAGTTGAATGGACATTGACCAAACTAAAAAGTCAAAGTAGATGTTAAATACATTTTACTCAATGATGGTCTCTACTTATTTAAGGTAGTTATTTATATATATATAAACTGCGGTGCGGTATAGCGGACTATGTATAAGAAGGCGGATGGATGGATGGATATTCCATTTCTGTAAATATACGTAGATCCAGCCAATTCCTTCACTGTGGACCTTTAAAATGCATATATAGGGAAAGTG
Source organism: Pseudopleuronectes americanus (assembly GCA_038501795.1). NCBI lineage: Eukaryota > Metazoa > Chordata > Actinopteri > Pleuronectiformes > Pleuronectidae > Pseudopleuronectes > Pseudopleuronectes americanus. The sequence continues at coordinate 7,010,638 of CM076728.1, read as the reverse complement.
GAAATGCTTAAGCGGAGCAGGAGACTTTGGAGGAATTTGCTGATAAAATAAAATAAGAAGATAATTTCATTATGTGAAGAAAATCACTTAAATAATTCGGATTTTCGGAAGATGTACACATGTCAAATTTGTTTTAACAGAATTGATCACTTTGTCCTCTCAGTTTGTGCAACTAGACATTTATATAAGTCTTTATACTTCTTATCATAGGATGTGATAAAAAAATTCTCATCAGTAGATGAGTAGGAGGTGAGGTGGGCAGTGAGGTTGAGAAGCTTTAATAAATATTCTTTACTTCTCTGGTTTTCTCCACAGACGTTTGCACCCTGCATTGAAGGGCTTTGAATATACCGTCTGTGTATGTAACTGACTGCTGGTTGGTGTCTGTGAAGTCACACGTCCTAATTGTACCCAGTGGACCTGAACAGGGGCTAGCAGCTGCTATGGATAATTAAACAAATTTCTTCTGCAGACTGCACGGGAGCGAGTTCTGTGGAGCTTTGTCAGTTGGTCGGAAATAACAGGAGTGCGGTTAAATCACGTTTCAAATTTTATTACAGTGGCTGGTGCCTCTTGAGTGTCATATCTTTGGCTTTAACTCTGCTGCCACAAAGTCTTGCAAAAGTAACAGATACTTTGCAAAACATTTCAGTTTGAGAACAGAGCTCAAAGGTTTCACTTTCGTGTTTTGTAATGCTTTGTCTCAGATCCATGCATTCGCACTCAAGTAACCCCTGCTTGTGCTTTAGATTTGTTGTCTATCGCAGCGCTTGCACTCAGATTTCCTGTGCTCCCGCCACAGCTCTTCTCCTTATGCCACTTCTGTGTGCGTGTGAAACCTCTGCTCTCAGATTTCCTCTCTGATCTCAGATTTCTCAACTGCTCTTGTATTTTGTCAAAGAGTCAAATTCCCCAACCAATAGAATGCCAGGTGTAGTGTTGATGAATGAAGTGGCCCCTCCCTCGTTGTGGGTTTGTAGCTTTACTACAAGGTGTTGTCTTTTTTTCATCAAGCACACAACTGGGAAGCCTGGTTTTGAGTAAAATGTACAACACTGACTGACGCCATGAAATAATTGATCAACACATTTATATTACAGTGTCTGTTTTGCTGGTTGTTTGTTTCGTTTTTCTCTTATTTGCTTTTCTCTTATTTGCTGTAACAAGTGAATTTCCCCATTGTGTGGATAAATAAAGAAATCTAATCTAATATCATCATGTTGACTTGTAGTAGTTTGGTGCTTCCTTAGTTTTTCATTGCATTCTCCTCTACCTCACTGCGGTTTTCCACACCATCAACCACAACATTCTTCTTTCCCACCTCAAATCCTCCCTCAACAACACTGCTGTCTCCTGGCTTAAATCTTATCTTACCATCAGACAACAGTTCATCAACCACACTGCAGCTCCTCCACCTCTCCTCTATACCAAGGCGCACCCCAGGGTTCGGTGCTTGGTCCTCTCCTGTTCATCCTCTACTTCCTCCCCCTAGTAATATCAACATGGTCTCCACTTCCACTTCAAATCACCAATCAAAACTCACCTTTTCAGAACTTCTTTTAATGTGTGATCTACTGTAGGTTGTGTGCTCTGTGTATTTTATTGTGTAGCTTTTTATTCTAATTTTAACATTTTTAAGGTGTCGTTGAGTATTTTGAAAAGCGCTCTATAAATTAAATGTATTATTATTATTATTCATCTTATGCCATGTGTTGATAGACAGAGAAGTATTGCTGGTTATGTTTTTTTTTACTTGGTGGAAGGGTGAGTGGTATGGGCCAAGGTATGTGCTTTAATAAGTGCTCTTCTATAGTTTCAATGTGTAATATACGACATGAAAAAAAAAGTGTGGAGCCATGTTAGATGAATAATACAGTTCCCTTTTACTTTACTTTATATTAATTAGCAGATTCCACAAAATACACATTACTGACATTATTTATCTGCCCTTATGTTGCTTTAATTTTTATTATTGTGTTCTGACTGAAACCTGACTTGTAGGTTTTGTCTCTTCCTACATTCAATTTAATCGTCTCTATTTCAAAATTAATATTTTGTGTGTCCAGCAGGAACATGTCCCCTGTGTGTTGGTTGAGTAATTCTGTCATACAAAAGCAGCTGTTGGCACGGCGGCCTCACGGTGGCAGATACTTCAGCTCCGTGGCCTCCCACCATGCTTGTCACCTCACATCGTTCCGTGTGCAGATGACTTTTCTAAAAAGAAACTGCAGGAGCAGGTTTGTGTGAGAGTGCTCAGTGCAGAGGCTCGATATGTAGGAGGCAACTCATGAGCTATGTGCTGAGTGTGTGTGTGTGTGTGGTGGGGGGGTGGGTTCAGCTTTGTGGCTGCCTATTTTCCTTCTTAACAGCACTGAGCAGTCAACCCTGGAGAAATCTAAGGCTTTTCTCAACAGGCTTATGCAAATGAGTGCATGAACTGTGGGTATGGCTCCCAAAGCGAAAGCAGTTACTATGATTAAAGACATGTAGCTTTTACTTGATTAATTCTCAAAGAACTCCTTCTTGTTTCTTCTACTCAGCTTCACTATGGCAACAACAATTTCTGCAAGCAAGTGCCAAAGGATTTTTATTTTTTTCTAAATACCCACTACCATGGATACAGGACTTTTTCATGTCGGCTAACTGAGTTTTATTTATATTTTTCTTTCTACTTACCTTCTTTGGCATTTCTATTAATATAACCACAAATATGGCAGGATATTGATGCCAACATTACCATCAAGTGTGATGTAGCTATATAGTTACATTCTTCTCCAATTCTATCAAAAACATTGGTTATTGGAGACTCAAACTATCATAAGTGGCTCGCCGATGCAGTTTTTGTACTGTTATTTGTTTTTGGTACTTTTTTCTTTTGTTTAGTTTTTCCAGTCTCTTTAATTGTTTTGTTTATGTATGTGGATTTCATTTGATCAGGTTTATGTCTTTTAAGTCATTTATTTTTGGGCGTCAAATCAAAGTGGATCTGTCACGATGAAATATCGAATGGATACACTAGGACATATGTACTGATGGATGTTTATAATGTTTGTAGGAGGCAAACAGGCTCAAGATCAATATGTAATATGCTTAATGATATAATGACATGTAAATGCTGTGGGTGAAGCTTGCGACTGTACACGTTTGTTGACACTTACCATGCCTGCTAATGGTTTCTATAGAGAGTGGATATGGTTACATAGAGTAAGTGGTTGAGCAAATGGAAATGCCTTATATTACAGTCTGGTGCACACAGTGTGAAACATGTGTCATATTCAAGTACAGCTTTAATGTACATGGACTTTACTTGAATTTTTAATGCAGCAAAACAGTTCAGCTGTCTTACATTCCAGGGAGATACAAACAAAGCATTTAAGATACAATGCATTGTGTTCGTTCACAGTTTAGACGTCTGTCATCTAAAAAATGTTGTTTGATCAAAATATTCAAATGTTCCAGACATGTATGATTAATTTGTTTGGAGGAGGCCCGACTAAACGATATTAAACTAAAAAACTAGCTCCATTCTCAATAATCTAATAAAGTTATGCATTTGTTTGATACTTTTGACATCAAATGCATTTTGAATGCAGGACTTTTCTTTATAAGTGAATACTTTCAATTAAAGTTGTTCTGGTAGTACTTCAATTGTATTTTTAAATACTTCAATAGAGATACAAATTATAAATTTATCTGTGGCTTTTCATTCTTCTTCCTTCATCCATACCCACATCTCTTCATCGTCTTTCCATCATTCCTATACCGCATCCCTCCATCCTCCTTTCCTCAGCCAGCCAAATCCCGTCTTGCATGTCATTGTACGCATTATCATGGAGGGGCCTGTAATAAGCTTGGCTGGATTGATGCCTGAAACAGAACAAACTGAGTCTCCCTCCATCCTCCCAGATCAGACACATCTTCACCTCAACCCCTTCCCTCATCCTCCATTCAATATTCCTCAACATCCAATATACCAGTTTCCATTAAAACCTATAAATCACATATTGTTGTGGTGTGGTCTCTCTGCTCTTAAGCCCTTAAAAAATTCTAAAAACTGAGTCAGTGTGCTGACACGATGAAAAACTGCTTTTTAACTGTTTCAATTCCCTCATTAACATTTATAATTTAACAGTAATTACCAATCCTGTCCATACTTATATTGTTCTTGACAGTGAGGCCATGCTGCTATTTTTACTCCACCACTTTGTGAGTAAAGTGCTCCTCCCCTGGGTTCGGAACAGGATCGTGCCAACAACCACCTCAAGTCACGAAAGCTGTAAACTGCGTTATTCCTCTCGCTTTTTTTCGTATACTTTGTTAAATGTAACAGATTCATGACATTTAGGAAAGAACTACACTGCGTATGAGAGTGAGACTTCCTAAAATGCCACGGCGGCAGTGAGGAGATGAGCCGTTGAACATTAAATATGGACAAGACAGAGTGTGAGCAGGAGGAAATAGACAGGGGAAGCACTGTGTCATGCTCTCCCGGAGCATATCCCCCAGTTCAGTGGAGTGAGCAACAAAAAGCTCCGTCTCCTTGGGCAGGCCGTGGGCTTATGTAACCTGATTTGACCTGCTGGTTTCATGACGGGAGCTGTCTTCAGATACCGTATGAGAATCTGACACAGAGCCTCCGGTTCTCTTTCAAACACGATACCCTCTCGGTTCTCTCATCACCATAGCGACAAAACTATTTACTCAGGATAACAGATGTACTTACCCAGTAGAGATGCACTGATAATAATGGCAGCGATTAATCACTAATGTGAAAAGAGACTCATTCTAAATTCATTTCTGGAGTTTCTTTCTTTTTTTTGCTTTTTTTTCTATTTATATCCATGAATACGTAACATTACATCACATTACATTTCATTTAGCTGATGCCTTTATCCAAAGCGACTTACAATAAGTGCATTCAACCATTAGGGTATAAACCCAGAACAACAAGAATCAATGAAGGAACATTTTCTTCAAGAAAGCCAAACTACAAAGTGCTATAAGTAAGTGCCTTTTAAGTTCTACTAAATTGTTCATTTAAACTTTAATTCAAGGTAAAGTCGGAAGAGGTGTGTTTTTAAAAGTTAGCTTTATATATATATATATATAGGTCAACTTAATTTATAGGAGAGCATATATTTAATGTATTCATCCATAAGGCAGTCACTTGATGCACTTCAATATGACGGCTGTGGCTGAGGGGTAGAGTGGTCGTCCTCCAACCTGAAGGTCGGCGGTTTGATCCCCAGTCTGAACCATCTGCATGCCGAAGTGTCCTTGGGCAAGATGCTGAACCCCGAATGGAACCCCCTTAGAATAACAAGTGCTGGGGTAGATGCACTGTATGAATGTGTGTGTGAATGGGTGAATGTGAAACTGTAATGTAAAGCGCTGGTCATCAAGACTAGAAAAGCGCTATACAAATCCATTTACCATTTCCATTTAACTGTACGTTGAATCTAACAAAATTGTCTTTGAAATAACTTAAATCCATTTTGTGTTACTGAGTGATTTTTTAAGTTGGTTTGCAATAATTTAAAAAAACAAAAAAAATACTTTGTTACAAACAAAAACGAAACTTAAATAAACATAATAATAATAGTAAAAAAAAAGACTGAAATAGATAGATAAATAATTAATGGATAAAGACATCGTTTCTGATGATTCACCATAACTTCTTGCAAGAGGAGATGGTGATAAATATTACTGCTGTAGACAGAGACATATTTAATAATGTATTCCATAAGTATACTCGATATAAAGAGAGAGAGAGAGAGAGAGAGAGAGAGAGAGAGAGAGAGAGAGAGAGAGAGAGAGAGAGAGAGAGAGAGAGAGAGAGAGAGAGCGAGAGAGAGAGAGAGAGAGAGAGAGAGAGAAAATTATAAACTAAACTACGTTGTATAAAAATGCATATTCAAATCTTTTGTTTGAACTCTCTATAAACTTACTTTCATTTGAGACAGAATATTGATGGGTACGCATTCATGTACAATTGTAAAACTAGAATTCTGAATACCCTCAGCAAAAATTGACCTTAAACGATCAAAGTAATACAGTTGAAAAAACAGCCCTAACCCTAACACTTTCATAGTGGAAAACCAATATAACAGTAAGTGAATACAGCCTTGAATTTTCTTTTCTACCGCAGACACAAGTTCTACTGATTCAATACAGGTTCTTTTTCAATATGACTTCTTGCAAGAGGACATATTATGATAATACGCTGCGGGTTCCATGAACTTAAGAAATACATTTGCCACAAAGATGTGGGCTCCAGCTATAAACCATGAACCATCAACTTTAACCTGCTCCTTTTTATCTCCTTTTCATGGTGCGTGTAATTGTGTAAAGACTCTGGAATAAGAAATAGCTTGAGACAGCCGGAGAGTGAGGGGGCACCACTGTACGACAGGAGGAGGGAACAGAGAGGAGAGAGGGCGGGCAGGCGGTGGTGGTTGCTCTCTGCAGTACAGATCTGCTGAGAGCGCCAGAGCAGAGCTTCTCCACAGACCACAGCCGCAGGGCTCCCACTGCAGAGAACAGGAGGAAACATACATGCTGGGAGGAAGGAACTGATACCTCTCTAGACTACAAGAGAGAAGAAGAGGCAAAGAGCAGGGGAAGAAACGGTTGATCAGAAGAAAAACAACAGAGGCGGAGGAGAGAAGCAAGAGGACAAGGTTTTACTGCTTGTTTCTTGGACATTCAATAATTTATCGTCTGACTAATTTTGCCTTGTGGAACACAACTTTGCTTTTTATTTATTTTTGTTTGACGTACAGGACAGTATTTTTCCTCCAACCTCTCCAGCTATCTGACTCCTTTGGGCAGTTCCAGCAATACCTGCTTCTAAACTTCACCAGTGTGATTTTGTTTCTTTGGGCGTGCAAGCATCTTATTCTAACTGAGTGAGAGAAACGAGTGACTTCACAGGTGTTGAAGTGAGTACACACTGTTTTGTTTTTAATTTCCAGTTGAAAGCTTCACTTTGATCACCTATCCCAATTCTTTTTCACCTTCATCATGACGTATATCACAAAAACTACTGAGACAGACTCCTCTTCGCTTTAAGGATTGTGCTCCACACTATAACAACTTTACATCCTGAAGGAGCATCTGCAAGTTTTTAAATACACTGGAGGAAGGAATTTTTTTCTGTGGTGAAGCGCCGGACCCCCTTCTGCCCAATCGGCCCCATCGGCCCCTGCCTCTTCCTCAGGATGGCTGGCTGTACCAGACGCTGCAGGCAGGGGGTGCTCAAGTTAATCCAGTCCCTGCAGAGATTGGTCTCAGGCACCCTCGTAAAAGGTACTGTGGCGTTTTACCCTGACTTCCTTTCACGTTCATATGTTCATATACACACTTCCCATCTTGTGATTTGATACGATATAGGGATGTGAGAGGACTACAGCTAACCTTAAATTAAGTGTTAGTCTCTGCTGGTACAATCTACTGGTGTTGTCATAAAGCGCGAAGCTGCGGGTCACTGGTGCAGCCGAGTGGACAAGGTCAGGACTTAATTAAGAAAATGTTGTAAAGTTTCCTTTGAGATTCTGCTGTACAGCGCCATGACTGCATCACTTCCTTTCTGCAGATTTAGCTCATCTCCTGTTCTACCACATATCAATGGTGTTTTCCTGGATTCAGATCTTGCGACTGGGAAAGTCACTGAAGTTCAGCCTGACACAACTTTTGCCGTGATACAGTGAATTGTACTGCTGGGAACAGCCATTAGAAGATGGGTTAACTGTGGCCCAGACTTATAATGGGTCAGGGTTGTGGTTATTGGGTTTGCTGACCGTGCAGGCCATGGTCAGGAATAGCTCTCACATTGATCGGTTGTGAGAGGGCCAAACTGTGCCAAGAAAATATTTCCCGTCACAACCACCGACAGGTAGGTTGGGTCCATGGATTCCTGCTGTTGATGCCAAACTCCTTACAGGTTCTCAAGGATTGCCGACTTGGATTTGAGCTGAGAGAGAATAACTGCACATGCTTTTTTAAATTGTGAGTCAGTCTCTGTTTTTTAAAGCGTCAAAGAAGTAATTAAAACTAAAGCTATTAGAAAATAAGCCCTTGAACTAACATCAGTGTGATTAAAAACAACCTAAAATGACAAAAAATTAAATTGTATTTGCTGTGACACTGCAGCCAGATAGTGGTGCTGACCAAAGACTGTTTACAGATAGACAGCACGGCAGCTCCCCAAAAGTGAAGCCAAAGCATCAATTGCCCCCTGGTGGCAGGCTTGAGTAGAGTTCATAAACCCTGCCTCCTCCATGTTAGTGGATGGGGCATGGGCCAAAGTGAACATTTTCCCATTAAGCTTGGTTTTAATTAGTTATTTGATGATTAGAATAATGGTAGAACCATCAAGGATTCAAGATAGGTCAAGCAAGAGCATGGGTGGGGCCTCGATGCCGCATCTTCATCCCCTGATCACTACTGCACAGACTCTGTCTCTAAATGACTGCTTCTAAGAGAAAATCTTCATATACAGTCTGGTACAAACAAACTCACCTCGGACATGTCTGTAGCATCTGTATGAACCTCTTAAACATAATTTGTGACACACTCTCAGCCTCTCTTCAGGTTCATGTTTGTTTGTGTTAAAGGCCTGAAGCCCAACATTCTCCTCTTGACCTCTTCACCCTGTGGTTGATAGTCTCTATTCACCTGAGCAGCAAAGGAATAACTGCTGAGTCAGAGTGCGGCTGAGTGTCTGATAAAACACTGCAGAAACCCCATCATGTCTTAAAATGTGAAAATGTACACACACACACGCACACACACACAGACACACACACACACACACACACACACCACACACACACACACACACACACAAACACACGCAAACCACCTTCAACAGAGAAAACCGCCACGAAAACACATACAACCAGGGCCGTCACATTGTTTATTCAAAGGCAGTTAGGTAAGGTGGGCAAGGAGGTGGCAGGTGAAAGGAACGGGCAGGCAGGTGAGGCCACGGAAAGCAGGCAGGCAAAACACCACAGGCTTAAAATACAGTATATTACACTGCAAAAATCCTGCAGAAGTTAACTGAGAACCTAAATACACTATTCAAGAGGTCTACTCTAATGAGGTGAGCAGATGATCTGGAGAAGAGTGGATGAAAGGTGCAGGGTTTAAATACACTGCAGGGTAGACTTTAGATGAGAAGCAGGTGCACAGCAAGGATGAGGAGGAGGTGGAGGTGGAGGTGGAGGTGGAGGTGGAGGTGGAGGTGGAGGTGGAGGTGGAGGTGGAGGTGGAGGTGGAGAAGCTTAACCAGGTAATGAGGAGGCAGGACTGGAGACTGATCAGCTACGAGGCTACAACCATGGCCGTTACATTATTTCTAGTGTAGCAAGCGATTTTGAAGAGGAAAGCGGAACCTGTTTTATTTTTATGATCCTATTCCACATTGCCTAGTTTCTGTCAAAAACATGAAACATGAATGCAACTGACAGGAGCAGCAATATCACCACTTCACAGTTGAACTTTCCCCCCGTTTCATCTTCATGCCGATGAAAGGACCAGACTCTCGGACAATGGACACCTTGTTATGACTGTTAATATCTATGGAACCTATAGGACACTTCTGGTAGTTGTCCAGTATTAATATTATATTGCATCATGCATTTTGCATCTGTTATTTCAAAGAATAAGAAACAACAGAAAGGAAAGTGCGGTGAAAGCAGCTGAGAGTGAACTAGAGAAGTTGTCTACTGTGCTATTCTGAAAATAATGCGGCCTACTCATGGCTACATGGGTTGACAATCTAGGTCATGCAACTGTAATGTCTAAAAACTGAGGGACTGTGCACCCGCCATCCTTTATATAACAAATTATAATCTTTCTTTACTTGCTGCAAGGTGACTCCTTTTAAATAATTTGGACTGATGACCAAAGTGAAATTCCTTTTAAAAGGAGAAAGAGGGAAACTGCTCTTTACCGTGACCTCCGCCTCTCTGGCGTTATTTGTGGACGGCTGCAGTTTTGTCCTCTGTGTTCTCAGAGGATGAGCAGTTTGTGAAATGAAGTGTGAATTTTATTGAACGTCTAGTCTCTTCACCCCCTAAATGTTTTGTGCTTTGCTGATCACAGTTCATGGGCCTGACCTGGTTTTACTTCAGGATAAGATGGATTTTGCAGCACAGTGGCCATATCTTTATTCTACACTATAATTAAATTTCACAGATTTTACGTCCTCTTGTATTGTGTGTAGTTTTATAACTAAGCAACAGTACATAGGGTAATGTACAGTTTGTGTTTCAAAGTGTGAATTGTACTTTTATAGCTTCCTGTTGTAATGTATCTCTGATATATCTCAGATTACCTTGCTCAAGCTTTTATTTTTATTTCATTTAAAATGGATTGACACACAAACAGGAAAGCTTACAATACATTAAATATTAAAGTCCAAAAAGGCCTCCAGAAGCAACCTGAAAAAATATAAATTAACATAAACATAAATTACAAATATTATATATATACGCATAAGATGTAATATATTTATTGTAAGGTTTCTGTGTTTTATTGTGTCATGGTCATAATGTACTCATGACAGTCTGATTGTTTCCATAAATGCAAAGAAACCCATTAAGAAACTAGAATTCCAGCTGAAAAGTAAACTAGATGAATAACGTGAGGATATAAAGGCTCAAATAATAATTTCTGTTCCCCGTGAAAATAAGAAGTTTAATTTAACTAGCAGCTTATAGAAATGAATATTTACATCGATGTTTTGTTAACCCAATGTTCAGGCCTGTTGATTAATGATGAACGACCCTGAGGTCTAATGTAGAACAAAACATGTCAAAAGTTTCAGACCCAACTTCTATGATGCTCCATAACTAGTTCACATACTGAAAGATCTGGGAGTCACTGTGCATAATGCAAGCTTGCAAGTTTGTGCTTGTTTATGTTTGGATCATATAAATTTAGCTCTTATCCCTTTTAAAAGTACATTTTAATTATGTTTTAACCAGAAATAAACACAAAACCAATGCTTGATTTATGTTATAAACATTCCATTTAATTGCACTGGTCTTGTAAAGCAATATGCACCATGGACACTGTTACGTGATGCTGGGCACAGACAAGACAGATTCAAGACAGATTCAAACTAGAAGCAAGTCACCTACATCTGCAGGATTTCTTTCTGCTGATTTGTGGATCATTCTTAGAGAAATTGGTGAAAATATAAAACAACAAAAAGCCCAATCTTGCAGATTTAATAGTTTTGCATAATCTTACCGACAAACAAATCAACAAACCAACGGAGAGGGGTGAAAATATCACCTCCTTCGCTGAGGTAACAACAGAATAGAAAATAGTTCATCTCACACTGTAGGAGTGTGAGATGTGGCCTTTGTTCTCTCAGTGTGCAGTGGTTGCATTCCTGATAAAAAACCTTTCTTTGCACCATTTAATCCTAATCTTGTCTCCGAGCATCATCTCTGCACATTGCAGCAGCTATTGTATATGCATGGAAGAAGACGTGACAATATGCACACACATGCATATTCAGTTTCGCACACGCGAGCTCTGTCAGGTAAGCCCCTCATCTCCAGCACCGATGTATCTGCAGTAGTTTGGTTTGTCGTGCACACTTGCCTGCACACACTTACAGTACATGCATATACATGAAGCGTGAAACCATGCTTGTTAACCTTAAAACAGGCTATTCTTACAAACTCTGCAACATGCACTGCATATGCATATCCTATGAGTAATTGTTCTGTCCTTTTCACTTCTGTTTCACATTGTTGCTTTGAGAAAAAGAGTTTTGTTAATGGAGAGAGATTTGTAATGATTTGTTAGAATAAAACAACCTGAGATGTAATGAGAAACCATTTTTGTGGGGTTTTCTATATTAAACAAGACGGATCCCGGTTCAAATCCCAGCTAGGCCGTTGTCGTTCTGTGTGAAGTTTGCATGTTTTCTCCGGATGCTCCGGCTTCCTCCCACAGTCAAACACATGCAGATTGCAGCCGGGTGAGTGAAGACTCTAAACTGTACGTTGGTGTAATGTGAGAGTGAATGATTGTTTTCCCTTTGATACACTGGCGATCTGTCCAGGGTGTGTCCCAACTCTCCCTCAATGTCAGCTGAGATTGGGATGTATAGTAGATAATGGAGGGAGGGATGGAGGGAATGATGGAGGGAAGGAGGAACAATAGGACAAATTGAAAAAATCTCGCCCCCAGAAAGAAAAAAAGTAAAAGATCGATGAAACGTAGCTTTTAGATGCTAATCTTACTAACTGTTAGCAAGCTTTCGGTACATTGTGCTACATTACCACATGAATAACACACTGTGTAAGTGCATGGCTTGTATCTTCTCCACATGTGCTGTCACAATAGCTTTGGGTTTTTAGAAAAAAACTAGAATCTAGACAAGCGTTTAACTAGGGCTGGGAGATATGCAAAAAATCTTACCACGTATCACATACCAGTCAGTATCGATATATACAGCAATATAAATCAAATTGCTATTCCTGTAATTTTTTGTTTTAATTGTAACTTTGTGGGAACATGCTTTTGTCGGACTTTAAATAGCCACAGTATCTCCACACCGTATTCCTCAGAACCTTCTTCTCAACATGACCTTGTCTTGAGCTGCGTCCGTTGGCTCAGTTGAACCTGTAACTCTATTCCAGACACATGATTGGTTCGGGGTGGCGCTATTCTCATTATCATTGTCTGTTCGTGTTTTCTGTCCAAACATGGATGGAATTAATTATTTTGAAGTTGCATCGATCATGTCGAGGAAAAATTATCTCGCGATAATTATCTTCATCATTTTGTCGCCCAGCCCTATGTTTAACTTTAACTTTAACCTTACCTTAATGTTTGTTTGAACCAAAAGTTATTTTGCTCAATGCACCATCTTTCCTGTCGACTCATCGGAAACAGCAGGAGCGAAAGGTGAAGGCAGGAACCCACTCATCCGGACTCGTGCTGCACCTGTCTCTCGCTATTACAAGTCACATGTGTCCTCTAAGTGCATAACCTTGCAGCAGGAGTCACAGCGTCCCACACTGCAGAGGCAGGTTCACAACTCAACTCCTGCACTACCACCATAAATTTAATGTTCTGACCGAACTAAGGCAGAACATGTCCCTTGAGCTACGCTGCATTTGTGAACCGTCCTTCCCCCAACTCTCTCCTTTTCACCCAGTCTCACTCTCTCTCTCTCCTTCTTTCTTTCTGCAGCTGTAAAAGCAGCACAAGGAGCTGACAGTATGTGTCTCCGCTTTTAATTTTTTACATCGCCTCACTACAGTCTTTTATGTAACCGCCTCCTTCTAGATTTATTTTTACCTCTTGCCTCCTGTCTCTCCCTGTGTCTTATTCCTCACACTAATTCTTCCCTGCCTCATTGTTTTACTGTTCTGACACAGAATCCCCTGTTGATACGGTACAGGTATTGCTATTTGATGCAGTGGACACTGTGTTGTGTTGAGTTTTGTGGTGTTGTGTTGAGTTGTGCGGTACTGAACTAAAGGTTCTGCCCAAATGTCCATGTTGTTGCACTTTGTTAATTTTCCCCATTTTGTATTGAGTCCAGAGAAAAATGTGCTGTAAAGGCACAATCAGCTGGTTTATTAGTAAGACTATGTTCTGCTGCCACCTGCTGTTCAAAGACTCACACTACAAGCTAATGATAAGGGAGTGAGAGCTGCATAAGTGCTCTGCAGCTTTGTCTGCACACTAACTTCATAGTGTTTCCTCAGTTTGCTTACTCGGAACTCGGCAGAAGGAGGAGGGGGGGTTGTCCACAAACCAAAAGGTCGGTGGTTTGATCCCTTCTCCTCCATTCTGCATTATATTGTTAAAAGCTTTCAGTGGTCGATAAGACCGAAAAGCAAAGTGCTATATAAATACTGTGCATTTATAATTTACCATTTAAATATAATCACATTGAGTCACTGGTATATTTTTTCAGAGAGTGTATGTGTGGATTTGAACACATAGGTGCAAACGTTTGTAGAGAGTGTGGCGAGATAACAGCAAATTTATATTGAATATAATATTTTTTAAATTTTAATGTAACATATATGGTTATTTTTAATTAAAAAACTTGAGATTTATTTTAAGCTAACCTATTCACATAACCCACTACTGATAGAAATGTATTTGTGATGATACATATTTAAAAATGGTCAAATATTATATTATTTTGTCAAACCTAATATTTCAGAATACAAGACAAGGAAAAGTCGCCCTAGATTGTGACTTATATATTTATTTTATCTTCGAATTTTCTTTATTAATCTATTTTTAACGGTGGTGCAGTTGTTTGCACTGTTGCCTCACAAACAGACATTCTGAGTTTGAACCCTGGGACCTCCATTTTCCTCCCACAGTGCAAAGACAAGCAGATTTCATTAATTGGACACTCAAGCTCACGTTTATTACTGAGCTGCATGGACCCAAATGTAAATAAAACCAGGAAGTGCAGAAAATCCAACAACGTTAAACTCTGGCAAGAAAATAGGTCATCTGAAAAAGGAGACAGAGACTAAATACACAGTTAGAGATAAGGAGGCACAGGTGAAACAGGCTAGAGGGGAGACAGGAAACCAGACAAAGACAGGAAAACACAAAGGGCAAATCATTTCAAAGTAAGACATGAACAAATATAATCAAAAACCAAACAACTGAAAAAAAAATCCAAAGTCTTAAAAAGTCTTGTAGCCTTCCACGTTGATAAATCCTACTGCCCCTCTCTCTCTCTCTCGTTGCCATTTCTCCTAATGCAAATAGTTCTCATAAGAGTGCGGATGATAGGGAAATGTCAAGGTGAAGAAGAGCCAGCTCCTGTCAGAGAGGAAGGAGAGATCATTTTCACTTTACTTCAAATTATAAACCTTTACTTCTTATTCAAAGAATGTTTTAAGTCAGATGTTCTCTGAAGGAGGTTCTCAAACGTTTTACTGAAGTAAATAAAAAATGTACTCAGATGTAATTGCAACATTAGCTTTTCTACTCGAGTAGAAGTAACTACTTGCTTGTAAATATATTTTTAGAATAAAAACTACTGAGCGAAGTCTATTCCCTAATGTCTAGTACATCATCATGGCTGAGTAACTTCCAAAAGGGGTTTCCTCAGTGATGCTGCTGCACTGGGGTCTTATTTAGCAAAATGCAAAAATAATATTAAAAAATCCATATGAAACGTAAAGTAATGATTGACAAATATATAGTGGCACATATATTGCCACAGATATTTGTTGATATATGTAGAAGAAAATCTATGCTCCTACTCTAAGCCTGGCTGATTGGAGAAAATCTATCTGCCAAAGTAAAGAAAAGATACAAGAAAAATATACTTTAGTACAGAAACCAAACAAATGTACTACTTCCCATCACAGATTCCTTCACCACTACCGGAACAATGAAATGAATGAAAGATGATCAAAGATGCAGGAGAGTGAGAGGATGTAAGAAATCCAGATGTCAGTGAATAAGAAAGTCCTGCAGCACGTCTGACACACTTTTCACTTGTCTGATGGGAGCTGGCGTGTGAAGCTCAAGCACTTGGGACAAGAAAATGAAGGGATTATGAAGTCACACTGCAGCTCGGTGTCCTTGATGCATGTCACAGCACAGAGTGATACGGGGCAGGAAGGCAGTTCCAGATGGCACACATCTGTCACATCTGGGATTACATGGGGTTTCCTATTTGAATCCTGTGTATGTGTGTATGTGTGTGTTTGTGTGTGTGTGTGCGTGTATTACTGTCATAGGGAGACAATTTTCAGACTAAATACCAATTAACTGGGGACGGCTTACCCTTTTTGGGAGACAAGTTGTGTCCCCAGTTTAGGAAAAGCAGTTTTTTTTAGGTCAGTGGGGAAAGTTATTATTAGGGTTATAGGGTGTGGGTCAGACTCTTCACATTTAATGGAATTGGATGTAATGCTATAAACTTGGGTAAACTGAGGGGAGATTGTATGAATTAAATTAAGGTGTAATTAATATTTTGTAGAAAAATGCAGAGAAATGGCTTAATGATATGCATGTGTGTTAGAGGATCTGTGGTGGTGAAAATGTATTTTACATTTTATTTTATTCATGTGACTGTATTTGAATAGGGGGAATTTATGCAAAAAGAAAAAATGGTATGTGAAACAGGTCTAATTTATCAGTCCACAACAAGTTCTTACCTCAACTCCTAGTTTGCAGCCACAGGATGACTTTATCGTGACTAATTCATGCCACACCCTCACCTGACCCCGGAACTTTAACCTTAACCTCAAAAATTATGTTTTTCCTCATTAGGCTCAGGCTTTGGTCCCCATAAGGTCCGCTGGTCCTGACATGATCTGTGTTTATACTGGAAAAGACTTAACAGGACATTACATTGATTTCATGGAGACTAACTAACCTTAATCATACTGGCCTAACCATTTAGCATTAAATAACCCTTACCCTTAACTTAACCTGAAACTAAAACTTACTTAAGCTAAACATTTCTTTACCTCGAAATATAATGATTCACACTATGAGGACTTATTCTCTCCCTATTCAAACAGCATTTATCAGGCCAGGCTTAACTATGAGGTAATACAATGACTACACAGTTCTAGCTCCTAAACCCATGATGTACTGTTATGCCACTTTACTCCTTTTACATGGCTGCTCTTAAAACGGCTCATGCTAAGGGCTTGAATGCAATCTTTAGGAAACAAGAAAGCCGAAACAGCATTTTTGTTTTTAAAAGGCAGCGCATAAATGTTTTAAACCAAGAGAGGAGCCGTCACTTACACACATATAGACGGAGCGATGCAGAGAGAGCATTTACATTTCTGGTCTGCAGCCGGTGGCATACTTTAAAATACATTTTGTGTTCTACTCCATGCACCTCACACAGACCATAGCGAATACTTTTATCGAAGCATCCCAGACACATTTTATCATCACTTATAAACACTTACCTCTGTTTCCAACAGCCCTGTCTGATTCTTCCTACTGAGCACTCAAATGCTAATAAACATTAGTCGCGCCCACAGCTTTCCTTCCCCCAATGCACACAGTCGTACCATGAATATTCATTGACACATAATGTTCTTGTTTGTACCACAGTAATTCTCCATTGGCCACATTAAGAGAGATGGTTGTAAAGATCGAGCACACACACACACACACACACACACACAGACAAGTGGGCAGCCTATACAAATATCTACATGCTCATTATGGTACAGATCTTGACAAGGCAGAGGTCTAATTTGAAATGGTAATGGCCTATAGGCACCGTTAACACATCGTGCCGGGTGTGTGTACTTGTGTTAATGGAAATGAAAAGACAAGGCATGATTAGGAGCAGAAAATAAGGATGAAAGGTTGCATTGTGGAGCTCTGAGATGTGTCAGCTTTAAATGAATGTCCTTTATGTGATACCATTCACCTGTCACTGTTGTTATTACTGAATCAGTTACAAGCACTCCCCCATAACACGAGGACATGAGCAGGAAGGGAGCTAGAAAGAGGGGGGGAAAGGCTGACAGATGAGTAGAGTGAGGCACAGAAGAGAGGGAGTGGCGCAGAAAGGCAGGAGCAGCTCGTGTGTTTGGAGAGAGCGATCAGAAACCAAGAGAATCAGCTCAAAGACGAGAAGCCTCCTCCAGTGAAAGATCTGAAGCCAGTGAGGAGATACAACCGGGGCAAAGCCCCTTTAAGATACAGAGCGGCTGAACCAGATGAAGCCAGGACGACGACAGAACTAAATCCTGAAAAAAACAGCGGACTGTTACTCTCTGGGTTGTTTGACCAGGGTCTGGTTTCCAAGGTGACAACATGGGTGCAGTGGTGGGCACTTTGACCATGCAAACCAAGCAGAGGACAACGTCCAGAGGTACGTCGACACTGGTCAGAGAGAGATGGAGAGAAGACAAAAGAACCACAGAAAGAGAGATTAAACTGAGAGAAAAGGAAAGAAAGAAAACAGTATGAACATAATAATTAAGACCAATTGATGTGTGTTTATATGCACGTTTTTAAAAAAAAACATCTGCATACATGTAACCAGCTGATACCAAACTGAATGTAAATTAAAGTGCTGTAATCAACAGCATCAATGCAACATTTTATATCTTAAGTATAAAAAAAAACATCATTTTTTTACCATGAAAATAATTTCCTCAAGGGAAGAGGCAGCAGGATTGTGATGAAGAGATCCAAGGAGAGATTACAGTGCCACTGAGTAGGATGTCCTTGAGAACCACAGCAAAATCACTGACCCTGACTCTATCATTATGGTTTGTGTGTATGTGTGTGTGTGTGTGTGTGTGTGTGTGTGTGTGTGTGTGTGTGTGTGTGTGTGTGTGTGTGTGTGTGTGTGTGTGTGTGTGTGTGTGTTTTGTTTGCATGCGTGGGTGCCTGTTGGACGTGAGTGGCTAACGAGCGAGCGAATGCGAAACGGGAGGCGAACGGAGGGGTCCAGGCGAGAGCGTGCGAATTAACAGGCAGCTCACATATCATACCTCCCTGGCCTTATGCTTGAGGAGCCGGTTGTCATGGAGACTGGGTTGTCGGGGGGGGCATGATAGGAGAGTGTGTGAACAATACTCAGCCAGGATGAATGATGAATTTATAGCAGCGTGAGATAGAGATAAAATAGATGAGGCAGCAACACGGCGATTACTCTCTGACGTCGATGCAAGGGGGGGGGCCGATGCTTTGTGTTTGTTTTTACTCGTCCTTGCTCTGATAAAAGTGTCTCGAAAAGCTATTGAGGAAAAAAAATGCACAGGGGTCAACTTGTTTCTTTTTTTATCTCCATTAATGTTTGTGTTACGGTGCCAAGCGTGGAGAGGTATATGGCAAGATTCCCAGGAGGAAAAAATAAGTACGGCAGAGCAGGAAAGTAGTGAGAAGGGTAGATCAAAGCCTGATACAAGTAACAAGGTGTCTGTAAGATATAAAATAGTATACTGCAAACCCTTATGTGAGGAACAAGCATTGATTCTTTTTTAAATGAAAAGATTTCTATCTGGAGGGCTTGCTGTGTGTGTCATTGGCCACCTGTACAGTCCTTTCAGCGTATATGTCACCAGGTAAAGACTGCGGCTTCAGAATCAAAACACAAGACTGACTGTCACAGAATAAAGTCCCTGCCATGAACTCAACTGGTGTTGTTTCATGAAATGAATAAAGGGAAATCATCTGTTTCATTTTCAGCTACAATTGATGTAGAGAAAAATATTGTCAGATATACAAGGAGTAGTTTGACTTTTTGGGGAAATACATTTATTCAGAATGGCTTGGATTAGGACCAGAAAGAAGTGGAAACAGCCTGGCACTGTCCATAGTGACTGTCAGGGAATCTGTGACTTACATCTTAAGATGCCTTTAATATGCAGGAATATGTTTCTTCTGTGTCTGGTGTTTTGGGTTGGAAGTTGCGATCATGTATCTGGTAAACCTTGAGAGTTGTGGGGCGGCCTGACATGATTTATGGTGACCTACACTGTTTTCTGCTCCCTCCTATTTCCTATAAACACTGAAATTCATCTATTGTACTTCAGGGTTTTTGGTTTTACTGCTCACATGCACATTGGACCAAGAATCTTTACTTCCAACAGAGCTATGTAGTAAATCAGGTAAATTAAATTTATTCACAACTGAGCCATCATTAGAAATTCAGCCATCTTTCATAAAACATCTGCACAGAAGATCAGGACGAGACTAGCGCCATGTACACAATGTTTTCTTGTCTGAACACAATTTGTAATATTGGGCCATATAAGTAAGTACAATTTGATATAGGAAGGTCCATTCATTTATTGGATCAAACAAAGATCATACAATTAGGGTTAGTGGTTAGATATTAATTACGGAGCTTTAATCCTGCTTGAAGGTGGATTTTGTTTCCTTATGACAGAGTCAGACCAGCTGTTCCCCTGTTTGCAGTATATCTTCTCAGCTAAGCAAGGAAGGTGTCACTTCACCATACAGTGAGTGTAAGGTCAATCTTAATTAACTCTCAACAAGAAAGCAGATAAGAGCTCAGTACTTCAAGGTGAGGTAGCAAATACATCTTTGACTGCATGGACACCAATATTCGACTATTGACCCTATTCTGAATAAGACATTATTTTGATTAGGGTGTTTACATAAGTTGCTGCATTGTGCGACTATGACTCAGGTTATTTGGTCTACTGTCATTACGTCCGTCAACATTCCACAGGTTTTAAACCACCAGCCTGAAATAGTTTAATGTAAGACGCTATCCCTTTTTATCTTTTAATCGATGTGTCATCAAGCAGTTGGTAGTTGCAGTATGTTGATGTCGCAAATGCAGTGAAATTTCCAATAGGACATTCTTATACAATTAAGACGTATATGTCGTCTAAGGTAGGAATGTTCCACATCTCATTTTGATAATTGCCTTTTCCAAGTATGAGCTTATTTGGGTTGAGGCGATCAGAAAATGTTGTTTACATGGCAGTGTCTTATCATCTATCAGGTTCTTTTTTAAACGCTGAATTTTGCACCAACAAAGTTGTGTTGTTGCAAGTTGTCGTCCACTACCACCCATTTTATTAACTTCCCTTATGTCTGTGTTGTTCTGAAAACCAACATGTCGATAACAGTCTAAAAAACACCTTGTCTCTGGCGTAGCTTGGGGCGGGCCTTCGCAGCCGCACACCAGATGAGCTCGCTGTATCCAATCTGTTCCAGGAGCAGTTGGACCCGCGGCGCTGGTGTTCTGTTGTCGACAGAGCTGTAACAGAGCTGTGGAAAGCCAGCACCTGACACACTCCTCTCATTATCTCCTTCATGTCATGGCGTGACACTTCCCTTCTGGCTCGTGCTGATGAGTGTTTGTGTGCAGAGCAGCTGTTGCACCATTTACATCAGGACTCCTGCCTTCTGTGTCATCCCTTAGTTTTAATCAGAATTAACGGTGGGGATTCAAAGCTTGTTGCCATTTGGGTTTGGATTAAACCACAAATTCAAATACACTTCTCGTGTGCTTGTTTTTCACTTAATCCCACATAATTTCCTAAGTTCTCCAGACATATTGCAATCTATTTCTGTCATATGTTGTCTCCTCTCTTTTTTCGTCACACTCTGTCACCTCCATGTCTCACTCCTTCTCTGATCAACACCTCAGGCTCTTTCTTTTTCTCACCTCCATTTGATTTTATCTGTAGTAAAAACAACATATCTCCATATCTCCTGGGAATTAATAATATTCTGATTAAAATGGCTGCTAAGGAATCTGTCTGTGTGGGTATTAACATACATTTGGAAGATATTAAATGATGTCATTATTTCTAAATAAGCATAAAGCTGTAGCTTCAGAGAGAACAAACATTGTTGAGATATCACGAGATATACATCCCACAGAGAGATGTTTGTGGAATAAGTTTTATAGGTGGAATGTGTCTACATTCATGCTCTTTTATATATGTGGAATATATCTATAATTATTCTAATTATGTAAAATTATCTCTAAATAATGGTTAAGCTATAAAGACGCTTCAGAAAGAACAAAGCTGTGCTTCTGATCCTTGAGAACAATGTGCATAGATTGAATCTGGAACAATCACAGTAATTATTCCCCCACAAGGAAACAAATGAATCTAATTGCATCCTACTGTACAGAAATGATTGTTGCATTAGGTTCCGGCTGCATCAGGCTTCTGGGAACTGCTAAAGAGCCGATGATGGATCCCGAGTTCAGATTAAGATCGTCTCTGGCAGGTGACGCATGATCCGGGAGACAGTTTCAGTGTCAAGGATTAATCCTGACACCTGAATGAGTCATCGCCCACATCCAACTGGCAGGAGTATTACATTATATTTAACCTGCAGCGTTACGTTCTTTTCCTTTTTAAGGTTGACTGAGCCCCGGCTATGCAGACACAGCTGGCCTTGCATACATGTGAACATCTGTCAAGTCATCGATGCTTCGCTGGTCGGCTGCGACAGTGGATTTAATGGGGTTTTGATTTATGATAAGAATTGGTCGAGGGATAAATCATAGTATTTCCTTTGTTCTCCAGGGGTAGAAGATATATCACTCATATATCTCAGGGCCCCGTTTGGATTTAAAAGCGACCACAGACCATGTGTAAATCTGCAGCTCGGCCTCACCATTATAAGAGTTGACACTTTCATTTCATTTCTTCATCATCTGCGGCCTGTGTAAGCACAACTAAGTGTTTTCCAGCAAGGGTCATGTAGTTGTTTCCTCTCAGACATTTGCTCACGTTCGTGAACTCAGTCGTGTGTGTGTGTGTGTGTGTGTGTGTGTGTGTGTGTGTGTGTGTGTGTGTGTGTGTGTGTGTGTGTGTGTGTGTGTGTGGACTGTGTGCACGCAGCAGGATGTCAGTGATTTTAGTGCTGCCCCGCGGCTGGAGACAGTCACAGTGACGAAAACCTTGCCCACAGCACAGCCATGACTCTTCACATCATTAACCATCATCTCTCTCCACAGCGCCCGACACTTAGCACTGTGTTGCCATTAATAAAGTCCTTCAACTCCTACGGGGGGGGATCTATTTGTCGAGAACACGCACTTCCTCTCGATTCCACTTTTGTCTCCCTATCTACCTTTTTGGCCGCTTCACTCGCCTGTGTTTCTGCTTTGCTGAGTTTTCACTTTCGTGCTTATTACAGTTTTTAAAGGTTGGGAAGAGCACAAGTTTAACAAAGATTAAAGATGTTGTGACATGTTTCTAAGTTATAAATATCTCCTGCTATTTCTATTTCGCCCTCTCTCTCCTCTGTAGATAGCATTGATGATGAGCTGGAGATGACGATGGTGTCTCACAGACCAGAGGGTCTGGAGCAACTGGAGGCCCAGACCAACTTCTCCAAACAGGAGCTGCAGATCCTCTATCGTGGATTCAAGAATGTAATCACGCACTCTCAAATTTGATAAGGAGATTACGTCTGAGAATACACACAAAAGAAAAAAATTCTACCTTGTGGTGTTGAATGAAAAATCTGGTGATAACGAAGGTCACGGAGATCCGTCATCTAGCAACCATGAATGTCTGTACATCATTTGAATCCATCTAATATGTCAATCTAAACCAAAACATAGATCCACAAAGCATTATTCACCTCATATGACTGAACAATCTGACAAAAATTGACTTACCTTAAACTGGAATGTAGTACTTCAAGTTACAAGACTAACTGCAGACACAAGAGGGAAACACAGAGATTAAATACTGAAGTAGGAGACAATGAGGCAAAGGTGTGACACATTAGGCTGCAGGCATAGGAAGCGGGACACGAGTGAAAGACCAGAGGAGAGTTACAAAAACATCAAACGAGCCAACAAACCAGGAATGAGAAGAAGGTATCCTAACTTAGCTCAAGGAGTAAACAACCAAGACCCAAATCCAATAAACGACCTCAAGGAAAACAAAGTAAAAGTCCATGAACCCAAAAGCTGTGTCTCTGCATTTGAAGGCGCGACTAGACTGTTTCTTTTTTTTTGAAAACCTCTTCAATTGATCCCTCCTGGCCAGACATATCCCAGGATCATTGCAAGTTCAGTGACGAATAATTTTTCAAAATTGAAAAGAGCATCAGCAAAAGTCTGGATGTCCGATGCTTGACTACACGCTTCAGCTCAGCTCAAAAATTACGAAAAAGTTTGAAAAACTAGGAGTACCAAAACTTTCTGGGTGTATCTAATGTCGGCTCAGTTGCTAAGGAACAGTGATAAGGGCAAGACATTTCAGTTTGGCCTTCGCGGTCCTTCCCTCCCACGACTGAAGGATGCAGCCCCTGAATGGAGACACAGCCGAAGAGGCCAACTCAATATAAAATATAAAGAATAAAAAAACATACTTTGAATGAACACCTGAACTGTTTATCTTTTGTAGCAGCTAAAAAAGGTTAATTTGCATCATAGTAACATTAAAATATAATGTGATAGTTCAGTGTTGGCTAAAGGGTCTAGTCATTTGGACTAAATAATTGTGGTATAGTAACAAACAAGTCACTGAATGATCATTTTAATCCTCTCTTCCACAGGAATGTCCTAGTGGAATGGTGAATGAGGAGACATTCAAACACATTTATGCACAGTTCTTCCCTCATGGAGGTAAAGTCCGATGCTCTTGATCTTTCTTTGCTCTGTGAAGCCTTTTGAGAACAGCAACCCTCACACGTTTATGTTTCTTGTGGCTTTCAGACGCAAGCATGTATGCACATTATCTTTTCAATGCATTCGACACTACAAACAATGGCTCCATTAAATTCAAGGTAAGAAAAATGTGTTACAATACGTCCATGTGCTGGGATGTTTTGAGTAGCTGGTTCCATTCTGTCCTTTTCTGTCGCTGCCAGGACTTTGTAATGGGCTTGTCTACACTGCTGAGGGGGACTCTGAGGGAAAAGCTGGAGTGGACGTTTCACCTGTATGACATTAACAATGATGGATACATAAACAGAGAGGTGAGACTGCGTTGTCACAGCGTGTACAGGGTTTCATCTCTGTGTCCGGCCATTATGTCAATCATTCTTCTTTTCTTTCAGGAGATGACTGAGATTGTGAGGGCCATTTATAACATGATGGGAAAGTACACCTACCCTGCACTGAAAGGGGATGTCCCACAGCAGCACGTGGACGCCTTCTTTCAGGTTCAAAATGAAGTTAATCTTTGAAATATCATATATTTGTGAACAGCGACCGGTTATTATCTCTCATCACACTCCAGTACCTTCTGTTATGAACCTGTCTGCCTTTTCGTTTCTGTAGCAAAATTACACAATGCCAAAACAGCCGAATTACGACTCATTGAATTTACATTTAGGAGAAGCTTCACCTTTTGTTCTGTCACATTGTTTTTCCAGAAAATGGACAAAAACAAAGATGGAGTTGTGACTTTAGAGGAGTTCGTTATAGCCTGTCAGGAGGTACGTATTTACTATGTAACAACAAGGAAAACACTATTTAACCATGTGCTGCCAACTTTAAAGAGTCAATATTTAGTTTCACTGAGGACTGTTCCCAGTACTTGTCATTCTTGATCTTTGAGAAAAGGTATATGCTACAAAATAATCTACAAAACTCAAACATTCACTTACTGTCTTTTGAAGCCGTTCGAGCACATCTAATTGTCTTCATTAAGTGAATGGATCACACAGTATATCCACTCATTTCAAATCGGAATTTAATGCAAATTTAAATTATGAAAACATTAGTGCCGTTACTTTTATTACATTATATATTTAGTTATTGTTATAATGTCGTCGTAATTAGTGTGATTATTTTACTAATGTCGATTTCTTTTTGTATATATAATTTTGTATTAATCAAAACACCTTTCTGTATACACTATGTTCAATATCTGTAACGGGTGGGACATCAAAACCTGTTGCATCTTGAATCTTGAATATATAATGTTTATATTTAAAAATTAAAAGATGAACACCTCCTCCAGACATATTCCTGTTCAACGGACAAAGAGAAATGAATGATTTTGTTGAATATATTTATATCTGCTGTCTTCGTGCAGTATTGCTGTGTCAAAGGTGCAGTGTGAGTCAATTCCATCATTCTGTCATGATGACTCGTCTTCACTCTCTGCAGGATGAGACCATGATGAGATCCATGCAGCTGTTTGAGAACGTGATGTAAGCCGAGACGATGGGCGACGCAGACGTGGCCAACGAAAAGGGCTCGGTGTGGGTGCGTGCACGTGTGTGGTCAATATGTGCAATGCATCCGGTCCCTCCTCCTCTCCCCCCCCACCTCATCCAGCTGTCGTCTGGATACACACAGCCGGAGAAAAACCTTGCACACATGTGAATAAAGGGACTGGACTGGAATGCTTTTAAAAAACAGGCCTTCCTATGGAGTTCCACCACCACACAATACAATACAGAGTGGCTGAAAGCCTCGGACATAAACACATCACTCTTCTCGATTCTGTTTGGAAGATGAAGATTGACCTCTTGCAGTTAAAGATGCATTACAAGGCTGCTCCCGACCAGCAAAAAGCTATTTGTTCAACCAGCAGAACTATTTGTTTCCTTTATTTTTGTGGCCAAAAAATTAATTGCATGCTTTTGCAAGAGCTTTTGATTTATCTTCAAATCTTTAGCCATGAGTCATATGGCATATTTCAAATGTCATGTACTGGTTCCACCGCTGCAGTGACCTACCCTGTACTGTTTGTTTTGGCCTGGCTGTTGCTTGCCTGCTGAGTCAAATCAATGCTTGTTGTTACGTGTCTGTCTGAAGCTTTCGGTAGAAAATAGTAGGATTTCGAAAGCAGCACATTTCGTGGGGTCTTGTTTGGTGTGTGAGGGTGTCTGTCCATCTCTGTTTGATCTAAGGTTTTAATTAAAAAATAGGGAAAGAAAAGAAGGATCCATTCTTTTATATTTTCACCTGCTGTTTTGCTTCTTGTGAAGAAATCGATGTGTTGTCTAATAAAAGGTATTGTGGAAAAGTGTATAAACATTCGATGACAATGTGCAATTCTAAGATGTTAAATAATCATGAAGAATCTTAACTCAGAAAAACCAATGACTTAGTTTTGCACTTGGAGACGGCAACAGGGATGTGAATAACATATATTTGTATGTCACACCGATCTCTTGATGGTGGTCACTGGATGGAATCCTGCTTTGAGAAAAGTCGTGAGAAAGTTGCAGGGAAACACGACTGAAAGTCAGCTTTGGAATGTGATATATTTGGATGATGCGGAGGACGGCTCCATCTTTACATGTGAACAGGTTGCGCTGCTTCCTCCCCCCCGAACCGAATATGTGATGCAACGCCGATGTATACAGGCGCCTGCAGACTGTTGCAGCTCCATGCAGATGGTTTGCTGTGAGTCACGTTGCGTCTGAAAGCACGACTGTGATAGAAAACTCACAAGGCTATAGTAGTTTAAGCCTTGAAATATTAATTGCTGTTCTTTTCACCATCGGTGGAGCAGCTGTTTGCTTAAGATACGTCTGCAAGACATCACAGCCTTCCCGCAGATCTCTGATACCTTGGTTGGAGCAGAGTTGATATATCTCACAATCTAAATGATGCTAAGCCATACAATAATAAATATGTAAATTCTCAAACTGAGTTCTTTCCTTTGTGCAAACGTGTATGGTTGTGTGTCCATTGCCCTATGACCGCGTGCATTTATTCTGTGCACTCTTAAGAAAAACATATAAAGTGATGATAATCATCATAGGAAAAAATGTATAAAAAAGTGGAGAAACATGAATGCTGATACTTCTGAATGGTTTGATAGAAATAAAAATTATGTGAATTATTGTAGTCCTCCCATCACAACGTATAAGGTCTCCACTGACAGGCTTTCCTTTAATTCAATTTAATCCATATATCTGTACACATTAATGTCTGGTCAGCTATTCAAAGAGACAGCCTGCCAAGCAATGACACTCCATATGCAGTCTACGAACAGAGATTCAAACTGGATGAAGCTGTTGTATTGAGTCTCTGAAAAACGACACCTCTTTCTGGTTACACATTTTCTAACAGTGTGAGGAACAGAGCATATATCTGCCGAGGCCCACACAGTCCCCTTATGAAACCACATTTAAAGTCAAAGACCTGGATTTCTATTTTGGATCTGCACCAAATTGCACAAACTCATTAATATCAGTCCCTCAAACCTGTCATATTTT
The DNA here is from genome assembly GCA_038501795.1 of Pseudopleuronectes americanus. Lineage (NCBI taxonomy): Eukaryota > Metazoa > Chordata > Actinopteri > Pleuronectiformes > Pleuronectidae > Pseudopleuronectes > Pseudopleuronectes americanus. The sequence goes on along the minus strand of CM076728.1, from coordinate 6,982,990 downwards.
ATTTTTCATTAAGATCCATGAATTAAGGGAAATGTGTGTGGTTTTTTTTGTGCTTTTTGTTGAGCAAAAATAGTGTGACTGATAGAAACTGCAGTAGAAAGTGGTCTATCTAATCTATCTGCAGTATTTATCCATCTATCTGTCTGTCTGCCTATCTATGTATCTATCTATTTGTCTATGTATATGTATGATTTAAGAAAATAAATAATGGCATAGAGATTAAATTGTAAATTAAATATTGATAAAATAGATAGATAGATAGATAGATAGATAGATAGATAGATAGATAGATAGATAGATAGATAGATAGATAGATAGATAGATAGATAGATAGATAGATAGATAGATAGATAGATAGATAGATAAAAAGCTATCAGATACTACAGTACATATTATATATAAGTGCACATGTTGACTGTGCAGTGGCTTGCCCACACTTCCGCCCGCAGGGTGTCGCTGTGAGTATCCGGCCTCTGCACTCAGCGGCAGCCGAAGAAGACAGGAGGCGGGACACGTGGGTTGGGTGATTAGCTGGTAACTAGTAGCGGTAGTAGTCGGTTAGTCCTCCACCTCTGAGCAGCAGCACCTGACCGACCCTATATCACCATCCACATCCACAATGAACGGGTTAGACGAGGAAACCATGGCGCCACAGACGTTCCTTTACGGTGAGAATAATGTGTCTGTGTGTAGTGTTAGAGAGAGAGACAGAGAGCGAGAGCCAGAGAGACAGCGTGTCCTCATCTGACTCCTGCTGCCAACACACACACACAGTCAGAACACGTGGACTGTAGCTGCGCATGTTTCTGTAACATGTCTGGTCCTGTTGTCATTTGAACACATGCATGATATTAACACATGTGCTAATAGTACGTGTCAGTAACGTGTATGTCCGTGTAGCCCCAGGTTCGCTGAGTCCCGCTCAACAACGCGGTCGAACACGTGTTCGATATCAACATGGCGGCGCCCGTCTCTCTTCCACACTGTTGATATTTCACACGTTTCTCTCCACCAGACTCTTAAACGTGTCTCTGTGGTTTAACCTGCGGGTTCGTGTGATCGACGTCGAGCTCTGGCTGAAGTGGGAGCTGATGGTTTTTGGCTCGTCAGGTTAAAATCATCTCAGCGTGGGTAGAACTCGTGAGGACCACGTTGACGTCTCCCTCTCAAACCTCACTTTCTTTAGCTTTGACTCAATCCAGTCAGTGAAATCAGTGTTAAACCAACAAGTCGAATATCAATAAAGATGCAGGAGTATTGGTTTGGCTCGATTATCTCCCAGTCTGACCTGACGTGATGGTTTTTAACCAGAGGAGAATAATACGATCATAATATAACATACAATGGGTTTATAAAACATCTGCTATGTTGTAAATCCTTTCCAAGCCTTGTTTAAAATGTATTTAATTTAAATATAAAGTAAATCGAGAACCTCGGTGACAATTGGAATATAGAGTATTTTAAGACACGTGATGACACTGATGTATAGCAAAGTAATCATTATACCTTTACTTATCTTATAATGTTATGTCGTTCCATTAGACATTTAATTTTCCCCACACAGACAGTTTGCTGTAAAACGATTTTAAAGAGGTTTCTCCTAACTTCCTTTTGCCTGGGCCATGTGGAGATATTCATTATCAGTCATTTGTATGGCGCCCCCCTGTGTGCACTGGCAATACAGCACCTTACACTTGCCTACAGAAAAGTTTTTAAGACCTTGACTAATCTATCAGATTCATATGCCTCCACTTTCTGCTGTTGGGAAACTGTGTTCATTCATTAACTATTGTTTGCAATCTTTGTAACAGGCTGCGTGCTGGAAGCTGGAAAAGAAGTGGTGTTCAATCCTGAGGATGACGACTTTGAGCACCAGCTGGATCTGAGGATGGTAAGTACAATGTGGGAGACTTTCATAAGAAGAACAAACTAGAAAAACACTCAGTAGAGCGCATTTGTCTGCCACAGTTCAGTATGAATTAATTAAAACCAATAATATTCCCTGGGAAAACCCAGAAGATAGAAAAACTCCCCATCTCACAATGATTAAGAAAGATAAGAGAATTTCTTCTCCAAGTTTAAGTTTAAGGAATTATAGGCTTACCCTGCAGCTGTTTTGCCAATTGGTAAGTAAATTCTCTAAACGATTATTTAAGAGAATATTCTGTTTCCGCCTATTTTCAAGTATTCTGAAGAATTTGCTTCTTTTCGTGATTTTATATGAAACCGGTTGTCTTTGTTTTCACATGTTGAAGGTCCTATAGAATATTGTGATGGGCATTTTTGTAGACCAGACAAATAAAAAAATAAAATGTGGTACATTTTTCTTACAAAAAACATCTCTGTTTTCTGATATATCAACAATCGATGCCCATAATGCAAGATCCAAAGTGAGAGGGTGGTACTTAAGGAGATTGCTTTTGCACTTGAAGATCATCAGATGGGCTCTGAACATAGAATCACAGTCTGTTCTTGTCGTCCTTAGGCCTGCGTGGACCCTGCCACAAAAGACGTACTTCAAATGGTGGAGGTGGAAGGACAAGACTCAGAGGGTCAGAAGGTTAAGGCAACACTGGTTTCATTGAAGCCCTCGACCCTGCCCAGCGTGAGTAAACGCCTTCTTGTTAGCGTTTATGTACAGACTCACTAAACAAACTCAACTGCGTTTGGGGGGGAATAAATTATATTGAAAAATCTAAATGCTCGTTGCAGGTTTGTCTTGGTGGTTTCACAATCGCACCTCCAGCAGTTTTCCGTCTCAAGGCAGGTTCCGGTCCAATCCACATCAGTGGACAACACCTCGTCAGTGAGTAATTGTGACAAGAATATCAGGATGTTTGACGTGTTTCGGAACGTACACAGTCAAACCATTCTTCACCACTCAATCTATTCTTTTGTGTCTAAAGTGATGGAATCTGAGCAGTCTTTTGAGGAAGACAGTGACATAGAGGAAGAGGAGGAAGAAGAGGCAGTGTCAACATCAAAGAAGAGACCTGCTTCCGCTCCTGCGGCCAAGTCTCAGGTTTGTTTTACAACTTCATTGTACTTTCAGTTTCAAATCTGTCTCAGTGGAAATGACCACAACTCGTGTTTTACCTCCTTCCAGAAAAAGAGAAAAATGGAGATTGAGGAGGATGATGACGATGAAGATGAGGATGATGAGTGAGTGTCAGGGTTTCAAATATTTACACGGTGGTCAAATCTATTACAAACATGATGTGGTGCACTATCGAAGATCTTATGCAGTTTTTGCCTGTGATAAAAACACTTTTAAATCAGAAGTTTTATCATCAGATATTTTGTTATATACATTGTGCCTGAACACCTTGACCCCTGGCATCAATTTAAGATTTTGGATCAAGCGCTCAAAGTTTCTAACTGCACGAGACCTCTGGAACCATGACTGACGTTGGCACTGAACTTGGTCGTCTTTGTTCATGAGTACATTAATGGGATTCTGATGTGTTCAACTTTCCATTGAATTTTTGAATACGGTGATACTTGACTAATTGGAGCCTGTTTTCTCAGTATGAAAACGAAATGTAAATCTGAGTTATACCTGTGACAGGTTATGGTGCAGCACTGGGGACAATAATTTGAACCGGTTCTTTTTCAAATTTCTGGTTAAAGAAAACAGTTCCCATTGAAGAGCATCTTGTCATGTGTACAGAGGATATTGTAGCCTCCTACATATGGGTCACAACTGCTTTAGAGCACTTCTCAAACATACACTTTTTATAATGGGTTAGACATTTAAGTGTGACTGTCCGTTTGCGGTGCTTTCCAATTTTTTTTTATCCTGATTGTTTTTTTCTGTCTTTTTCAGGGATGATGAGGATGATGATGAGAGCGAGGAGGAGGAATCGCCTGTTAAGGTAAATGAACAGATTTTAAAGCCACTTAGTAGCAGCTGAATAGAGGCTGTGGACTAGTGGCAGAAAAGGTCTCTGGTTTGACTCTGGTTCAACTCCACGGAGTAAAAACAAAAGAGGAACCTGGATTGATCTGTCCAAATATCCAAGAGGATTCTCCTTACCCTGTCTAGTGCCCCTGAGCAAGGCACCTTACTCCCTCAACATCTGCTCCCTGGGCGCTGTACATGGCTGCCCACTGCTCTGTGTGTCCTGCACCAGATGGGTTAAAAGCAGAGGATAAATTTCCCTAAAAACTGCATGAGTGTCTGCATGTGTTTGGGATAAATAAATGTATCTCGAATAAACCGAAGTGTTCTCCCATTAAAGCTGCATGTTGTCGTTTTACAGGCCAAGGCAACACCATCCAAAAAAAAGACCCCTGCTCAGAATGGCAAGAGTCCCAAACCCACCACTCCAGCTAAAAACCAGGTAATGATTCATACAAATTAACTTCTTATTAGCCACTGAATAGTTAGTGTCTTATGTATAAATGTTATATGTTCTCAGCAGGATAAGACCCCTAAAGGTAAAGGTACCAGGACACCTAAAACGCCAACAACTCCAAAGGTTATTCTCACAGTTCCTGAGATTAAAGCCAAGATTATGGAGGCAGTTAGCAAGGTTGGTGTCTGTGCTTTTTTATATTAATAGTGAAACTAGTTTCAGTACTGTTTGTAAAAGTGTTGAATTTAAATCCGTTCATGAATTGTAATGGTTTTCTTACAGGGAGTGACATTACCCAAAGCTCAGCCCAAGTTTGAGAACTTCGTGAAGCACGGTTACAAAGTCTCTGAAGCCAAGGTAAAGTACTGAGTTAAAGTTGCTTTTAACTCTTCTTCCCTACTTATAAGAAACCCACTTGTTAACATTAACATATTTGGGATAACTACTGATCCTCACTCCAATCATTTAATTTTTTGGAGTAATGATAAACTATATCTTTTGAACTAAAAATATAATTCGACCGCGTTGTTGGACATTGTAACCACCAGAGTTACAATGTTTGTCATAAAATCTAGGTGCAAAAATGGCAAATTATAGAAAAGCCACAGATCCCTTGGACACAGTTGTTAACTATCCAGTGTGTTCTGCTTTATAGAGCATGTAGTTGTTCTTACCACCAGGGACCCACCAAATATTTAATTCTCAAGAAACAAATTAAATGCCCTAAATTATTTGATTGTGCAGATTTGGATTTGATTTTATATTGCCAACTCAACTCCCAAGTTAACAGCCTTTTTTAAATGTGTATATTTTTATTGTTTTTCCCTCAGGACGTCGCGGATCTGTGGAAGTGGAGACAGACGGTGGCAGATGCTAAATAACAACCTACACAACAGTTTTATTATCTCTTTTTATGACTCGTTTATATCATCGCATCTCTGTAGCCAAACTCGGTCCCTTCCCGTCATCATGAATCCATTCAAAGTCTAATCTGGCCTCCGTCTGCCCTCCTGCATGAAGAGACTGTACAGGTAGTGATGTGGCTGGCGAATGATCCCGGTGATGTTGCAACATGTTTCCACCTCCCAATCACTCACTGGGGAACAGATATTATTTGGTTTGTTGAATAAACCCTGGGAGAAAAGACGTACAAATTTGCATCTTTGTAGATGTGTAAATAAATTTCTCGTTAGACAATTTTGTTTTTGTGGCAGCATTGAATGCAAAACCAATACAAAAAAAAACCACATTTCATTACACCTTAAATGACACAAAGACTTGAAAGAGGGCAGTTAAAAGTAACTTATTTTCATTCAGTAAAACATCAGCTTTGGTGAATTACCACCAAGCACTTCAATGAGAACTGCACTTTTTGAAATGTGTTTATGCTGCTGAGAGATTCCTGTGGTAAAGACCCCTTCACTTGCTTTTTTTAAGTTGGAAGATTTTGTCTGAGTTCAAAGGTTCTTGCCATTTTCCTACATTTGCCGTCCGTACATGGTTCACCATTTGGTTTAAAGCTCCCATCAACCTTTCCATGACTACCGATATCCAACAGGCTAAAGTTCAAGTATTTGCTCATCGGGTGACAGGCTGCATGAAAGAGTTTGTTGTTTTTTTGCATTGCAAATTTTTTTCTAACCGGATATTGCAGATGTGGGAGATGCTCTATACAATAAAAAACCCTCCTGCCGTTATTCAGTCCATTACCTTGTTCAATGTTGAATTGATGGTGTAAATGTTTTTGCATTTGGCCTGTTAGAAGCAGCTCATTCCATGTTTGCAAAAAATTAATGCTTTGTTTCTTTAAATATGCTGTGGGTGTAGGCTCACTGTCAATGAGATTGATTAAATAAAAGATATGGCTTCATTACAAATGTTCTTTGTCTGTGCAGCGAGAATAAAAAGCTGTGGACATGTTTTACTTAACGCTTCCTCGTTCCAATTTCAAGAAGTTAAAATTCAACTCATGATCCATCCAGCATGTTGATTTTGGATTATATATGAGACTGTCCTAGTACATGTTTTGAGATATTGCATACATATTTACTTAATTGTCCATTTGCATGTAGACAGAAGGCAACAGAATTTGTAGTTTGAGAACCACGTGGACAATTGTGCTGTAGATTATGTACTGATATTCCACAAAGTACACATGAAATTAGTCTGTCTTAAATTCTTTGTATTGCCTTTGAGCTTGTACTAGAACTTGTATGATTAGTCATCTCTGAGCTGTGAGAATGTTTAGGGCTTTAAAGGCTTCCGGTACTTATCCCTTATTAAGTAACATGTTCTCTTCGGCAGTGGCGGTTCTACATGGGATTGCGCCCCGGGCGAGACCCCCTCATTGCCAGTTAAGAGCCGAGATTCAATAATATAAAATATTAAGAATAATATACAAATAAGAGCAGTGGACCTCATGGTTACATAAATTACACAGTGAGACAAATGCTGTGGGGTAAAGTGAGACATGTAGCACAAGTTAAGTTTAGTCTTAAACATAATTTAGTGTAATATTAAATTACATATGTTTTATTTTTAATGCCATAAACATTGTAGAAAAGCCATCATGCTAAGAAACTACACCAGGAAGACAACCTGGGGCCAAACACTCCTCGCAGGGATGGAGAGTGAAGCCGCTGAGATCATGCAAGGAAAGAAGTCCTTAAGAAAAGCTGGAAGGGATAGAAATATTGAAAAGACAACACTCAAAAGTGTTGATAATGCTGCGTTTCTGTCCACAACATTGTTCCTAATTCCTAAATATGACTAGTTTGTGTCTAACACATTCTCTGATGCTAATTATGTTCTTGTTTTATTCCAACAGCCCACAGGTCAATCACCTCAACTACCTAGGGCAACCTTAGGTCAATCTCAAAGGTACTGATGCAACACTAACACAGATGCTCTGATTGATTTGGTATCAATACACGAAATTCATTAGTGATGATACCATAAAAAACATTTATATAATAATTATTATTTCAAAGATTGCTGGCAATTCTGTCAACTTTTTCAATGTAGATTAAATGTAAACAAATCGTCTGTGCACCTTTTATAATTATTTTGTTGTTCAAAATCTTGTCTTTTGTTTCAAATGGAACCAATATAATTTCCCCAACATTATTGCAGTAATAAGTTCCAATGATAAGGAAATAAAAATTAAAAAAACTAGACAACCACAACAAAATTTCAATCGTTTTGCAGATGTCTGACTTCTTTTTGTGAACTTTATGAAGTTCGGTCGTACTTACTGTACACTTGTTACCCATCTATCAGGACAATTGGCTCCAGTGGCCCCGCCTGTCCTCTGTCCAGCACGCCTGAAGCCAGCAGCGGTGGATCAGGACAACGCAAGATGAGGCAACAGAGGACCACTACACGAGCCTCCACAAAACACCCTGTGGAGCATGAGGTAAAGAAACCATGTCTCTGTTTCCAAGATTAGTCATTCATTTCTAATACAATATCTATTATCTTTTAACTATCAATTAGTTTTCCCGTGTTTATCAGTTTTATACACAGTTATACAATGTACTTTTATACCAGGGCTTATTTTCAGATCAAGTCAAAAGTAATAAATACATATGAGATAATCATATATGATTTTATCTCTTTCCATAATCAATCTGATAAATACACTCCTCAGAAATGGCAGAGTCATTTTCTGGGTGTGCAATTTCTCAATGTAGAATACATTGTCTCAGCTCAGCGATTCTCAATCCTTGTTTCTGACTTTAGATGGTTGATATGTCAGACCCTCTGGTAATTTCACTTCCCATCGGCGTCTTCATCTTACCCACTGCCTCCAACATCACTGCTAGTGTGCCTGTGAGTTTAAATATAAAATATATGTTGTAAAGTTTATAGTTCTTTGTTTTGTCTGTCTGTCTGTCTGTCTTCATCTATGTATCTTACGCATTTCATTCCCTTTAATTGCCTCCTCTCCCTTTTTCCGTGTGTTTCATCAGCAGCAGTCAGGCATCGTCCGTTGGTTTACAGACACAGTCAAGAGCATCGTTCCTTCCTGGCTGCAGAAATACTTCAAGAATGAAGATGCCTCTGAAGAAGGGGGTGCTGTACCAGGGACAGACCAGAACTGCCAGTCGCTGCCTCCTCCTCCTCCCAATGGCAGCGAAGAGGGGCCTCCTCGTCTTGATGGACGTGTCTCTACAGAACCTAGCACTAGTTACACAGGTGAGGGATCCTTCAGTCTCTTGGGTCATCCCAGATTATCTGGAATAGTTAAGCTCTTGCAGGAGAATTTCATTTTTCCATTGTCCTCAGTACCAGCATACTCAACTGTAATTTTTCCTCTCATGCACAGAGCCCTCAACCAGCTGGGCATCCCTGAATTGTCAGGAGTATGTCCTTTCTCGGCCCCCTCTGAGTCGCTCCCACCTTAATTTTGCCCCACTGGAGGCCTCCTCTCCAACACTGGGGGCTTCCAGCAACCTCTTCTCCCATCCCTCCACCTCCTCAGCCCCTGGACCCTTTTCAACAGGCTTCTCCTTGGTTAAAGAAATCAAGGACAACCTTTCACAGCACAAAGATGATAAAATCTCCACCACAAGTGGGTTCCCCTCCCGCGCCTCTGACAAAGGTAACAGCACAGTTCCATGAAAGACATAACTCCAACGTCCGTTTAATGCACCTTTTAAATAGATGTTAAATCACCTACCCAGGTGATTGAATGGAATGAAAATCTACTGTTTGTTGAGTCCCTTAGGGACATTTTTGGATACCTTTCTGTGAAAATGGCATTCATCACGCGTCATGTGTGATGAACTGGTGTGAACAGGTTTTCTTTGTACTGGCTGAGATTGAAAAGCAGTATTAAGTAAAGTAAATTCAACCTCAGAACCAGAAGAAACTACTAATATTTACTTAAAGTAATAATTATTAATGTCTGAATTCGAACTGGTCTGATATGAATCTCCTTTTGCTTTTCAGATGTCCCCTCTTCAAAAATGGCATCACTTCCCAAGCATTGGCCTTTCAAGCTCAGTCTTAAAAGGTCTCCATACAGACTGCCCGTTTCCAATGTGAGTATCTGGGTGTCTATTCATCCTCACTGTGAGTCTGTCAGTGTAGAATCAGTCAACGCCAGCCCCCTCTGTGTACTGATTATCATTGATTAACCCTAACGAATTTTGCTCAAACCCTAACTAATGTAAGCCTTTCTCTTGAAGTCGAAATTAAACAGCACAGCACTGAACTCCAGCCAACTTGGATATTCACCCTTCTACCCTGGGAAGGCCATGTATGGTCGGGCAGCAGCAGTCAGTAGCCTTCACACGCGTTTTGGAACACCATATCAGGTACGCTAGTCAGAACCATACACATTAAAACCTGAGTCGAGTAACTTTATAGTAAACATTAGTTAATTATAGTCATTCTTTGTGTATATTCAATGTCATACGTTTGTCTTCCCTGAGTAGGTTATCAATGAATTTCTGACATGACGGCGACTGGATGTTATTTATTAAACTGGAGATTACTTTTGCTCATCTGATCCGTAGGCTCCAGTGAGGATACAGGTCAAGGCCAAGCCTTATGAGGCTCAGTCCTTTGGGGTAACGAGTGCCACAGCCAGACGCATCCTGCTGTCATTTTAGCGCATGTCACTCCCATCAGCGCCTCCACCTTCCCCACCTTCAGCTTCTCCCCTCTTTCTGCTCCCACCACCTCCACTGCCTCCAACACCACTGCTGTCACTCCCATCAGCGCCTCCACCTTCCCCACCTTAACTTCTCCCCTCTTTCTGCTCCCACCACCTCCACTGCCTCCAACACCACTGCTGTCAATCCCATCAGCGCCTCCACCTTCCCCACCTTCAGCTTCTCCCCTCTTTCTGCTCCCACCACCTCCACTGCCTCCAACACCACTGCTGTCACTCCCATCAGCGCCTCCACCTTCCCCACCTTCAGCTTCTCCCCTCTTTCTGCTCCTACCACCTCCACTGCCTCCCACACCACTGCTGTCAATCCCATCAGCGCATCCACCTTCCCCACCTTCAGCTTCTCCCCTCTTTCTGCTCCCACCACCTCCACTGCCTCCAACACCACTGCTGTCAATCCCATCAGCGCATCCACCTTCCCTACCTTCAGCTCCTCCCCTCTTTCTGCTCCCACCACCTCCACTGCCTCCCACACCACTGCTGTCAATCCCATCAGCACATCCACCTTCCCCACCTTCAGCTTCTCCCCTCTTTCTGCTCCCACCACCTCCACTGCCTCCAACATCACTGCTGTCCCTGCTGGTGTGGCTGTAAGATTACACGTGCATGGACATTATGCGAATATTAATATTTCTTTACAGGAACCAAGGACGAGGACACAAAGTGTGTCGCTTGCACAACTACCAAACCCGTTAATCAGAGCATGACCATGGTTTTGTAATTTGGTATTTTGAAGTTCTCAGTCTTTGGTTTTGAAAGTGTACATATTTCTTTCTTGGCATTAGAAATGGATTGTAAAATAAAAAACTTAAATGCATCAGATGTGGAAAAAGAAGCAGTGTGAAATGAATGGTAGGTGTTCCCTAGTGAATACATATTGTGTGGGTCATTTTTTACCAATGTGTGTAAAAGTGATGTCAAAAACTTAATTTACATTTGCTTATAAAGTAGTAAAAGAAAAATAATGATTTGTAGTAATCCAGAAAACAAGACATTTAATGGAAACTTTAATACTTTAATGAAATATTAAATGATAAAATGTATTTATTTCAAACATATAGCAAAGAAACACTCATGTATGAAATAAGACAGGAAATTAATACAGGTCATTTTTAGAACCACCTACTGCCAAAAGGAGGCAAGTCTCGTTTTACAACTTTAATGTTTGCAATAATAATCCATTTTGGTCATATTTGTGGGGAGTACGGTTACAATGTACATACTTTAAAAACATTTAATCCCAAACAGAAGAATCATACCTACTGATTCTTAACAAACCAGTACAACTTAGCTTAGATATATCTCTTATAAAATGTTGAATTGTGTCCACTTCTGACAGTACAAGAAATACAGCAAGTCCCAGCAGACTAAATTGAATGCTGCATTGTGTTTTGCATTGGAGCTGCAACAAAAGGTCATTCGAAAAATCTTTCCTTTAACTTTTGCAATAAAAACCCACACATTTCTAAATCATGCACATGGATTATTGGATGAGTGATCTGTGTACACTGTTTATAAATGATTTGTAAACTGGATCATAAAGGTTTCACAGATTAATTTCTAAACTGATTGAAGATTTGTGCATGACTTTGTTTTTACACAGCTGACACTACGAGGCTCAGTAAAGCTTTGAACTATCAAACGCAAGAGACACTGTAGAATTAAACCTACACCTGAATCTACATATATGACCCAATGGGGAGTCTGTAGAAAATACCACAGGGGCACAGTAGAGTGCTAATGTGCTCCACCAGGCTCTATTGTAAGAAGGCATGAGGGCTGGAGCTCAAAGACTTGTTGGCCATGATAACAGTGGTGCTGAGTGCAGGCTGTTACAGTTAAAATACAAGTTCTGGCACCTCTGCTCCTCACTCTGGGACAATTTTGTAATATTACCTCAACGATAATCAGACACTTGTGTGTGAGCACCAGGTCCTACTTCGAAATACGAAATTTGAATTTATAATGATGACACAAAATGAAAAACTTGACATTAAAGAGATGCGGACGTTAAGACGTGGGGCGCGCCACACAGTTTGAGAATCACTGGATCCCCGTTCCCCCCATGTCCGCTACATTTGGGAGACCCAGAGGTGACCTGTCCCCCTCCCCCCTCCCCTTCCCCCTTCTCACACAGCATCAAGCAGGGGCGCTGCAGTTGCGGGGGGCGACAATTTGCCAATTCTCCACACAGAGATATGATAGATAACAAAACCGCTTCGCGGGCCAGATGATTTTTTTGTTTTAAGTGCTCGTGCTTCCCCGACGTGACATGAAAAAGTATAACCCTATAATAGAGCCCAGGAAGAGAGCCCAGGAACGATGAAAATAAATAACTATCAAAAGTTAAACTGCGAATCTACTAGGATTCTTATAAAAACATACATTCTTTTCTTTTTTTAGATCATACTGCAACCTTTAATATTCCGATATGAAGACATTTTCACAATCTATTACTTTATTTATTTAGTAGCAGAACATCAGAAACAGTGTGACTGAAAATGTTGCATAGGTGTGTTTCTTTTATACAAACTGCATCTGCTTTGATTAGAAGAAGGGTCGCATCTTGCAGACTGGCACACAGTGTTAATGTGCAGGTTGTTTGCCCCGTGACGCATGATCGAAGGTTTTTTATCGCTGTGCAGTCATGTGATAACTGAACGGTCCTTTACTGTGTTAGACAGAGATCCAGAGAGAGTGCTTGAGGGGGGAGAGGGTTGTTTTTAAACGCTCAGAAACTGCAGTTGTTTACCCATTGAGGTAAAACTAAAGATGTGTTTGCTTAGAGGATTTATTTTGTTTATATACTGACAGTGTTTTTCCTCAGTAAAAATAATATAACAAAGATAATGCCTTTTTTGCATAGGACTTTTAAAAATTGTCGTTACAAAGTGCTTCAAAAAGAAGACAAAAAGTAACCATTAAATTTTGGTGATTTCTCAGGGATTATTCATTGATCTTGATTTAAAAAAAATCTGAAATGATGAGGGGAATGATATATATGAGTTTGTGCAATTTGGTGCAGATCCGAATAAAGGTCAGTTAGTACGTAAAATAAATGTCATAAAGGGACTGTTGGGCCTTGGAAGAAGTGTGCGCTCTCTGAGATCCATTCTAGTTAACATCAAGGACAGTTTCTTTCCTAGACAGTATCTTTCCCTAGCGCAGTATTGTATATCGAGGTGTTTTTATATTTGCCTTACTAAAATCTGTGTAAAGATACAATTTGCAATTTTGTTGAGTACCAATAGAGTTATCATAATATAGATACTACCACAGTGTTAAAAGGAAGAAGAAATATTCTCTAAGTTTTTTATGACAGTGGCAGACACTTTGGGAAGAAACCATTATTTTTTACGACCTTTGTGATTCGGCCTGAGAGGAGTAAAGAGTAATGATTCCTGAGTGGCAGGCAGAATGAGAATAAAGGAAAGGCAGAAGTAGAGCAAGACATCACTGAGTCTAATAAATCACGAGTGTCCTAACACAACCTGAAGACACATGATGACAAAGTGAGTGGCGATGAGACACTGTGAAAAGACGGGGGGAATAAGGGGAATTCAAACACTGCTCTGTGATGAAATATTATAACCCACAAAATCTTTAAAATGCTTTAAAGAGCAACATGATAGATACTATAGATAAAAGTGTGTCATATTGTACATGCGCTTCATACAGTCACTTCATGTCCAACTAAAAACAGTAACTTGTATCTACCACAGGGTGGCAATAAAACCAAAGCAACTTTCATTTTGTTGTCAATATAAAGCTGCTTCTCATTCACTCACAGGAACATGGCTTCCAGCCAGTGTGGATATGAGGATTTCAGACTCCTGCCTGAATATGATTTGATGTCTGCTCAATTTCTAAAGGCCAATAAACCTTTAGTTTGAAGAATTTGTGTTTATGACGTAATGTTAAGACTGTCAGCTGTTTGAGTTCCAGAATGAGTTTGTGGATCTGTTTTCCTCAGCTATATGACATGGACCCAAATTACCTTATGTATTAAAGGGATTTCTGTGTAATGCATCAGACTTAGTGCAAAATATAAATACCTCAAGTCTCCATAGCCGACTGTTAAGCTTTTTGGTCACCAAGGTGAAATTTGATGCATGTACTTATAGTAGCCTCTTATTTACCTTTTCAACTGCAATACATCAAAACTAACTAAATACATTTTATTATTTGTTTATTGTTAATTAGGCCAGATTTAAATAATTTCTTGTAAAGCTCGTTTCAGTGGCATGGCGTATGAAACAAGATTAAGATCTTGAATTAAGGTTCAAAACCAAGAAACAGTGTATTTTTCACTTTTATTTTATATACAACAAAAAGAAAAGAAACACACAACAAATCACATGTTACAAAGTTTAAAAACTGAGAATTTGATGAGTGCAGCGATAGTTATAGTAAATAAAATAAAAATTTTACACAAACAGTAATCATTGCAGAGCTAGTTGAGAAATGGCTCACATAATTTGTCACGCTGTTCGATATTGGCAATAAAATGGAATCAGTAAGTTGCAATTTATATATTTAAAGTTTCACTGCAGCATGTGATTAAAAAAATTTGTCTGAACTTGTGAATGATTGTCTTGTTCATATAAAGAGGGCACCAACATGGGAATAAATGGGAGCACATTGTTAGGCATGTAGCCTACACAGGGATAAAATGGCTGTAGAGTTCAGCACTGACGTATCGGATCTCTGGTCAGGGCATGCAAACTACTTTCCTAACACATTGCATTCTCCAATAATGCAGAGCACACTAGCATGCAGCATTTGAAAATATGTACTGCATACCGGTTGAACAACTTAGAGCGTTACAGGCGTTAGCTGGATTGTGTCACTCTGCAGTTCGAGACAAGGCAAAGACATTGAGCGCATTCTTAGAAGTAAACTGCTAATACATTTAAAAACTTTAATGCGTCTGTTAAAATAATATTTCAGTAACATCACAGGGTAGCCTTGAAGAAACTAAAATACAAAATAAAAACAAACCGGTACTGATCGCCGCCTGCTGGATACATATTTTTCGTCGTTAAAATCTCAGAGTTGGTCAAGCACAAATGTCAAAGTGTCCTTTCATTGAGTCCCAGTCCCGTTCAAACGTATTCCTTGCTGCTAGGGGGTCTGGAGATGGGATACTTTGGAGTGGTGGATTTGCCCCGTGGGCAAGACGCTGCCAGCATGGCACCTCCAAATACGGCCAGGAAAGCTCCAGCCCATGCGATGAAGATGGCAGATCCAAACTCGTACCTTGAAAAGAATTTACAAGCATTAAAAAAAAATCTAAGCATGTGGACGCAAATACCTAGATAGATGTTTGGACGCAAATCATTCTGCTGAAAATGCCACCTGGCCCAGATAAACTTGACAAATTTTATTTAAAAAAAAACAGGACAAGTGCTAGGGGCATTCAAAGTGACCAATCAAGGATGGGAACATCAGCCACTGTCCCCAAGCGGACAATGTCAGTGTTGAGCAGTTGTTAGTGCGTAGGGAAGTGCTCAGCACTTTGCTCCCAGAACCACTGTTGTGACCATAGAGCAAAAAAGCTAACTCTTAAATATACATATCCACTCAGGGATTCTGTTCTGTGCAATCGATGAGCGAGCTTTTTTATGTGGGCGTATTTTGAGACTAAATAACCGCACAGAGTAAACAAGACCAAACATGTTGCCAGTGACTTACTTGGTATTGACAGGGGTGAAAGGGTTGTAGAAGGCCTGGATGATGTCGTGAGCGTACCAAGAGCAGGCAACAACGGAACACAAAGCTGTAAGAGTGAAGAACATTAGTACTGAAGCGCTTACAAATCCAGGGATAAAATACAAAAAAGGAAATTATTAAATGCCTTCTTACATCCAATCAGGACGATGATGCCTCCAGTCATGGCGATCTTGGACTTGCGCGCTTTGTCATCTCCTCCACAGTTGGTGCACTTCATTCCCATGCATGCTACACCCAGACCAGCAAGCGAAACGATGATGGCAACGATCATGAGGGCGCGGGTTGCCTGGAGGGCACCTGGAAAGGAAGGCGGGAGACGGTTATTCGGTTATTCTGACAAAGATCAAACAATTAACAACAGTCAGTGCATTCCGGGGGTGTGGCAAGTCTTAACAGCTTGTACTAGGCTAAAAAAACACAATTATTGACATTTGAATTCAAATCTACAATGATTTGTGACGACAACACTTGTATGTAAAAGCCTTAATATTGTAGCAGAGTCGCTTTCATGCGCCTACAAACAGTGAGTGTTTGTGTGTAACAGACTAGCTTCTGTCTCTTGGGTCTCTTTGCCGCTCCCTTTGACAACGCACCACAGAAACTGGCTCTAACAGGAAGGCCAAAGAAACTGCAGCGGGGGAGGAGGATGGGGGGTAGAGGGGAGTGGGTGTGTGGGTTTGCATGCAAGTCAGAAACCGGTTTAACAAGGTTTCAGGTTTCATTACAAAGAAGACACTCCCCAATTTCAGGTGCACACAGGCCGCTTTTCAGCAGGTGGAAGTTTCCGAAATCGAAGCTACGCTAGAATGTGAAGAATGTCCAAATGTGGCTTTTAAATGCAAAAGCAGCAGCTCAGGGGTTTAGTTGCTGTAAACATTTTTCCAACCATTGTCCTACGTTTTAAAAACTACAGGTGTGGGTTAGTAGATCCTGAGCAGGTATTTTCTAAGTAGTGAGTCATTATTTGTGCACTTGCTCCATATCTTCACCAAAGCTTTACTCACACAATGTTTATCAAAGTTGGTTTGTGTTCATGTTTGAAGAGGCGATAAAGACTCATTGTGCTGTAGATATTCTATCAGATGTTTTGATAAGCAAGAGAAAAAAGAATATTAACAGACTATTAGGGGAAAATGGCCATTTTGTGAGCTAGGCCTCCATAGCCGGCCTGTTCTTTAGAGCAGTAAATGTTGAAAAATAAATTTGTTGATTCAAGAGGAACCTGTATACAAAACTGTGAAAAGGCACGTTATGCCTGGGGGCTTTCTACCAGTCATGTGAATTTGAAAACAACCAACCAACCGTCGTGCTACTTGTGGCCCATTTAACCACTGGTTTTACGATAGCAGACAGGAAGATAAAGAGTTATAAACATAGTTGATGTTCTGTGTGCTTTTCTTTTTGGTTCCTGGCCCACAATGAGTGTGCACTTAATGTTCAATTCTACTACTGCCCCTGAACCACCCACACTACCACATAAGCAGGAAGCACAGCCGACTGATTTCGTTTAAACTTTCCATTATGTGTTGTGCTCAAACATTTAGATTAATTCAACTAAATGCTACATGAAATATATTGTATTTCATTGTGTAAGGAAAAGTGGTATATTTTCAACTCCTGAACGAATGCAACGAACGAATGGTTTTGAGGCCTGCAGGCCGAAGACAAAGCACCTGTGTTGAGGGGGGGGAGGGGGCTGTGTTGACTATACAGTGATCCATACTGGTATTGGTTAACCTCCACCTGTGTAATTTAAGTCCCACAATGAGGTTAGCCACACATGCAGGAGGAGGAAGAGGAGGAGGGGTGGTGGCTTTACTGGCTACAGGACAATCATTGTCCAGGTGTAAGAGTAATACACCCATTTCCACATAAAAGAGGAAATGGGTTCAAATTGAAAATTAGTCTATATTTTAAAAGACGATATCCTGCAGTGACATGTTGCCGATCTGCTGTTCAGTGAAGGTGAGGCCCGATTGTGCGGCTTCAACAAAGTGAGCTGCACTTTCCGAGGGAATAAAAGGGGAGTTAATATGTGACAAAACCGGTTAGTCAGCCACAGTGATCTGGTTCACCACCAACTGTAGAAAATGGCCTCAAGAACAACTCGTTACTGCAGTGTCTGGCCTGCCACACGCTAACTGGAGGCACACCTCATACAGGAAGCAAAGTTTAAAGAAATCTGAAAGCAAAATAAGAGATTAAATTTACCCTGACTAAAAAGTAATAGATTAAAAGACGCTGAAGGGTAAGGCTGATTGAAAGCTGAAAACAATAAGTTGAGGGAGCGAAACAATTTGAACGTGTAGAATTAATACGAGAACTTTAGAGTTTGAACTACAGACTTTGGTCTTTATAATCTGCCATGATAAATGTCTCTTAGACAGAACATGATAGACGGTGAAGGCGCTCATTCAACAGGCCTGTCCACGACCTACACTCCGAACAGTCTCCGTTTGGGACTTTCTGCTCCAGAGGACACAACTTATTGAAAACAACCTGTACGAGCGGAGTTACTGACCGTTGAGCTGCAGAATGGAGTCGTACACTTTGCACTGGATCTGCCCGGTGCTCTGGAAGGCGCAGGTCATCCACAGCCCCTCGTACATGGCAATCGCCGTGATAATGTTGTCCCCGGCATAGGAGGACATCTTCCACTGGGGCAAAATGGTCCCAATGATCAGTCCAATGATTCCCAGCAGGGCCAGGGCGAAGCCCAGCATCTGCAGACCGGAGTTTGCCATTTCCCTCTTCTTCCTCTGCTGCTTCTTCTTCTTCGAAAGGGACTCGCTCACCTGCTGTGAAGGTACAAAAAAAAACCACTCGCTCGGCTGCTCACTGGCTCGCTTCTTTACTTTGAAGAGGTTTAGTTTCTTCTCGTCTCTCTGAATCAAGTTAAAAGTTCAAGATGGTTTTTATTCTGTTCCTCTCGGGAGCTCCTTGCGCACCTGTTCCTCTGCCGCACCTTGAATGGTGAGGAAGCAGCGGGGACGAGCTTTTTTAGGCGGTTTCTGTTGCTGGTGGGCGGGGACGCGCACGTAGTTTCGACTCATCAGGTCGTGGCGTCGAACACCTGAAGTTTCATGATGTCAGGGTTAACTGAAACTGAACCGTTCGAGACACCGTACACTCGGAGACATGTGTTCATCACATGCAGCCTATGTCGCCTCATAACAACGAGCAAAACTCACACTGATGTCTACATTAATAACTTCATTTATACTGCACCTGCCAAAATAGCCGTCATTCTTTATTAACATACTATTTATAGTATGTACATCAATTATAAAAACAATAACTTCAGTTAATATCTACTTAAATATAGTTCATAGTTTATAGTTAATTTGATTTTATATTTTATAATACTATTTCATAATACTTGTAAAGCTGTGTGGAGTATTTTTTAAATTTGTCATTCTCTGTCCACAGATACAAGTTTAAATCCGGGACCTTCACTTAGGAGCAAAAATCTGTATTTAAACGAAACAATAATATTAATGTAGCTTTTATTGTGATAATTGTCCATGTCAACTGATATAACGTTTTTTATCTTTTATATTATGTCCTGTCATTTTTGACAACCCAGTCCCGGTAAAATATTTCCCAAATAAAAGTGGACACTTGTATTTGTAATGTACTGTAATGACTGTGAGATATATAGTAAGGAGAAAGTTTAAAGATTTTAAACTACAAATTATTTTTCAACAGTTACAAAAAAGAAACAGTATATGCCAACAATATTAATGACACAGTACATATTATTTAAAGGCTATTATAAGTTCCACCATAAGATAGAGACCAACAAGTGTTTTTAATGCTTTTATCTGTAGTACATGCATTTTCATAAATACAGCATCATGATTTCTTTATTTAGCTGCAGTCCAGTTATCTTGCAGGTAAGCAGAGGCATATTACCCTGTTTCCCTAAAAATAAGTGGAGCTGCACAGAAGAGGAACATACAAAATAGTTTAGAAAGGGAAGTAACATTAACATAAACGAAAGTGGGAATGTTACTTTTCGTATAAATACATCATAAAAATAAATAATTACATGAAAAGTTTTATTTCTGGGCGAAACTCTGCATGATTGAGAAATAGTTAACTAAGTAAACTAAGCATTGTACTCATGTGGACTACTGACCTCAGACTTATAGGCTACTATTAATTATACACAAACTGAGCAATAAGTATTTAACATGTTACTAAGGTCAGAGGGTGACACAGGTATCCACTAAATGCAAACTCTTTACAAACAAAACTGAAAATGTATAGGCCATTTGGATATATTATGTATTTAATAATAATCTAATTCATTTAAAGTATTTCGTCCTAAAATGATCTATTACCCCGTATTACCTATTTTGTCTTAAAGTTAAATGTGAAGATTTTAATGCAAATATCACATTTGCATAAATCTTACATTTGGTCAAACACATCAATTTAGTTTTTATCTTCAGTATAGTTCAGCGGAGGTGAACTGAACTACACTCTGCCATGTAGGAGGTACAGTACATTTTAAAGTGAAGGAAATGAACAAACAGCAGCAGGATTGGCTCACAGTAACTGGAACACAATTCAGAAGCTGAATGTAAACTAAGATTCAAGCTGCAGTTTTTAGTATAAATCCGGTGTATTGATGAATTCTGTTTACAAGACAGCATACAATACATCCAATTAATAGTTAGTATGTGTAGGAGTACCGTAGAGTACAAAACAAAACAATCACTAGTTACCATTATTACTTGGGAAGAAGATTATGAGTCACGGTTTCCTGCTGATCCCAGATACTCCACTCACTAGTGAATGTATGCATGAAATGAATGGAACACAGACCACTTCCTTATGCAGGTTCTTTCCATTACATTTGCTCTGTGGTCAGGACAATGAGCAATGTGTCTGTTCATGGTCTGTTACACTCAGCTTCTACTTCTTACTGTGTTCATTGTCCTTTACTCAACACTTACCCAAACACTTTAATTGTCTGTAGCAGTAAAACAAAGGAAAACGGCAGAACTTCTTCTCCTTCAATCTTTACTGGAAATAATAAATCGGTTTTGTTACCAGTAATTTCCATTTGTTCATATTCCGCCTTTACTTATTACTATCTATCTACATGAGCCAATGTATGCACCTCTATTCTCACTACAACAACATATTATGCAATCCACACAAGGTGGAGCTGCAAGAAGTATTCCCGGAAGCTCACACTTGGAGCTTTCATTTCAGGAGCAGTGTAACCTGAGGGCTAAGTGTGATCAGATTACGTCACTGGGCTATACAACGTGACAACATAAGAGCAAACAAGGATTCTTGGCACTTTGACTCTTTTTAGTCAGATAGAGATAAAAAATATCTTATTTCTGATTTGCTCTGATTTTGTGCCCTAGAATTGTCTTTTTAAATTATGTCTTTTTGATAAATATCCAGATGTGTAACACGGTTAATGTCCAAGTTGTGTTGTGTATGTAAGAGTCATTTATTGTGTGCTGTAAAGGTTGGAGTTACAGTTGGAATTAATTCAGTTATTTTAACCATTCAAAACAGTTTGTTATTGACCGACAGCTGCTGTCTTAGAAAACTTGAATTTTGCCACAAATAAACCATTTGCATACACAAGCCTTGTAAACAAGGGCGTGTGAATTTCACACACTTGTTCTACATTACATGATCATGTCTGAATGTTTTCACTTGAGTTCAGGTTTTGAAATTACTATGAGACTTGCGCAACAAGGTTCAATTTTATATTGATACCAACAGTCACTCTCTGAGTCATAATAGAGGTAGGACACTGGAATTACGCTGGAAAGATGTTTTTTACTAGTCACATGTTTCTTGGCCAATCAGATGACTCATCTGAGGAAGGAACAGATGACACTGACTCAAGTGTTTGAACCGCTTTCCAAGGTGTGACCGCACAGGTATTTGTTTATACTTCTGTTAAAGGTAAATCTTGAGTTTCAATGAAACATTTAACAGGATTTTGACTGACAGGGCCCACAATCAGAGAAGTAGTAGAGGATGCTAAAAGTACAAATAAATATAAAATATACTCAAGTACAGGGTAAAAGTATGTAATTTAAAAACACAAACTGTAGCTTATTCCCTGATGCAACATCCAACTACATCATTACCCCATACCTACTTTATAGTCTGTTTAATACAAGAATAGTACAGACTCTGTCATACTTATAAAGAATTCTGCAGATGATTCTTCTGAAAACACGCTGCATTCTCATTGTTATTAATGGCTGAGTCTCGGTGGTGGCCTGTTCTGAAGCTTTTTCAGGGGTTTCTTCTTCAGTTGTGCTGCTGCTGCTGCAAGAGGCGGGGTCTAATGTAATAATATTTTTACCTGCCCACTCTGATTGGATCATTCGACCAACTCCCCTCTCATTATTTATTAGTTTTGAAAATATAAAAAAACTATGTTAACATGTTGATTCAATGCGTTGTAAAAAGAATGTAGTGTAGTAAAAAGTACAGATATTAGCATATATATTTTTTGTATTAAATGTGAAGAGTACCTAGAAAATGACTAGGTACAGAAACAAAGTAAATATACATTCCACTTCATCTAAAGAACATTTGTTTTTAGGGAGGATTATGTACTGTATGTGTATTGGAAATGTTACTTTGTAAAATTATCAGTAATAATCAATCCTTTACCCCTTTTTACCTACTTAAAAGTCCTCCCTCCTACTTTCTTTGATATTTGAGTCACGATTTTTAGCTTAATAGATTTGTTGGTCTGATGATGTTACTCAAACCTCATCACTTCACTCTGGCAAAGTAATGAGTATCATTTCGCTCTTTGTGCATGTAGTACCCATACAGTCTATGGTGGCATCTCTGTAACCCAATGCTGCCACCTACTGGTTAGTGTGAACAAGGGCCCAGGCAGCAAAACAGCCATTTTAGCTCCTGCTCAGTGGCTGCAACAGAAGAACCAGCACTTTATGATACTTTGGATCTAGAATATTCATTGTGGTTTGCTGCATAGAGGTTCTTTCACAATGGTGGAGAAGACAAGAACTCCCATTATCCCACATTGCCTCACAACAATCTGTCTTTTATTATTGTTTGATTAAGAGGCTCCTTGTGGCTAATGTTAAATATTGAACGTTTAATGAGAAAATAATAATTGTAAATGGTCCTTTTCATGGCAAAAATGTTTCTGTAATTAGCCTAAGCCATGACAACGTGTTATGAATAACAAATTAATTATGTTCCTTATAGTATTAAGTTGTTTTACTTAATACTACAATAGCTTCTCACTTTATCTTTTAGTAGGAATTATTGATACTGAGGCAACATTTTTCAAATTTCTTAACTTCCCTCAGTTGCACTTCTGGTGACTTTGTTAATCGTTTCACGGTTATTTTCCCTCCATCTGATGCTGGTGTCAGTCAAAGATTCATCCGTAGAATTGCGGCAAGCATGGAGAACACTTGCAGTCAGTCATTGCTCAGAAAACCAAAATTAACATGCACATGCACATAAAGACTTCAAGGTTGAGATTTTCCCACATCTGTTCACATTTAGCATGTATAGCCGCCTGTAACGGAAACATGCGCATGCTGAGGGTAATTGGCTCCTCAAGCTATCGTGAGAACAACATTCAGCTTAATGCTTTAATCCTTATTTGCTGCATTAAGAAATATAAAGCTCCATTCAGTCTGAGTGCCGATTGCTCCGCTCTGTGTGGGTTTACTGAGAATAATCTTATATAAATGCATGCGTCATGCTTCCATGAGATTTGAGATGCCCCAGTAAAGCTCAGGGAGGATCAGAGTGGGGGAGAGAGGGCTGTCTGACCCTGACCGGGGTCACGTCACACAGGGGAACGGGTTGTGAAAGTCAGTGACAGCCCACAGCGCACCATAATCTGCCAGATCAGATGCTGCTCGACTCAGCTTGTTCCACAGTTCGACTCGTCGCTTAATTATCCCTTTCTGTGGGATATGAGCCCTTATCCATTTACCATGGTTATCACGGATATATTGTGATGCCTAATTGACTGCTGGGTTGTGTATAAGAAATAATTGCGACTATTTATCCATCTGATAGGTTTTGGTTAAAAATAATCTTGGATCTTTGAAAAGAGAAGCTGATTCTTTAGGAGATCAGACAGTTTTTCAGTTGGTTCTTCTCAGACCAGATTAATATCTTCTGTCTATCTGGGCTCGATGTGGCTGAAGTTGTTTTTCATGTTTTTCAACTCTGCATTTACGTCACCAACATAGTCTCCGCTTTATGAGATGTATGTTTGTTAAGCAAAATGTCAAGTATGCATTTGCAGCTTTCACTTTCACTGTGACATGCTCAGGTATTGGAGCACTTTTTTCCTCCACCAAGGAGGTTTTGATTTTACCCCGGTCCACTGGTTGGTTTGTTGGTTGGTTTGTATTGATTGTTAGAAAGATTACATGAAGACTTCTAGAAAGACTACCAAACAGAGGATGCAGAATGAGTCGAGGAAGAACCCACTCAATTTTGGTGTGGAAACGGATCATGGGGCAGATCCAGAATGTTTTATATCAATCTGTTTAACATTATGTTTCCAATAATCTCATTGAGAATAATTTGGACATGTTGATTTAGATTTTACCAGATCAAAATCAATGTGTTTTTCTTTTCTAGATAAAAGCCTCTAAAACACATGATACATAAATCCGAAAATAAGGAAGTTCTTTAATTCCATCACACTGCAGTGGCTTATAGAGAGGGTCCTCCACTAATCTGGTTTGATTGCTCCTTGGGCAAATGCTGAACCCCACATGGGCCCTGTTAAAGTGCTGACATTGTAGAAATGGTATGTGAATGGGTGAATGCGACTTGTGGGCTGTAAAATTATTTGAGTTAATAAGAATTGAAAAGTGTTATATTAATAGTGTCCATTTGACCATTTCCATTCACACTATCTCTTTCTCTCTCAACCAGATGTGCTCTCAGGAACCGACATTTAATTTCAAATGGAATCGGTTCTCTGTAATGTCGAAGCTATTTAATCCTGAGTTTGGTCCCAAACTTAATTTAACTTGTGAGCAGTAGTGTCAAAGGCCTTTAAATTTGTTTTACTCTGCTGCCTTTATTAACTCAAACATTCCATGTCTCGCTATTTGCTCCGAAGGCCCATTGGTCATTGTCCAGGAAGTTATAACCTCCTGCTCAAAAAACATCCCATTAGTTTTATTTTGACATCTTTTCAAACTTGTCACTATAAAACTATTCCATTTCATTCAATATTAACTGCGTTTGGAAAATATAGTAATTATATCAGTCCACCAAAGATGACAGTCCTCTTGAGGTGACTACTAAAATCTATTAAAGTGCATATTTTATAATTGCTTGCACGATTATTATAAACAACATGTACAGAGGCTGTAGGCAGAGTTCCTCGTCTTAATGGTCTGGGGGGCAAAACTTTTTCTCTCTGTGTGTAACTTGTGACTAATGAGATGATCGTGTTAGCGAGAGTAGAGGGTGGAATAGTTCACTGCAGAGGTGGTGAGGATCCTTCATAATCCCACTGGCTCTGGTTCTGCTCGTTCTGATACCGAGGGCGGGCAGAGTGGTAGCATTGAGTTGGGGGTATAAGCCCATTACTGAGACGCTTGCACAGGACAGTGGATGCACACTCCTGCTTTGGCCTCCAGGCTTCTCCTGGTTCCCAGGCGATTTGTACCAGACAGAGGTCTCTCCCAATCTACAGGGGCCTGTTTGAGGGGGTGTCACAAACAACTACTCACCTCTCCTCACCTATTTCCCCTCCACATTTACATAGAAAGGAGAGCACACTGCTGTTCTGGTGGAGGATTAAAAGCACTGAGCCACAGATACGCCCCACTTCTCAGATGGTTCCAGCCCTTATATACAGTCTATGGTTCCAGCACATACTCTAACCCCTGCATAGCACCCACATAGTCCTATATATGTTAGCAGTATCTTACATGCAGCTCGTTGGAAGCCCTGCATATGTGTTAAGGGCCTAAAGTCTGTAGTCTGACTCATCAAAGATTCCTTTCCTGTGGGACATGTACTGTGGGCGTTTTTATTACTGCACTGATGAAGTTATTTCCTTAATTATACCAGCTACAAGCTTAGCTGAGCCAGGGTTTTCAACAGACTGTCTTCAACCTTCAAAATGAAATATGTTGTGCTTTTTTTTTAAGATTCTTTGCACCACACATTTGGAATTAGCTGCATCATATACTCTCAAGCTTGATCCCCTTACTCCAAAGGGCAATGTTAAGAATCTAGTAGCAAACGTGACTAGTTTAACTGTCATTGTTTTTGTGGATTATCAGTCTTTTTATTATTTTTGTGCTGTAAGCATGTATATCTTCATTTAAATGATTTGTGCCATGATGCACTAATGTAATCAAGTCTTCCTGGAAAATGAGCTATTGATCTCAATGGGACTTATCTATTTAAATAAAGGTTTGAATGGAATCAGCATGGAAGTAGTTTGTTACTTGCGTCATCTGTTTAATTGTGAATTGAACAGAAGTGTAGCGTGCTCTTACTGCCTTTCCTCAGGGGGGCGTTCTCTCACACACACACCTGTATTCTGTCAGTCAGATTTCGGGTTGTGGGGCTACCTGCCCTGAAGATGGTGGGAAAACGCCACAGAGACATAAACAGAGGAAGAACAAGCCCAACTACAACCGAGGAGGATGGAGGAAACCCCCGGGGAACCAGAGGGAGTGAAAACGCGGAGTGACCTGGAGTCATGGAGCTTCTTTGACCCTGCTAACACATGAGGACACTACAGAAGAAAGCAGCTAGCTTAACTTTACTTGAGTTCACCAAGTCAACTTCTCACTGCACAGAGGGAATGTGAAGAAGCAGCAGCTGGAGGGAGGTAAGACAGTTTCCTCTGCTGTCTGCTATCCTGTATGTCTTCACACACTTTGTATGGTACATGTTGTATTAGCATTAGACATTTGGATGCTAAACATACATTTTAATCTCAGCTGACCTGATTCTCCCCTAAAAGCCCCTGTCCTGTCTTATTTTGAAATAAACCAGTCCTTTGCTAACAATACATATGACAATTTGTTAAGAGGTTTTGTTTATAAGCTTTTTTTTTGTGCTTGCACAAGGAAAACTTTTCAAAATATATTCAGTGATGCTCGGTTTCCCTCAAAGCTACAGAGCTAACAGTAAACAAGGATTAACTTAAATGTGCACCTTTCTGAATCAGGGAATGTGCATGGCCCTTTGTGGCCCCTGACTTAGAGGAACCCCTGGCCACTTGCTCCTGTTAATTATTATTTCAAAAAACCGAGGTGACAAAGAATTTTCACCTCACTCTTGTCCATGTAAACTCCCACTGTCTCTATGTAAAGTTTCAATAGATTTTACTGTAGAAAATTCAAGGGAAAGTCAGGTCATTTTTCATTATAGCTCTCAAATCGGGCTCATAAATATTAATTATTCTTATTTAAAAAATATCCAGATACTGGGGTCACCATTTCATTTCTGATTAACCTTTCAAGGATTATTTTAAAATAATATTTTATATGAGCAGGTGTTATAATGCAGGTGCTATAAAGGTAGCTGACCCTGGGTTTGTTTGTCACAACTGCATTTAGTATGGAAAAAGAATACAAATATCCCAGGATTTAAAAGAGTTGCCATAAACGTAGTAAACGCAGATGAAGATGTCAACTCCGAAAGACAAGAATTGAGAAATTTTGGGTAATGTCCGCACCCAACTGTCCGAAGTTTATGTCTGTATCCATGAATTTGTAATCAAAAATCTAACAAGTTTTTGTACGTGGAGGGGAAAAGTTCGAATTCGACCTGTAAAGACTATTAAAAATTCTAAATATACAGTCTTTATCAGACCATCTGAAGTAATTTGTCTCCTGATCTAGCAAAGGGCGATCACTGTCAACTTGACCTATCAGTAAAGTCCCTACCAAAATGGAGGACGCTAGCAAGCAAAGTCAACCTAAGCGGACAATCATGGCGGCATGTGAAAGTATTTTGGGGTCGACAGCGTACATGGCACAGCAACAACCAAAAGTGACTGATTATTCATATTTGTATCAGGCAGCTGGCGCATCACAAATCTGTGGGTTCACCTGTCAGCAGCAGTTGGAGGCACCTCAGATAAGCGGAGCAAGGTCAAGTGGTCAACCTTGTGTGACTGCATTGTGAATATATTCAAATACAAAATTGTGTGTCAGTGAAAAACTCACAGCCCTATTATTCACACAATTCCACACGAAAAAACTATTCCATCAAAGGAAGGGAAAAGAGAGACTGGGCTGTAGGTTCAGTCTTCCACCACTGGGACCTGCCAAGCCACTGTTTAAATGGCTCCTGGAGCCATTTGGTGTAAAACACTGACATAGCAGTCATGGCTTCAGCTTGGATAAAGTAACTTCTTAACAATACAATATTTTTGAATATGTAATGAGCCTGGCCTGGCTCATTAGGTGACTGTTAAAGAAAGAGGACAAATAGATGATTAGCAGCATCTTGACCTTAGAGGGAACTAATACAACATCTTTAAATAAATCTGAAAAAGAAGACAAAAAATGGGCACGGCTTACAATCATACAAATATATGTTATTTTATTGAATAATATTCCAGAATAAGACTTCTCCCTTCAATTCATGTAGGAGGTATCGTAGAAATGTACACAGGTCTGATGGCAAACACAGAGCGAGGGTGAATCCAGGGCTTGATACTGAGAGGGAGTCGTCCTTAAAGAGCCACATGACGGTGACGTATGCATGCTTTGCAAAAAACATAAATCCCCATGTCAGTCCAGACGATTAGTAATTATTGCGGCCACTGATTGCCTTTGTGGCCTGCAAATCCTGATTGTAGTTCGTTAACCTTGCGGAATTTGCCTCCACTCCTTGAGCGCTGCAGGCCGTTAGCTCTCATTGCATATTGCAGGTCTTCTTTTCCTGCTGCGCTGCTGTGGTCAAAAAAAGTCATTATGTTCCTGCTGCTTCATTTGGCTCTCTTTTAAGGAGTCCAGCATACGTCCAAATCCCTGGTAACACTCCGGAGCTGCCTGAGGATTCAGGCCTTCTCTCTGTGGCTCGTCAGTGCCAGGGCCCATTTTTATTTATGGCTTCTTTTTTGTTTTTTTTCAAAGTTTCTTTCTTTTCTTTTTTTCGGAAGACAAGAAGATTGGCTTGAAAGAAATCCAAGTCCTTAACAGTAAGAGAGAGAGAGAGAGAGAGAGAGAGGGAGGTTGGGGGAACTTTCTGGAAGACTTGCGTGACCGTAACTCGAGAGACCACCAAGGTCAGTGTGTGGGTACGAGAGGACACATGTTGCCTGTAGATGCTGCTGATGTCCTGCCGTTTCCACTCCAACGCATCGCATCTCTCACAAACAAAAAAACTCAGGTGCACAGTGGGATTCCGTTTCGGGTGAAGTTCACTCGGGAGACCGGTGTGGATATAAATGTCCACCAAAGGAAAAAAACACACACACCAAAGGGAGGAACATTCAGGGACGAGGCATGACATGGCAGAATTAAAATACAATACAAAAACATCAACCACGATTATTTAAGTACATTTCTGAGCAAAAGAAAAAAGACCAGACATCAGATATACAGTGTATTATTGACACAACACACATGTAAACTGGCAGCATTTTGAACATTTAGGTCATCCAGATAGGTTTTGAAGTCTGCAAGTATACTGCCATGTTGTATGGCGATCAAGAGGGACACTCTTTTACATATAATGCATCCACGCACATCAACAGGAGAAATATCAGCCCGCAGGAGCAAAACATACACATATAAAATAAATGGCTTCTGCGCTGTGCCCTTTAAAAACAAGCGGCTGCTTATTTGATTAGACATATTCAAACAGTGTTGCAGCCCAGACTCAACCTGGTCAGTCAGTATTTAATCAGTATCTAACACTGAACAACAGTGAGCATGGCACATTTACATTTAGCAATGTGATTTAAGGACATATTTATACTCTATATTTTGATGGGGTTTGCAATAATCGGTGGTCATAGAATTAGATTTTTATATTTTTTTACCGGATTAATCTTTCTTCTTTTTTTCCCCCTTGAATAAGTATTACCTTTTAGCTCCCAACTTCTTCCATTAGAGGGAGCTAGTTATACATAGATTTCCCTGTTAGTTCGACCCACCTTTCAGTAGAGGTGTTGTAACTACTAATAATAAAACAAATAAAAACAATGATAGAAAGCTGTTAAATCACATTTGTCTGCAGTTCAGCTCTTTTTTTTAATCTGAAATAATTGAAAATTCATTCATATTCTTAAGACAGAATATGAGATGCATAGCTCAGGATGGTTGCATTTCACAGATGCTTTTGTGTGGTATTGTTCCTGCGCTCGGTGCGATCAAAATGTGTTATTGGTTCTCAATAATACACCTGAAACCAAATGGTACCAATGCTTTTTCCATAGATTTCCCCTGGATGTTGGTTCCTTGTGCAGTGCAATGGAAGCTTAAACACAGGTGACCGCTGAGCTGCACTTGAATATTCATTATTGCCTGTTAGTCCCACTAATGGGGATGAATTGATTCCCTGGTTGTATACGACCATAACCTTTATAAGAACCTCCTTGGGACTTCACATTGAAATGCATTAGGCAATGCCCAGTGCTTGTAAGGTGCAACGTGCCTCCAGTTTTCCAATGAGTTAAGGTCTTTGCAGAACAAGTCCATATTTTTCATCCATTTCAGGATGTCAGTAGTCCAGTTTGATACAGTACCAGCACTGAGACTGCATATTAAAATGAAATAAACTAATTTCTGTGATCGAATTGATACAAACACATCAAACAAAGTCTCTGGAAATGATTTTGACAGATGCAAAAATTCCGGCAAAGTGAATCAGTTCCAAAAACTTTAACAACTGCCAAAAGGTGATGTTATATTTATTTTTGAATGTGCAACAAATTGAGAAGGAACAATCTGGACTTGATGTGCAAAGACCTTTACTCTCCTCACAGTCTTATATTTGGGGAGATGGTTTATGTCTATGCACCTGCACTACCTTCGCAGACCTGTATGGACAGTGTGGCTGCTGCAATTCACAGCGTTTCAAACCAGAGGAAGCTATTTGTCCAGGGCCCAGTGTCAAGGCCTCAAGAAATAAGCAAAACCCTTTCCTTCTGTTGTCGTCGAGTTGGCGTCTCCTTTTTTTTTATTTTTTAGTTTCCAGATCCTTATCAAGCAACAGCTCTCCGAGTTCATTATGAAGAAATAGATTTCCCTGTCTCTGGCTGACCTTGGGGAGATTTCCGCACCTATTCCAGGGTGGCTGTTCTCTCGTTTATGTTTTATTGAGTCTATCGATCACTGTTTCGGTCTCATGCCCTTTCTTTTTCTCCTTGCCTCTGTCTTGTCTTACCTGACTCTTAATCACAGATACACACACACACACACACACACACACACACACACAGACCTTATAAACACACTGTAATTATACACCCACGCAGGCGACGGTGTTTAAAAGAAAGTTGAAATCAAATATGGGGAGGTGGGTAAAGAGATGTGTGTAAGAAAGGGATTACTACTCTAAATCTCTTACTTATGGGCACACATAATACATCTGCTTTTTTATGCTCAATGGTACCACCCCGCTGTCAAGACCTGACGTCACAAACATGTATTCCCACTGGCAAAGTGGAGGACTCTGTGACTCCTTCAATCAGCAAAACCAAAGGTCATTTTAGTTTCTGTTCTATTCCTTTGCTACCTCTCTCCGTGGACCTGCGGCTGCCATCTTCTCACATGACTTTTACATTCAAGAGCGTCACTTAACAACTGCATTCTGTTTGCTTTCATTGCACCTACTTTCTTTCTCAGTCTCTGTCACATTCATTGTTCAAACTCTGTTTACCACCTCCTGTTTACATTCTACCTCTACTTTACTTTTTCACATTCAATGTCAGCCTACTTCTACTCATCAGACTACTTCACGTTACTCTCATCTCGGTGCTACTTGCAGTATCACTGTCCGACAATTTACTGTGACATTATTTATCATCAAAACGGAATTTTTTTTGGGGGGTATTTAAAAGATCTATGGAGGAATTTTGATCTCTATTATATTTACACAAAACCAATAGACAGATTTCTATTAAACGTGGAGGAAAGAGCTGAAATAGGTCAGGAATGCACCCATTGATTTTTTTCTTTAACATTGTGAGACAGGGCATTTTTCTATATTTTGTTTGACTTTGCAGAGAATAATTTTATGAATTTTGAGGGAAAACAATCAGGGGACTAATATATTTCTGAATGTCCAGATCTAAATAAACATATGGATCTATTGAATTTAAATGTGGTTTCATTTAGGCCAGGGTTACAGTTAATTATATAAATATTCTATAGATTAAAAACTAAAGTGAAAGTAAGAATTAGTCACAGCCCAAAGGAGAAAATGCCATGATGTCTTATTTTGGCTTGCAAAATTCCCTTGCTGTCACTTTGTCACTGCTTTGCACCTCCCAAGTGCTTATGGAGTGAACTTATGATCAACTCCGGAGTGGCACGAAGGAGCTTCAGACGGAATACACAAACACTGAAGACTGTGGGAGTACTGGCTGCTAAAATAAGCCCATAACATTGTATGCTACATGCTGTGCTAACGCTTTGATATCATACAGTAGCTAGTAACGCGCAGTTAGAAACCGTACCAGGATGTACCAAATCCACCGGGGAGAGGGTGAGTTGGCTCATCAAAAATAGATTTGTAATTCTACAATGCAAAATCAGCTACAAGGACAAAATATATACAATTTAAGCAAATGATTTCCCCCTGGAGAAACCCAGAAATTAAAAGGCGTAGTGAAAAAAAATGCTAAAGCCCTCCAACTAATTTCCTCCATAGACCCCCTTTCATAAATAGCGCACAGTGCCTTACATGCCCCTTTGTCTCGCGTTCATTATCATATCTTCATGCTGCACATAAAACCCTGCCAAGAATCTTGCTTACTTCACTGCAGAAATTCCTTATCAACATTCCTCAAGAATACACCTGCTAATCCCTCACTCTCACAAAATAACTGCCTCCGTGTGCTGACCTCTTTACGATTCAACGCACAATTTCAGACTTCCTTTTCGCTCTCGGTACAGCACATTCAAGAAGCCACCGTTTCACCTCCTGTAACCCATCTGCACATTATTTCACCCTTAAAATGAGATAACCTCCCTGCTGCATCGAAGCTGAGCTTGAGCTCCCATAATGAGCATTGCTCCGGCATCAGCACTGCTTTTCCTGACATAGTGAGGGACTGCTACTGCTGTTGTTGGTGGTATCCATGCGCATTCACTTTGACGGAACATTGTGGTGACATTTTTTTTCCCCTCAGTGGCTTAGCAGAGCCGACAGCACCCGGCAGCCGACAGCACTGAAATAACCTGACAGCTCCCATTTAGTAGCCTCAGCTTCCATCAGGCCATGGCTTATTTTGTCTAACAGTCGTTCCTGCTTCAAAAACCCAGTGTAAATAAAAACACAAGGTAATTGCATCTAAACAAATATGTTAACTGTTGGTTCATCCCCATAAGATAAAATGGATGTTCCCCCCCATGTATATCCCACTCACAGACATATGTCAAACGACAGTGTTGGGCCCTGACACTATCCATATATAGAGAGATGGACTACATGAAACCAAAGTGTCTCGATAGGCCCCTGGTGGCTGCCTGCAGTATAGGTCATAAACCCCACATCCTCCATATTAGTGGATGGGACATTACAAATCTAAGAACACATTGAATACATTTGTCTTAAAGATGGTTTCTGTCAATTTAGGTTGATCTTTTCACCCAGATTCTTTGAAAAAGTAATTATTGACAGTTTAGACTCATTAATCCCATTAATTATTCAGACTGTGTTGGCCCGCCACTCTCTAATTTGCCTCCCCATAGTTTCATATTGACCCAAAACGTTTTTTACACTTACACTAACCCTCATAATAACACAAGAGATCTACCCTTTGCTCGTGTGCTACGTCAAGCTATAGTGTGCTCACGCAATGGTTCATAACGGTTTAACTGTCCGTGCAGACGGTCAGACCTCATAGCTCAGCTGTGGCATGCAATGCAGTTCTTTCTCTCACGTGAGGACTTATCTTTCAGTCTCTAGTCTTGTATCATCTGTGCATGACCCCTCTCATATGACCCCTATTACCGTCATAGATTGAATTAATTCTGTGGGAAACACTGGTCACTGATCGATGGGATTTAGCGGATCTATCCCCTGATTGCTACTGTGCAGTCTCTGGCTCCAAATTTGCTTGGGTACATCATTTTTTGGTTTCAGGATTGTGGCAGGAAGTGATAACCCAGCAGCCCATGTTTAAATTCAGTCTGTGAAGCAAAAAGGCAGAGGTTACACCTCTATCTAACCTCTACATGCGTGGGCTCATTCACACAAAGAATCTTCCAGGGGCGTCCACACCACAGAAGCCATCCACACGCGGGGGTTAAAACACAATCACACAGAGACATTCGCTCAGACAACTGCATTTTTGAGGGAGATTCTTCCAAGGTGAATTGATAAAGCTAGTGCGTGGATAAGCTGCCAGACATCCTCGGAATAACAAGTGCTCCAGCGCAGAGGCTCCTCTGGCTTTGATGTTTGGCTTCAAACCTGGCTTTATGCTGACAGCAGATGCTGAGTGAAGTATACACTACAGCTCCTTCTTCAGGTGCCTGAGTTCAGAAGCACCCTGGGTTTTAAAACATGACCCACTTGCTCATTTGTTGCCTTTGATGAGATGGTGCCTTGATAAGTGGCTCTCACTCATTCACACACTGACTATTATGCTTTCCTAGTAGAATAATCTGTTGCCTTGTTGGTACAAATATTGCACAGGCCTTTTGATCATATTACTATGAGTCTGGATTAAGACCTAGACATTTAAAATCTATTTTATGGCTCATCATTCCTGGAAGAATAGTTATTTTATTGTATTTCATAATTTTGTAGGCAGCACCTCTCTTGTTAGCTTCATGAAATATTCACAACATAATTTCCAACCTTATCACCACTGTTCCGTTGTCCTGTTGTTTTTGTTCTTATCGTGTTAATCGTGTTTTACAGTTACCATATCCATTTCCATCTGGCTGACATTAATCCAAAATAGTTTGAAAGGTTCAAACCCACACCCCTAAACCAAACAAAAACAAAAATTAACCCTATTAGTTTGAATGTCATAATCTTAATTTTCTGTTCTCAATCTCTCATCCACTCATCTTGCTCCGCTGACCTGACCGGACCCAGGCGTCAAACAGATATCTTTCCCCCTCTGGGCTGTTTAATCTCACTGAGCTTTAGTTGACCTTGGTGATTAGCTTAGCTGGTCGGCAGATGGTGGGTGGAAAAGCTGGCGGCGCCACACTGTCACCAACTCTAGGGCTCAAGAGGGGGCCCATGGGTGAGGATTATGGCGCAGAGTCGGTGCTGGAAGTGCGCGAGCGGTGAATATACAGTACAATAGAGCCGACGGGTGGGTAGGCGTGTGTGTGTGAGAAAAGATGGAATTGTCAGCAGGACAAGGAAGTTGACAGAGAAATGAAAGAGACTGTGCATTAAGAAGTCATAGGGGGCAGAGAACAGTGGAAGGGGGAGGTGGTAGTAGTTCTGGCTGGGGCGCTGGACTTTTCTTTCTGTGGGGACAGGTGATGGGGGGTGACTCCTCTCTCAGGCCTTCTTGGCTGCTGATGGACGGCTGACCCTTTGTCCCTCAGCATCATGTAGTGCACTTCAGGAACGTGGTGGCCATTCCCTCAGCCACCCTCAGCATATTTTAGTGACTGTGTTCCAAGTGTCACTGCTCTCTGTCCCACCCTCAGTCTCCTGTGCTATGAGGCGTCAGCCTTGGGGGCTTCTTTCCGTCCATTCTTTAGAGAAGGCGAATCAGACGTCTTCACTGTCTTTCGAGGAGGGCTCACCGGTTCAGCGGCGAGCTCGTGTAGAGACGGCTCCTTATACATCGCAACTGTGAGACAAAGACAGATGCTGTTGGTTAATAATCAAGGAGTTGATTAAAGGAGACATATTATGCTTTTACAGTGTGTTATGTTTTTTTTTCTGTTAGAGATCTGCAAAGTTTAAAAGGCAAAAGTCTGCGGTAAAGTCAGATCCTCTACCCCTCATAAAGCTCTGCTCGATCAGTAGTGCAGCCGATACTTCCTGCACATCATGATGTCACGTTGCATCACGTTGACCTACATTTGCATAATGCACACCTAGCGGCTACTTTTGCCCGCTGCATAACAATGCCAGGTAAAGCGAGAGCAGAGGCCAACCTTTTCCACACATGCAGGATGGGGTTGACCAGTTACCACAGAGTGGGCCATTAGCCAATCAAAGCAGACTGGGCTTTATTTGGAGGGGGGGCATTAAAGAGACAGGCACTAAAATGAAGCTCTTCAGACAAAGGCTGAAAAGAGGAGCTGCAGAAATGAACAGTATGAGAAAAGTGATGCATTTCTGAACATTTAAATTTACTTAATTTTTAAGTAAAATAAAAATGATGAACCTGAAAAGGTGTATAATCCGCCTCCTCTAATAACTGTGAAACAGATTTAAAATAGTGCTCAAGTGGCATAAAGGACACTAACCCTCTATAACTTTAGGCAGGAAGTGTGCAGCTCCTTTGTTCTTCTTTACCCGGTTGCCTTTCATGACCTGGCCGTCACGATTGATACCGATATACCAGGAGCGGCCAGACTGGGTCTGGCGGTACAGCATGGAGGAGTATGTAACATAGTAGTTCTCAAACACGCTCTCCTTGAACTTACACTCTGGAGTGAAGTGTTCCTGGAAAGCAGAGGGGGGAGGGGTGCATTCATATTACAAACAAACGAAGAATAACGTTCAAATGTCACAGGAAAACCTTTTTATGATTCTTAGAACATGAACTCCAGTGCCTGTCATTCCACACAAGAAGAACAAGTACATGGAAACAGGCAGTGAAATACATTAATGAGGTGACTTTTTCCTGAGGGAAAGGTTGGATATAATTATATCTGGACTTGTGTGTCTTTAAAAGCATGAACATTCCTGGTCCTTCGGGAACAACAAGACAGAGCATACAATATGATGAACAACAGAATTAACATCTCTGCTAAACATAAAACATCCCCCAAGGAAAAGAAAAGAGAAGGGAAGATGAAAGCACTGAAATAATGACACCTATACACTTACATGCCAATAAATAAAATCCACACACATACAGTATATTACATACTGTACATACACATGACTAATTCTGACATCAAACTGTTTACTGCTTTATTGGCAAGTTCAGAAAATAGACCTGCCTACAATAAAGAAAAAAAGAAAGCCCTCAACATGAATAATATAAGAATAATCTTTTGTTTGCAACATGCATATGTGTAAGACTACATTTATCAGTATTGACTTTTTGAGATTTTCCTATTTTATTGTTTTGCTTTGGAAAACTTTATGGTCTTCATATTCTAATTCAGGGAGCTCAATCATTGTGGTTAAAATAAGGTTATGGAACAATCACGGTCATGTTTAAAAAAAGTTGACCCATCCTAATGATCAATGAGATGACAATTAATAATATTCCAATATAAATATCTGAAATTGGTCTCCTGGCCGTGGAATTTTTTCAAATTCACATGAATTTGACAATCTGAAAGTTTAGAAGAGATGGAAAAGAAAAAAAAAGAATATGTTAAAAAGTTCACAGACGAAAGCTACATCAAAAGTAAGGCTGATGATGGCTGATGAGTTATACTGCTCATCATTACTTCCCCAAGGAGGCCAGGTCTGTTTGATTGTAAGCAAGATTTCACTCAAACTAGTTCCACATAACTTGGTAGGAAGATGCAGTGTATGTCAGGAAATAATGTTTATTGAACAAAAATTTTCAGAGGACGGGTCCAGGATAATTTCTTTCACTTTCTTGAACATTTATGGAAATCCCAGTGGGATTTCCCAAAGGCCACACGATAAGTCAAGTGTGCTCCTTTTGCCCGACACACATTGAGAACCATAACAACTACTATGCTATATAATATAGAGGAACAAGACAACAATATTAGCACTACATTGGAGAAGTTTAACAAGTTGCAACGAATAAATAAATATTCAATTAACAGATTTTTTATGGATCAATTTATTGTACTATCAGCTGTTTCAGCTTGGGAATAGGACTGCAGTATCTAGTCGAGTGTATTGGTTAATAAACAAGATATTAATCAGGGTTTAAAAAGGTTTATTGGAAAAATGTCTGTTGATGGAAATTGATAAGGGGCTTTAACTGCATATCACTTTATTTTAGGGTGTCATGAGTAAAAAAGGGCGCTGCACTGAAAGAAAGAGAATGATCCCTTTTTAATATAAACTACTTTCACTTCCTGTCAATCGTCCACAACTGCCTAAATCAAAATAGACATTAGAAAATCTAATTATCCCAACCTGGATCAAATCCAAGTTCAGCTAGTAGTTGTAATTGATCACGTTCCCACAGCATGACCCCTCCCTCTCTGTCCTCAACATAAGGACTACTGAACCCTGCATAATGTTAACGGCTGATATTAACCAATACCGACAGATATACATCTCTCTTAGTCTCCATCAGGGTCTCGGCAGGGTCCTTCCCCTGTCAGAGAGCAAAGCCAATCTGCCGGATTGATTAAGTGGGAGCAGCAGGGCAGAAATGGCTGAGTGGAGGATTTCTCCGAGACTCGGGATGACAGAACAGGGCCAAAGGATCAAAACTTGGCATAGACGGGCTTTAATAAAGTGCCAAAGGTAGATTGAGAAGGTGTAGGAGACCTCTAGTTTCACACTTATCGCAGATCATCACCTTTCTCCTTCGCAGGGAGGCGACATCTTTAGCTGAAACAACATTTACTCCCTCCCACTCCCCCCCCCTCCCCCCCCCACCCCCCCGCCACAGTTTATGCCTGTGTAGCTGCGTTCTTAGATCTCTAAAAACCAACAAACAACAAGCCCCTACTTAATGCAACAAACTTTTTCTTTCATCGCCGCCACATCACAGATCTATTTTAAGATCCTCCGACTGGTTTGATATCTTCTGCTGTGCTAACACAAAGAGGATGGATCGATAGATGATCCGCTTCATTCATTATTAATCAGGGCAGAGAGCGAGAGGGGTGGGAAGTGTGGGAGACGGAAGGAGAAAGGTAGGAGAGACAGGAAAGGAGAGCGGGAGATCACTCGGAGAGGACAGAGAGGTTGCTGGGTAATAAGGAGATTAGTGAGGAGGAGAGAGGGAGAGTGATGCTTCTTTGCATCTCCCCCAGGGCCAGAACATTGCATGGCCATGACCAGGGCTTTAGCTGCCGGCACCCCATGATCTGACACTTGTGTCCCTCTGGGAAGAGTCACCATCAATCCAGTAAAATACCCGTCAGCTCAACCTCTGAAATGACACCAGCGATAACCCCTCTCCCAAGCCCTCCTATAATTACCCTTCATAATCAGTCCCCTGGAATTAGCCGAATGATAGAACGCATAACTTCTGTATTTCATCCAAGCAGTCTCTAAAGGTCTGGAGAGAACAATTTAACTGAGGCTAGACAATGAAATAAATGTCCTTATAATAAAGAGTTTTTGTAGTAACTAAACACAATGGTCAATGGACCCACCCCTAACTTGACAGAACTATGATTCTTTAACCAGCTCTTCCCGAAGAATGTATTTAGTCTATGGCAACAACTGATAGAGTGACAGATACACATACTTAAGATATGTTCTAGTGTGACAGATAGTACTGCATTGCATGCCACAACCGCACAAACAATGTGGTCTGACTGTCTTTATGGGCGGCAGAAGAAATTAGAATATGGCAGACGGTCATTGGCTAGATGATTAATAGGAAACACTGCTTTAACAATCCCTGTTTCTGGACCTGACCTTGAGGTAACCTCCAGACCTCATGCAGAACCACAGGGACAACCCAGCGTGCTCTCACTGAGGACATCACCCCAGCCATCACATTTACCTTTGAAGTAGAATAATTGCTGGAGATGCGTTTGAGTGTCGCACATTTTTAAGAGTGATTTAACATGACCGGTGCTCAGACTTAAAATTGAATAAAAACCTCCTTCTCCATGACTTTTTGAAAGACCTGGGCAGCTTCCCCTTCCATTTGTCTCAAGCCAAAAGTGAATTTAAATGAAAGCATACGAGAAAGGTAATAAGTAGTGTCCGTGCCGAGAATCCTCAAGATGGGAAGAACCTTTTTATGATGCAGAGCGCCGTCCCAACTTCCCCCCCACGCCCACTCACACAGCGCCTCCCTCCCTTACCCTTGTGCCTGATTACATCTCTTCTACCTGCTTCAGGAGGCTCCTCCATGTCACCATACACTGGGATTGCACTCCATACCAAATAAAGACGGTGAAGTACTGATAACACACACTCTAGCACCCTGCGGGCAGAGTTTATCCAAATCTGACCAATGTCTCACCCTGCATATAATTAGTATGTAAGAACAGGAATGATAGTTGTGACTAAAAGGATAGACAACCCATGAATAAAATGTAATATCTTGTTTACTTTCATTTCATCATGCGTACACAAGCATGAAATCAGAAATAATGCCCCTGAAAATATA
Organism: Pseudopleuronectes americanus; assembly: GCA_038501795.1. NCBI lineage: Eukaryota > Metazoa > Chordata > Actinopteri > Pleuronectiformes > Pleuronectidae > Pseudopleuronectes > Pseudopleuronectes americanus. The sequence goes on along the minus strand of CM076728.1, from coordinate 6,942,609 downwards.
ACTCCCTTTCTGAAATTCACCAAAAATATTTTTTGAATTTCTGACATGCAGTTACTTGCAGTCCCCTGTTTGGACACCAGGGGTCACAGTGTCATTTATTGCCTGTCCCATCAGCTCCTTGGGTAATCTGTGGGAAGAAGTGAAATCTGCCCAGCTGCATTAATCCCACCATATTCCCACTGTACTGCATTACTGCTGCAGCGAGCCGCCAAAATGTAAAGCCTATGCACAGCAATCCTCTGATGCACATGCACATAATCTGTGTGCATGAGTGTTTCCAGTGCAGGGCGACCATGCTGCTGATGTTGATGAGCCAGATGTAGATGCACAATGACACGCCACGTTACGTAAGTCGATAGGGCACAGACGTGCTTATTAAGAGGGCTTTGCGGGGGATGAGACTGGCATTTAATACTGTCTAACACCACATGTGTATGGCATGTCTCTGATGCTTTATGATAGCCCAGGGAAGCATGATACTCGCATGACAAGAGCATGAGTGGATGATAATGTGCGGGGACTCTTGCCCCTGCCGAGTTGATTGACAGCTTGAAGGCTCCTGTCAATATAAAGCAGCTGACAGAGGAGTGGTAGCTGACGCCCCCTCTCTTCGACCCTCAGTGGCAGAGGTGACCGGCTGCACGCCGCCTCTGCTTTTAATTTTCTGGGACACCGAATAATAGTGATTGATTATGTGTCATCATCAGCACCACCATTATATCTGTGCACATCACAAGAGCTACACTCTAAAACATCCCCAATGTTTTTAAAGGAGAGAGCTGGTACGAGGTAGATGACGAGTCTGTGAGAATGAATAGGTTTCGCCTTTCCTAAGTGCTCCTTATTGGCTGCCCAGCAAAAAGTCTCTTTATATTCTTCAACAATTCTGCACCTCATCTCTTTCTTTTCTTGTTCTGTCCATTTTCTCAGCCACTCTTCCTAATGTCCAGGTTTCTTGCCGTCCGTTGATAAAAGGGATGTTATCTGGCCGCTGGTGTTGTCCTGCATCTCAATGCAGTCCTCGGTCTGCGATGACAATCCCTTTCATACCCTCTGTTCTCGCACGCACTGACACACAAGTGTCACAGGGCTACACAGATCACTATTCAATCCGTAAATTTTCCTAGATACTCCAGAGTTGACAGCAGTATGACAATCATGGTGAATCTATGTCCAATTGAAAAAGGTCGTTCTAGATTTCCCTGTGAATGTTGGAGCCTTTGCTCCCTGTCTCCTGGAGGTTAGGGTTTGCTTTCAAGTTAATAAGTTGTGATCAACAAGAGCTCGTTCCCAAAGGCAGCGACATCGGGATTTGGGAATTTTGAACTTTCTATTCTAGACAGGCCGGTTTAGAACAGGCACTGCACTAGCCCTAACCCTAACACTAATTTCTAATTATATTGAATTGAATTTCTCATAAGACACTGAATAGTAGTATAGCCGCACAAAAGACGAATTGGAACTAGATACTGTTTAAGATGTCTTTATTTTGCTGTTGATCGACAAATCAATGAATCATCCAGCCATTGCAGCTAGGCACTACAGAAGCACTCCACTTGCCGTGGTTAGTAAAACAGAGGGTCTGCTCTCACAAATAATCTTTGAACATTAGTTTGTGACAGGTCATCGGATCTGCTGGCGGCAACGTTTATCATTTTAACCAGTGAAAGTGACAGACTGAGTGAGAAATGAGAAGCTGCTACCACAATGTTTTCTAAACTGCTCTATGCTAATACGAAAGATCCATTAGTGTACTTGTATCTTTACAATCTGTTTGTCTGAGCACAGTCACTCACTGGTGCACCCAAATTATTTTTTTCTCACGTCACACACTCTAATTTTCACTTGGGTATGCAGCGTAGTGCTCGCTCTGTTGAGGCAACTGTGGTAATGGAGAGCAGCTCTTAGGGGAGCAAAGAAAAAATACAGTAGATAAAGAAAGGACTAGATTTGATCAGCTTTGAACGTTAATCATGGTCACAGATATTTAGAGTATAAAATTATTGAAATAAGAAAAGCTCATGTCTAAACTTAAACTGGCACAAAAATTTGAAACTTCTCAATAGTCATGTCAGTCTCCTTCCACACACACACACACACACACACACACACACACACACACACACACACACACACACACACACACACACACACACACACACACACACACACACACACACACTGTGTCTGTGTCTATGAGGAGTTTTCCAGAGCACATAGATTATAAAATGGGGGCAGGAATGAGCCAAGCTCTATTTTTGTATCAGGATCCGCCATTTCCTGTTGTTACCTACAAGTAGTGGGGCTTGGGAGATTTATGTTTGAGACGACGGAGCAGGGAACTTCCTCTGCTTGTTGCAGAGCCGGTACCAACTACCCCATCACTTTGTGTGTGGTTGTGTTGTGTGCGATGTGTGCGGTGCGTGCGTGTGTGTGGCAGGAGAGAGGGATTCAAGAGAAAACTGTCAGCTTTCTTTCTTTCTTTATTAGGATCCCCATTAGCACCAGCATACTTTGGCTGTTTTTCAGAAGGGTCCACAACACATAAACAAGCAGTAACCATGAAAGACTCAATAAACAAAAACAGCTCATCTCATTGTACTAACAGTAAAGTGAATATTACAGTGGCTGAGATGTCTCACACAAGCGCACTAATGGGAAAAATACAAATTGCAAAAACAGAAACAACCACAAAGGAAGTAAGTGACAACGGATGTTGACAAGGAAATTAGCAGACTCATGTTATGTGGTCAAGCTGAGGATGTTTGAGTCAAGCCAATATTTGTGAAAACCAGTCCAGTTGCCATTCAAAATGACTTCCTTGTACATTTGACGGTACAGGTGCTTGAAGCCCCTCAACAAGATAAGCATCAAACTTGACGACAGAATGTAACCCTGCTCGTTTCATTGTCGTTTTTTGTTGTTCCGTTGTGGTTGTGTGTTCACCTTGCGGCTTCCGCAGTTGTGTTATGAACCACCGTAACACAAATTGTTATCCTTTCAACGGTCATGAAGTCAAATACAGAATTTGTTTGATCAATTTTTTTATTAAAATTTTATAAGAATTTATAATAAACCTGACTGTTCTTCATTCAAATAAATGAATAATAATTGCAATCAAACATCTGTGTCTCAATGACCTTCTATTTATCCATCCTGCTCTTTCACACATTTAATCCCATGAAAAACCACAGAAAACATGCTTTCATGAGAAAGCAACATAATAACCGTCAGTAAGCAGAAGCAGAGGCAGTACATGCCAGAAGATGATAAAATGACTGGAGGGAAGCAATGAGTCTCTCTGTCAGTCACCTCGGTTTCTCTGAGAGTGACTTGCTTATTTATCATAAGTGAAAACATTCCTAGTCGTTGACACGCACTCGCTTGGCTTGCTTTTAAATGTAACTGCGAATATGAACATGCCCTTACAGCGCAGACATATGGATAAAGGACCATATCACGCCATTTGCACTCCCTGGTACTCCAGCAAATTAGTACATCACACACACTATGGAGAATAACACAAAGCCATAAAACCAAACATCCATAATATTGTACAAGAAGGCAGCTGTTATACAGGACCTATTACAAATCCTTCCTGTAAATGTGTGTGTGTGTGTGTGTCATGGAGAGGAAACTCTGTGAAAGAGGTCAGCATGGGATTCAGTGCAGCTATTGACTGCTGCCGAGGAAATCCCTTTTCCTTGCTGTTCACTGAGGCGAGGCACCGGAGTCTAATGCATGCTAATCAAGGGCTCAGAAGATAATAGCAGATGGTGTATTTGCCATAAATCATGATTTAACTCACACATGAACAGACAACGCTCGCTCCTTTATATCTCATATGCATAAAACCATATGCCATATTGCAGATTTTGCATACAATTTTCCATACGTTCTGTTGAAAGCAACACCCAAATATCCACAGAAGAGACTTATTTAAATCATATTTATCTGACAGCACTGACATTCATTTTTACATATGCGTGCAGTTATTTTTGATATTTTATTTTCATTTATGCAAAACTGGGGAAAACCTTCAATACACTTTATCCAACTTACAGGAACTTCACTCTGCACCTTAGACTGTTTATTTAAAGCTCTGCAAACAACGTCCAGAACACAAACCATCAAAAGTGACAGTATATTGTAGAACTGTTTGATGAGGACTCACTAATGACGAGGAATAGTTCTGAAGTAGCTCCTGAGCAGGTTTAGAACGGACACCAAACTAGTAATTATAATACCGGCAACATAAGTATGCTAAAGAAATGTTAAAAAGCTCTGTCCAAGGTGCTGATCAGGCTTGTCCCCCTTAAACTGCCACATATCTGTCCATGGTGCTGATTAGACTGCACACTAGAACTACCATGTGTCCAGGAGCTAATGGTTAGTGAAGAGAATTCCTGCTGCCACTAAAGCAGCCTAGCTCCCCGTTTAAGTTGTAGATTTCATCTCATTTGCAACTTAACTGAATGAAGCCCTTATGGCTACTTACTAATACCCCTCTGACACTTTATTTGGCATAATTGAAATTATGCATAGGGGCTAATGAAGTGCTTTGCAGAATTAAATATATGAGAAAAAAAACAAGTTGTGGTAGTAACACCGCGCCATGGGTATTACACTTCAAAGAGGTTCTCCATCTCTCTTTTCAGCCTCCTGCTACTGCTTCATCCGAGTTTCCTACCTTTGTAATATTATCTAACAGACCGAAAAGTCACCTGAGACTAATACATGTTGATCTAATAAATCAATCGGAACAGTTTGTATCTGCAACTGATTGCCTCTCTATTTGCCTGCAACATCATAGACACATAATCCAATGCATAAATTAATGAATAACTGCAGAACTACAACCTGACCTGACACAGTCATTATGTCTACATGCTTTCTATCATCTAGTCTTGTTTTGCCCCGACAGTCACCTCGCAGCTTAATATTTAGCATATGCATCAAAGGTTAATGAAAGTAAAATAAGTTTACAGGGCTGTAAAAACTTGAAATATACACACCTTAACCATTAAACACAAGATAGAAAACACCATAATGTGCATAACTGTCACGATTAAACTTGTATTCAACTAATTAATTAATGTTATTAATAATTAATCCAGATTATGCTAAATCTTGATTGTTGGACAGAAGTTATAGTCTGTGATATATTTTCTCCATATGTAGGAATAGTTAAAGAGGAAAAGGTTCCCAACAAATTCAGAACATGATGAAAAAAAAATATATCTTCAGGGCATTTAAGTAACACATATTTTTGCAGGACAACTATTTCCAATCATCTGTCCTGATCCCAAACAGTCAACACTTCCTGCAGTCAGAGACCTCAGAACAGCCCCAGACATATTAATGTTTAAAACCCCTGCTGTCTCTCTTCCTCCCTGCTTGTCTCTCCTATACTAACTGGAAAAGTCATGCAGGTAGTCTAGAACGTTGTCTATCTTTTACACCTCATCTCTCTGTGTATCACCTTTCTATTTTAAACTTTTCTCTCTCCCATTCATGTAAACCTGCATACAAAGCCAAAATGCATGCATGTCTTTGCTTTGATAATAACTTCATCCATAGGTTTTGGCTGATGTGCCTCTCCCTGGAAATTAAAAAAATGTCTGATTGAAAATAAGCACGGCTTTGCAGATTCCCACTAGCTGGTTGTGGCATGGCCGACAACCTTCAATAACAGGGAGTTATCGTTTCTAAATATATATAAATGTCATTATGTAGAAACATCCCAAACGCGTGAATCTAGGTAATCATTGGCCCTGCAAGGTCCAAGACAATTTGAAACCCTAGGTGACGTCTTGAGCCATGTTGAACCCATAAATGTGCATCTATTTATAAATTGCTAATAAATTAATGTAATAACAGTGTGCAGTATTACGCTAACTGTCTTTATTTTCCCTTCTAGGTTCTTAGGTTCAGATATATGTACACCACATACTGCATTTACACATAATACAAACTGTGTAGGTTATTTTAAACAGGTTAAATACTAAAGTTATGGCAGTTATAGCAGTATGACACTTAGTCCATACACTGTACTCTATATCACCCATATAAATATAAGTAGTAATACTATACCCTTGAAATGAAAATTAGAAATGTCTAGTATAATCTCTGTAAAATTCATTGTCAGTGATGTGGACAGTTAAGAGCTTCTCAATGGTGCATAAACAGAAGGCTTCTGTAACAACTTGCATGCTTAGTTATGAGAGCAACCTTATTTATGTTTTTGATCTGGTGTCACGGTGGTTGATGGAATGACAATTAGCTTCTTGTATACACACACACACATACCGAGGTGTAGAGGTATCCTTCACTATTCATGGCGAGGTACAGCCCTGTCTTTGCCCCCTGGATAGCCACGATCCGCAGTCCCACTGGAATCAAGTTGAACTGTGCTAAATTGGGGAATAAAGTAGGAAGGAGAGATAGAATACAGCAAAGAGAGAGAGATAGTGGGACGGAGAGAGAAAATAGAAAGTCAAGAGAAGATTGTGAAATCAAACTGCAATACTGAAGCAGAGTGGGCTGACCGGCTTAAGCATCCCTGCCGCATGCTATAGCTCTCTTAAAGCCAAACGCTGTGACCTCTCAGAGTTTATGTTTGTGTAAACACAACACCATGTCACCTTCACTGTGCTTTACACTGCCTCTAAAAAAACCTGTAAATTCTTTTAAATAAGGTTTGAAAAAGGGCTTACCTCTGAGTGTGGAAGGTTAAATAGGAAACACAAAGAAATGATACCCCTGAAAAGAACACTATTTTCTGGTCTGAAAACCAAATTTAGACAGCTAAAGGTCACGGTGAAAATTCATCTCAGCTACTCAGAAGCACTCTAAACTCAAAGTTGTAGATTCAGTTACAGTTTAGATGGATGTTAGGGAGGAGAACCAAGCATTTCTGAGGGTGAGCAAGGACACGTTAAATTAGCAGTTTTGACGTGAAGTTCCTTCCCATTAAACGACAAAAATAACATCACAAATTGGAGCAAATTTGACAGATGAGCTGACAAAACCCTAATTTCAGCTGGAGGGGTGCAGTACAGTGTGACTGTTTAGCTCACTGAATACAGGGCAGCACTTTGCTAAAGCTGGAATTGTGCTCCCAGTGAGGGTATCAGCTGCCCCAAACTCAAGCAGAAAACTGAGTGTTCCCCTGCTTAATTCCTCTAACTGCTGCTATAGAGACTAGACTGTGAATAATTTGATGTGATAATGTAAGAAAACGACCACAAGCAGAGACATGGAGCCTACAGACAGAAACACTCACAAAATGAGCTGCTTTCATCCCTCGTGCTGTCCATGGTGCCGTCAGGCTGCATCTGAAGGTAGTATCCGTGTTGGCTGTATAGCCGGGTAACAATGCCTTTCAGCTGCGGCTCTGCAAGGTAGCACAGGAGAACAACATTGTACTTGACAGGTTTTTGCGGTGAGATGTCGACAGCAGAAATTATGTTCACAGAACCTGGAAAGGTAGTGGGTTAGTCAAACATATCTGAGTTTAGAGCATTGACGTTATATTGAGATGAAAGACACGTCTCCAACTCCTCTCATTGTCCAAAAATGAAAGCAAAATATACTGAATAAGGGTGGTTTGTGGTTTTGACATAATTTGGAGCCAGAGTCTTTGCAGTAGTGATCATGCAGTGGAACCGATAAACATGCTCAACGAGTAAGTGGCCAACTTGAGCCAAACGTACTGGAAAAATTTGAATTTGAACATTTATCAGTGTGATAAAAAACGACCTAAACTTATATAAACCATCTTGAGCAAAAGTTATTTGACGGGTACTTTGAGTTTTTGGTTTGGTCCATGTCCCGTCTGCTAACATGGAGGTCAGGGTTTATAACCTATACTGAGGCCAACCACCAGGGTGCAGATGAAGAGGTTTGAAGTTTGATAATGTTTTATATGTATAAATGTAGGTTTATGTGTAACTATTGGATAGATTGTAGTGTAGTGTAAACATGCATGTTGTCATTGTGAGCGTGTTAACAAGCTGATGCTGACATTTAGCACAGATCAGTGCAATGCTTAAGTACAGCAAGCATGGCTGAAAAGGATAGTTCACCCAGAAATGACACCACACAAGCATTAGGGCGGCAGTTTATGTTTTTTCTGTTGGCTTCATTGCTTCTGAAGATAGGTCACTAATGTCTTCAATTGTATTGGATTCGGCTGCTACACTGTTTACCCCTGAGACTCCATAAGTGTTTTGTGGACTCCAGCAGTTCACCCGTCCCTCCATCGGCTTAGGGGTGAGTAGATAATGAGTGAATTTTCATTTCTGGGTGAACTATCACTTTAAACAGGTCTAGATACATTACATATAAGGCTTTTTAACTTACACTCTTCTGCTCTTTTATTTCGGCCACATTAACAACAAAAGCATAAATGACCTTACACACTTTAAAGTCATGAGAAAAAACCTATTGAACATAGGTCTAATGGCTCAAAGTAGAATGATGCCTGGCAAAACAGGTTATGATTGATCCCTTACATCAATACCATAATAGAGGAACACTTATCCATTCTTATACACACTTCACGATTCTGCTGAAAAAACTGAAAACATCCATTTATGTTGTGTATTTGTTGTAAGAATGAGAGAATGGCTTTATACGGAGAGAAAATATAAAGATATTTAGCTCTAAAATGAGGGTTCAGGCTTTCATTATTCAATAACCATTTCCTAGTTAATATGTGAATCGCCCATCGTTGGGCTAATTCATATAACACTGGGCCTATATAGCGTACAGTGAATCTGAAATGATGTTGCAGTCAGCAATTCAGCAAAGTGGTGAATAAAGAGCATGTATAACTTAAGCAAACACATCTGCCCACAGTCTTGTTACCAGTATTTTTAGTGAGCGATGGGGCCATCAAAGGGTGAAGGCAAGTGAAAGAGCAACTCTGTCTCCCGCTAAATAAAATATATATAATCAAGGGGTCTGTGTGGTGGTGGAAGAGAGGGAATGGAAGGTGAAGAGAACGGTTGAATGTTTCATGAGTGAAGTCCCTGCAGCCTACTTTGCGTTCATTTAAGAAACAGACAGAATCCTTGCATGCAGAAGCTCTCAGGCATCACCAGTGCCCCACTTAGTCCGGTCAGGCCCAGCGAAGTGACCAGTCTCCTAAAAATGCAGCATTAATGAGAGCGATGAGACGTGGACGGAGGAGCGGTTTATAAAGCGGGCCTCCCGGAGGAGCGCGGGGCCATTGGGGAGTTCCCCCTCCGCTCAACTCCACCCTTGCCCTCGCGCACGCCCTCCAGGGAGGGACTGAGGGCACTGCGCAATCTACCTGTCGTCTCCGGACTAGCACGGGGAGCAAGAGAGTGGCAGAGGATGCAGGAACAAGATCTGTAGGACAATTTCCCACAGGAAGTGTGCCAGGGTTGAAACATCAGTGGAAGTGTGACCTACTCCCATTGTTCCATGCATATACATCTGCAGCACTCACCCACCCTCTCTCTTTCAAAGCTGCTTGTCAAAACATTTCAGTATCTCTTGCTCTTGCAACTTCTTCCTCCTCTTCTTTTCTCCCCTTTCCCATTTCATATCCTTTGAGTTATGCACGCTTTCATCCCACCTAATAACATCATACATCTTCCAATCAGAGCGGGAAAGCCGTTCATTACTTGTCCCCAGAGATGCGAAAGAAAGGGATGAGAGAGGGAGAGGGAGAGGGAAAGAAAGGGGGAATGGGTGAGCAGAGGGACAGCGAGGAAACAGTGAATGAGATGACACTGTCATTTCATTAAGAGCGACGGTTGTACGTGCTCGGGGAAACAAAAAACACATTCGGGCAGAAACTCAATAGACAGCTTTTGCAATATGGCTTCAATCAAAACCCCCTTGCTCTGTGTCAGGGACACTAAAACTAATGTTTCACTTAGCGGATCCGGCTCCGACTTCAAACGGCTCATCCCACCATCCCAACGCACGATAAGTTCTGGTTCCAAATAATGAAAGTGTGCTCCAAGCAAAACCCACAACAGTCGAGTTTTACTGCAACTGCATCAGAGATAACAAGACTTTTCTTCTTTGGACTCTCGGCACCTTATTATCATACAAATATTCACATTTGAACTAATTAGGCACAAACTCGTATTTTTAAAGTTTCACACTCTAGAAGTCTGTGTTTATTATTCTGCTACTCTGGTCAACACTGGTTTTGCCTAGAACATTGGTTGATGTCACAGTTGTTTTTTTAAAAACCAAATTGTCACATTTTCCTGATTGGAATCTTCTAAAGTTTTATGCTTTATCGACTATTTTCTTGCGATTATGTATATATTATATATTAATGAATTTATAAAAGTAAAAACTTTACAAATTTAACTCATGATTTTTGGGTTTTAGACTTTTGGTTTGACTAAACAGGACGTTTGAAGATGTGACCTTGGGCTTCTGGTGTCGGGAGAAGGTAAAATTCCTTGGACAGCATCTCGCAGTAGCATCAGTCGCAATGGTGAGACATGGACATTATGTCATAATCCAACAATTTGCTGAACTTGGAGCTTTGCCAGTTTCGTTTGGCATATCGGAAACATGAGCAGAGTTTTTCAACATCTTGCAAGAGCATAATCATTTGGAAGCCTGTTAGGTGGTCACATTCTTTGTCTTCCCACAAACATAAACTCAGAGAGGTCCCAGCATTTGGGTTTGAGAAAGTTATTGCATGTGGCAGTGAAGCTGCAGCCATTCAGCTTCCTACATCTTCAGCATTGCAGTTTGATTTCATAATCTGCTCTGACTCAATTTTTTCTCTCTCTTTCTGTCTTTGCCATACCTTATCTTTCTCCTTCCTACTTTATTCCTCACGCATTTCACAGGCTACATATTTACATAATTATAATTTATTATTAGCAACCATTTGATCAGCAGCTGCATTCGCCTGTACAAACAATAATACATGTAGGTCTGACTCTCCTGAGATAAATGATGACATCATCTGCTGTATGACTGATTTAATAAGACGTTATTCTTGATTTTGGTTCTGGCAGCTTTGTATAATTTTGATCTCATGGAAGAAGGACCTGTAAACCTAAAATATTTAAATTCCTAAAGATATATTATGCCTTTCTGTCCGTATTTGCGTGGGCCATAAACTCGTGAGGCTCCTCTTTTTGCCTCTAATAGTTCAGTGCTGCATCAAGGCTTTTAACAACATGCAAATTAACAAAACTGTGCATAATCATAACACTGACTCAACTCGGTGTCATCAAATAGCAGAGATGCACTACATCCCCATGTGTATTGTGCCAACTGCTCCCCTCTCACTGTTTTGACAGCGCGTGTCTGCATAATGCAGTCGCACACACAAACACACACACACTAACAGACACTCACCAGACACCATTTTTCTCTGCCTTTTGTCGTTAATGCTGCAGTATGGAGGTATTGGGATATATACATCAGGGTTCCAACAAAACATGTTGCATTTTCACCTGTGTAACATAAAGCTTTCATCATCTTCATTCATTCATCATCAAATACAGTGTGAAATATAGTACACATCACACCAAGGTCAGATTTGCCTTTTGAAGGATTTGGAGAATACATCTCTCCTACAAACAAGACCCACCACTGAAGATTTGTGCAAACCTGGATATGTTTAGCCCTGACAAAGGCACATTCATTTTCCTTTGCTAAGGAGGTTTTCGCCCTTTACATTTTTTGGTGTCGGTGTCTTTTAAACTAAATTAAGGAAGAACTACAAAACGGATTACCGAAAAAACTTAGAGGAAGGATGTGGTAGGGGTCAGGGAAGAACTCATTCAATATTTTTGCGGTTTTGGATCAGGAGGCAGATTTTTGGGGCTGTTGGGCCTTGGCGTAGGTTTGCACTCTGCTGAGCCAAGTTGCGGTTTACATCCACATCTGTCTTGACTAACAAGATATATCTAAATGTAATAAAGGAATTTAAGAAAAGGTATTGTGGATGGTTTCATAGTAAGCAAAGGAGGGATTTAGTGATAGCTAACCATGTTTTGAAAGGTCAGTGACCTTGAACATTTAAAAGAAAAAATCCATCCAGGCATTATTGAGGTTAAAGGTTCTTGAGATTAGGGCATCATAACGCTGTTTGTCATTTTCATTAAAGCACTGAATACCACTTTGATAAAGACTGGGAACTTGCAAGAGACACATTTTTAAAAAGAATGACAAAACCTGGTCTTTTAGAAGAGTCTATCCACTAATTACAGAAATATGTCTGTCTGTCTTGCGGAAAGCATATCTTGAGAACCGTTCATCTAAGGGTGCTAATCTCTGTCATGGCAACAACATTCATGGAGTCAATTATTCTTTGGCTATTTGTCTACAATGTATATAATGCTAATTTTGTCACAGAAATGCTCTATACCTTATATAACTTTTATTTTGAAGAGTTGTGAACCTTGATCCGAAGATTGTGTCCATTGCTTAACAGACCTTTGACAAAGCCGACATGCATTGTATGAAAAAATGACACCTGTTAAATAAATCATTCAGATGTGCATACAAGAATCACACATGGGCAGTGATGAAGCAAATTTAATATTTTATGCAATTTTTTTCCCATAAAATAGGTGCAAGACATTTTATTGATAATAGGTAATTTTTACAATTTCATTTAGGAATTTCCATCCGACATCACCACAGGCCAAGCAAACAGCCCTTTACAAACAGACAGGTTTAGAATGTACATTAGTAATTCTAAACCACACAAGTAACACCAACAACACTTAACAAAATTTCATGCATAAAAGTGCTGCAGTGCCAGTGGCCCCTTTTAAACTTATCTGCTTGTGTCCGTGCCTCATAAGAGTGAGCATGCATTACAAAGCATGCCAACTCCCCCCCCGTCCTTCATAAGCCCTGGAGAAGTACACTGACAGATACTGACACACTGTGACAGCAGTCTACCTCTGGTTGGATTAGCAAAGCACACAGAGTTGTTCAGGAGCAGAGAGCCTGTGTTTGTATCATGAGGCTGCACCGAGTGCGCGTGCAGCCTCGACTGCTCCACAGGGGTAAACAGAAAAAGAAAAACTCTCCAGACTCAAAGGTCATGTTTCCTGATTTGGTTATGTTAAGGCGTGCTTGTATTCAAACAGTATATCGCAGGGGGCCAAAGGCAATCATAGGTTTAAATAATGTATAAATGCATTGTTTGAAGTGAAGCGTAAATTCACTGCTAGAAAGTACCTGAGTACTTCTACTTAAGTTGTGTACTACAATTGAGTATTAACATTTAATTTGTTCTTCTAAGGCACAACACCAGAGGGAAATATTGTACTGCATTTATCTGACAGCTGTAGTTACTTTTCAGATTAAGGTTTCACAAAAAATACAAAAACATAATAAGCTTAGAAAATTAAATGCTTTGATACAGATTAAATCAGCGGCTCAATCTTTTTTTAGCCTGTGACCTATTACAAAAAAGCATGTGTGTCTAGCTGAGGCCTATTATCACATTTCAGATGTCTGAGATCTTAGCAGTTCCACTTAAACGACTGTTACAGGCACACAAAAGTAAAAATCTCTGATACTTTACAAAGATCAGAGAAGATCCAACGAATAAAATAAATGCATGTAGAAGAACTTTTTTTTTCTTCATTTTTTTTGATCAACTCATGAGCCCCCAGATCTATTTGGCAGTCTTTGAAGTGACTCCGTTGGGAGCCAGTGGCCTAAAGTTTCAACTTCAACACAAAGAAGTAACTGACTTGGGTAAATCTAGCACTTACAACAGAGAAATGCTATTCACATTTACATCTTTGCATCAGTCTTAACAATAATTATGTCACATTATGATTTATATCATTCATAGAGGACATTTCTCTATTGAACTAATACTTTTACTTCAGATACATTTAGATTTATTAGATAATACCTTCCACACAGTGCGAATCATTCCTATTAATGATTTATCTGTAAGGTGCTTTCTTGAGATATGTTTGCTGCAGAGAACATGTTATACCCTCATGTAGTGCTTGTGGTAAAAATAGGCTGTTCATTAATGCATCGTTTGTACTCGTGTATTGTGTAACTTATTTTCAATTTTGTCTTTATTATATTAACTACTTGGTTTGGTTTAATGTAAGCTGAAAGTAGAAATATAAATATCTTCCGTGTATTACTGATAACTTTGGCATACTTTGAATTCTGATCTAGTCCCGGACCACTGCTGCAACAGAAGCTCAAAATCGTTTTACAATTTCTCCACACCCTACTGTACATATTCTTTACCTGCTACAAATCTTTTTTGCAGGTCAGAACCCACAATTTCTGCGGGTTACCACTGGATGCCGGACCTTAGTCCAAGTCATATTGTACATAGGTTAATGCAGTGATGTTAAATTAAGTGACAAACTAGTAGTTAGACCTAGCAGTGCTAACCGAACGTAGAGAAATGGGTATATAGCCTCCATCGTTATTGTTGTTTCTGGTGCATGCTCAATACACAGAGCAACTGTGGGCTTACGTGAAGTAAACTTTGATGTCATCATTTTACCATTTTACAAGCACACCCAGATACAAAGTTTGAGAAAATCTGCTATTTTAAAGATGTTTGTAAAAAATCTCAGTATTAGTTACTTAAAAGGCTCTTGCATTGTGGAGGAAATGCTGTAACATCAAGAAAAACATTTGTTTTGCTAAATCTGTGGTCAGATCGTCTGACTTCATGATTCTTACCATTTGTATTCTATCATCTCTCTGGGGAGGTGCATCCCAAGCTCAGCAGAGCCTGTACATTATCCCTCGGCCTGAGCACACCTAAATCTGCCCTGGCAGAACTTTCCAATAAATATGCCAGAAACGCAACCTGCAGCCTCGACTGTCCTGGGTATTTCCCGTGGAGAGGAGGCGTGTGACTACATTCATCACTCTGGGGACACATGTGGGCTTGAGTGACAGAAAACATTCCCTGATCCAGGTCAGTGGAGTGTGGGTCAAAAGGAGCACGCTGTCTGTGTATGTACATCAGCACACAGGTGTTGTCAGCACAGCCAACAACATGTCGACTCATCAGCAGGCCTTTTCATTCCAAGTGACCTCTCCACACCAAGAACAAAGCAGGTGTGTAGATATGGAGGGCTTTAAGGCTTTAAGGCTTTAATAGATGGTGTATATGTGGTGTGAGCTGTGCATAAAGTTAAATTCAATTGCAAGCCCTTATTCGATGAACCAATGCGAGGAGGTTTTTCTTTTGGTTCTGTAAGTGTTATACATTTTGCAAAAGCATCAGACAGAGTCACAGGAGCATTTGTTTATTAAATTGGGTTCATCTCTAATCCCAGCCGTAGCCGCAGCTCGGTCTTCACAGGGATGCCCCTCATCAATTTACATTTGGTGCTGATAATCATTTTGAAAATACCATGGGGGAGTCCGCAGCCTAGACCTACAGTAAAACCATTCACACAGCAATTATGTATGTGTCTGTATAAATGAGGTCAGTGCACATAAGAACCCAAGCTAATCACTTCATGCATCAAGGCTGCTATCAAGGACATTTAAACCCTTAGCTGCGGTGTAATTGCTCTGGAAAAATAAGCGTTGGTTGAGGTTTATCGCTAATCAGCGTAGTGTATAGCTATAGGTGTTGGTTATCATTACACTAATGTATTTATCTGGCCTGATTTGAGCTCAGTATGTCGCTTGCTGCTGATCTCCCTCCTGCCGTGCTGCTCTTGATAAGGGTGGAGGTAATTACTGGGGGCCTGCATGACTGAGCAGCCAAGGGCATTTCTTCTCCAGCTCCGACCAAACCAAACAACAGGGGTTTTCCTCTCAGCTTAGATTTTCAGGACTCCCTGACTCCCCCCGTTTTCTCCCATCATGCTCGCTTTCACTTTCAACCGCTCTCTATGTCTCCCCTCTCACTCTGTGTATGCATGCATGCATGCGCCTAGATGCATGTGCACTACATGCATGCATGCATGCAAGAAAGTGGGATTCTGTCTCTTCTGTGGTGTTTGACTCTGCTTCTAATAAAAGGAGAACATGGTTCTTTTTTTCTCCTTTCCTAAACTGGGCCATGTGCTCCACAGTGCTGCTAGTAATTATCAATCTTGTGGGAAGATAGAGGGCGAGAGGAGAGGAGTGAGGAAGAAAGAAAGTCATAAACGCTGGTTAACAGCATGGAGGCAAGAACGAATGCTTCACGTTTTCCCAGTAATAAAGGAGGAAAAGATGGGAGAGCAAAAGAAAAGGGCATCGTTAGAACGAGAGAAGGACACAAAGATATAGAGTGTGACAAGCATGAGAGGGAGGGAGAGGAGATAGGGGTAGACAGCTTGAAAAAGGATGATGTAGAGGAGGAAGAAGAGGGATCGCGGGACAGGGGGCGAGGTTAAAAAAGGAATGAGAGCGAATGAGGTGCATCATGTCACCTGCACCTCCAACAACGGCCTCTTCATTTACATCCAAGGCTCCATAAATCATTTCTCGTGACAATGGCAGCGGTTCACCTAAGTGAAAGCGAATTAGTGCCGCTTATTAATGGTGCTGACAGGAGCATGTCAAACACGGGCAGAAGCAAAAAGGACTCGCACTGCCTCCCTGGCACACATTCAGTCTTCACATATGTGAATCATTAACATATGACAGGAACATATCAGTGGCAGTTAACAACATGCCAAGCACAGGGGGATTGAGAGTTATGTGGTGTGGCTTCGCAGCCTCATCAATAACATAGTGTACTATACAGAGGCACAGGATCAGGACCACTGTGCTGAACAGCTCCCCAACACACCTCACCTATCCTTTTTTTTCTCATGGACCCTCCAGCAAGGACACAAATAGGCCCTTTAATATATTCGGAACAAACAAACACAAACATTCCTCTACATTCCCAAAGGGGTCCGGACCTCTGTCAGATCGTGTGATGATCACACAAGTAAACACACAACTGAGCTTAAACTGCACAGCAGACGGAACAAGAGACGACTCGGTATTTGAACCTGCATTGATTTTTCTCGCTGAAACTCTTTTCATAAAGTCCTCACACGGAGCGAATTTTCCCACACAGAAGAGGAGGAAGAAGGAGAAGGAGGAAGTAAACCTTGAGTAGAGACGCTTAAGAGCAGCCTGGCACCAGAGGAGGGAATCCATTGAAGGATGGAAGCCAAACATTGTCTGAGATTAAGTTTAGCTGACACAGTTTCAATACTCATGCAGCTGTATTTGAATAGATACAGCCAGCAAAAGCCTGAACGATAGGTTTCATCAAACTCAACAGGATTACACAAAGATTATGTTTGAAATGATACACTGTTTTACACGCAAAAATACTGTAGACATTTAAAGGCTGAGTGATACAAGCTTCTATTCGTAGTCTGCATTAATTTCTCACCTGTTTGTGCACGTCTGAACAGATAATACCAACAAGTACCACTGAAAATCATGGGGGGCAGTATGGTCAATTATTCGAGTAATACGATCATGGAATAAATTTCAACAATAAAATAACTTCGAGAGGCCTGGACGTATGTCGGCAGTGGAGGTTACATCTTTTTAAACATCTGCATTTCTTCCCGTACGTGAAGGCAGCATTAATGATCCTTCAGAATGTTTTGCTTTTGTCTCCAGGGATTTTTCTCTGCTTTCTGAGTCAATTCCTAAACTGAAATTCTGTGTACTGATTAAGATAATGTAGGTCAAGGCGTGTGATTAAATAAGCCCTGAAAATAAATTTGACGTGGTTTTGTAATACACTTGTCCATTAAAACTGTAGATTGTGCTCACAAGGCTGGGGAGTTTGTTAGTAGTTTATGTTTATTTCCCTCTAAGAATAAAATGTTCAAAGTCATGTTTCTTTCTGAGTTATTTTCTCTCCTGTAGTAATTGTGCAGTGTAAACAAACTGCTTTCATTTCTTCAAATGAATAAGTTGCTCAGAGACAAGATTTTCAACATTACAGCTTCCCAAAAGGCAAGCCAACTCATCTTGACTGACCTCCCCACGTTAGTGGATGGGACATGCCTAGAAATGTCCCACACTTGTGTTTCGGGAAGTGCAATACTTTGGGACACGTCTAGGCCCTTTACAATACAGCAAAATTCTAGTTTGTAGCTACTATGATAAGTGCCTAGAAGTGTCCCAAGTATTGCACTTCCGTAACCACTAGTGTGGGACATTTCTAGGCATTTAGCTTTAAGTTAAAGTGCCTACAAGTGTCCCACGTATTGTAATTCCCTAACACCAAGAGTGGGACATTTCTAGGCATTCTGCTTTAAGTTCCACACGGTCTTATTTGTTATCATTATCACCCTGCCGTACGCTCAAGTGTTGATTTATCCATTAACTTTGGTTTTAATTCATTACTTTATTCTATAAAAATGGAGTTAAACATCCTGATTGACAGCTGACAATGATTCATGATTTGTCAAGCATGTGTTTCGACCTGGATAAAAGGGACCTTCCCGACGCCATTTGTACAATATGGCATCGTTTGTATTCAGGATAATTTTACCTCATTTTTGGATGGTGGGAGGAAGCTGAGACGCATCTTTCATCTTAATTTACAATCTTTCAGAAATGTTTCACACTGTCTGATTCTCTCCATCGCATTCTGTTTTCAGATTCAGGACGGAATTGAGCAGCACGATGACTTTTTTCTTTCGACTGCGGAGCGGAGAGACAACAGGACAGGCAGCTGCAGGTGTTGTGAATGATGTGGAACTCCAACTAAAGGTGAGGGTATTTATATCGATTTAACAAATCTTATTTCTGAAAGTCATCACATGACATATATTGTAGCACCATTTTTCAGCTTGTCTCAATGTCAGTTGGATGATAACAATTGACTGATAGGAATCTTTAATAGACACATGGTGTTTATGTTTGCTGATACACACCAAAATAAAAAGTTACATTTCGATTACATTTCTTTGTCATGAGGGTTAGATAATGAAATCTTGGGAATGATTGGCAATGTAAAACATCTAATATATAAGCGGAAATATCTGTATCAGAAATATTTTACACTTGCTATTTGCCCCCCAAAATCCACAATCCTTTCAGGCTCTTCTTCCTTTTAAACACGGAATGTTCTGAAAAGGTAAAAACTAGAACTGTGGAATGTGAGATTTTAATTAGGTATTTCAAAAATGCAATGATTACGTTTTCATAGTAGTGTCCTTTTTTTTGTCCATATTCACTCATATCTTTTTGCTATTAAAAGTGGTCTATGCTTCCTGCTCCTCTCACAGCCGTTTTGCCATTCATGACCCTCTCCCTCTCTTTGTCTTGTCATCGTTACCTCTCGTCCTCCGTCCTCGCTCTCCTCCTCTTGTTAGAGGTAAATTCAATCTGTCCTTGTCTGCGTTAATCAAAGCGCCCGCAGATTCAATTTAGCAGGTATGTGTGGGAGATTAAGGTGCCATCCGCCGGACGACAAGAAACAAAAGGATGCTCTTTGTACACACATTCCTCCTCCGCCTGGCTCTGAGTAAGACTTAAGGCCATTGTCAACAGCCTCTCTACGGCTGAATATCTTTTCACAGGACAACTCTAAACTCTGACTGCAGTAATACTCGCAGAGAAAGAAACTGATCCCCCTGATCCCCTCGTGTCTACCGTCTTTATTTGCAGAATGTCTGAGGAGCTTCTCCAACCCAGAGACACAAAGTCAGATAAACCTTTAAAACTAAAATAATATCTTAGTGCGTACCTTAATCTTGAATGGATTTTTGCATCATATAACAGACTTTTGGAGATTAGAGCCCAAACTTTGATGTTTCACTGTGGATTAATCTGATGGGTATATCTTGGACAAAGTTTAAGCAATAAACTAGATCGCCTACTTCTTAACGCGTGAACAGCTGCTTTGCCATCCTGCCATCCTCATCAACACCATTTGGGACCAGACATTTTAAATCCGACCGATGAAACAAGGGTTATTCAAGAGGCCCAGACATCGCTGACCCCAGCAGCAGTCGAGCACTAATCTTTTGTTTGTCTTGACTAGATGTTCACAAAACAGAAAACTGTTACTTGGAAATTGTTTAGAATTTGTTTAACACTGGATATCGTTTGAACTATTTTAGTACTTGTGCTTTTATAATAACCTATTTTATCACTGTTACCAAAAATAAACTTTTTCAGTATTTTACAAAAAAAGTTTACACTCAACATCCCAAAACTTGTCTTATTCTCCTCATTGGGACTGTATGGGTGTGGTCTGAACCGGGTTGATTGACCTCCTACACACTTAGCCCTGCCCACTACAAACCAGTGCCCAGACAGAAAACCAATATGGGTGTTTGTTTGGTTATGAGGCAGTGCATGTAATTCTGGGACTCTGATATTCCCTCTTATCCGTCGTACTTGACATACAGTAGGTCTTACATTTCACTCTTTAAAGTCGTGAAAGGTCTTAAACCTGCAGTAACCATGATAAATCTCCTCTGTGAAGCCAACAAAACCTCAGCAGGAAGTCGTAGGAGCCCGTTTCTTACTATAAGAAGATTAATGAAATTATGAGTTTCAGGGCCTATAATGCAAACGCAGGTCTCAAGTGTTAAGAGTCCTTAAAGAGAACGTAACACTTCCAGGCCTCTAATAAACAAACCCCAAAAACAAAGTTCAAATTTGTAACTAGAAGGTCACTATGAGTTTATACCTCCACTAAGGCCGCCATCCTCTTAGGGAAACCTATTCAAATTCAACAGATACAGATATTTGTACGAATGTGCAAAAAACTGCACACACTCATATATATCAGTCCCCTAAAACATGCCTGATTTCTTTCATAAAGATCCATGAATTTTCCTTAAATTCAGTCACAAAGTAACGCCTTATAATATTGAAGAGAGTGGAAAAAGTGCTGGATCCTCCCCCATTGACAAGCATCTGGACCAAAGTGGATTCTTCCCAGTCCCACATCACATCCTTCCACAAGGTTATTGTGGAAATCTGTCCAGTACTTAATGCATAATCCTAGAGAATAACAGACAAACGAATGCAGACAAAAACACAACATTCTCGGTTAATGCGATCAAAATCACACTAAAGATACTTTCCAAGTTTTCATTTTGTATTGATATGAAAATATCAACCCCTCACTTAATCCAGTCACCGGACTGTATCGAACTTAAACAGAAGCGACATTCTCAACCCTCAGTTAAGGACTATCCGTGTTCTTGGACAGATTATTAAACAAGAGAAGTTCACGTCTGGAGGAAGCTGTTTTAAAAGTGACGCTTCACATCCATCCCCACGGTTTCACATCTCATCTTCTTCTCCACATGCTGCCTCCATGACGGGCTGACTCACAGCTCTCTTCATTTCCACCCATCGGCCCTTTAATCTCCGACGGTATCTCTCAACGCTTTGCTCTCTGCATTTCTGATTGTCTCTTCATCTGTGTCCACCCCCGTGATTGCCCCCCCGCCTCCACCTTATGATACAGTTTTCTCTGACATCAGTGTGACATCTTTCCTTTTCTCCTTAAGCCATGTGTTTACCTTCACTAACTCCCCCTCCCTCTGTCCCTCTCCCTCTCTCTCTCTCTCCCGGCCGCTCTCTCTGACCCCTGTCACAGTCAGTGAAGTTCTGATGAGAAGCTACCTAACACTGCATTGTCTGATCAGGTGTTGTCGAGTAAGCAAGTTAGCAGCCCCGATCTCTCGGGGTCAGCTTAATGCTATCCTCCGTTGGATCTCGCCTTGTAACCTGGTCTGCTATTCCTCAGCCGGGGGTCTACCCTAGTGCTCCGACAGTGGACTGTCCCCTCGGATGCTTGCACCTACAACATACTACAGTGCACCTCCACGCCAAACGGCCCACTCGATGCTACAAGGTGTCTAGGTCTGCACTATATTTGAACGCACTCGTTTCTAATGACTCAGCTCTCTTAGGTCTGTTCTATGGTATTACTACCATGAGTGGCATTTCCAGACAGCTCTTAAAATGATGTACTCACATATGTGGCAAATTTATAATCTAAATATCTGCTGTATATTTTTCAGTAACTTAGTACATTTACTCACACACTGCACCATATTACAATAGTATTGGCATTTGTGCATCTTTCTACTTCTACTTCACTACATCTCAAAGGGAAATGTTAACATTTTACTTTGCTATATTTGTCAGGCATTAGCTGGGAAATTCACCATCACAAAAATGAAAACAGGTTCAGCTGAAGATACAAGGTTCTCACAGAGATTTGACAAATTTATAGAATATGATGTGTTGCTTTAGATTAATGTACCCAACAGTAAATAGATGAGCTCAATCTTTAACATTAGCAGCAGTAAAATGCAACACAATGCAGCAGTAATGTTAAATATCAGATAGAATAGTAAAGGTTTACAGTTTATTACACTATAATAACCTGTATCTGACCTAAAATACATTTTGTTAAAAATACTGACATACTTTTACTTTAAAGTTTGGAATGCAGGGCTTTTTCTTTTGATATTAATACTTTTACTTGATTAAATGATCTGAATACTTCTTCTACTACTAATACTCTAATGCTTCTTCAGTTTCATGTACTCGTGAGTTGTGTTTAAGATTCCTTTGCTCTGACCGAGAGAAAGGTATTAAAGGTGATACCCAGGGCAGGCAGCTCGATATCGCTCCCTTTTCAAGTCAGATTCCACCTTGAACAACCGGGAGGGTGATTATTGATTAATCGCTATACATTAATTAGCTGAATTGATCTGAAAAGAGGGGAACAGTGCAGATTACTGACAGTGGGAGAGTTTTTTTTTCCACCGGTCAGGTCAGCTCTTGAAGGGGTCACTGGTAAGGTAGGCTGATGAAGGGGAGAAAGAGGCAGGTTGAAATACTGCAGTTTGCTGTGGAACGCGTCCAGTGTGAGATTTGCGCCGGCCACATGTTTAAGCAGCATAGCTTATGTCCGTCTCTATCTCTCGAGTAGGCTTTATGACAGTTGTAAATATAGCTTATGTGTGGTGTTAATTCGACAGCAGAGAACTCTCCCCTCAAAATCCACACATCTACAGAATCCCGCGACGATGTTGAAATGGAAATGTACCTGCTTCCCGCTAACAAGGCATTAACTCTAGCAAATGACAAACTGCAATGTGCACATAGTGAAAAAAAGTATTGCCCTTGTGATGAATAAATGTGAAGGTATAATCTCTAATCTCTAAGCCTCTATCAAACCCACAGACCTTTTCAAAGTAAATATCTTCTCAAAGTCTGAGAAAGTCTTTCAGACGATACTGTAAAAAAATTATAAGAATAAAAGATGATTAAATGGATTTTTCTTTCGACCCAATTTGAAATCAAGTAAGAAGAATAATACTCACCGCTGGCATTTTAACTGCAGTGGGTATACATTTAAATGCCTATAGGTGGCAGCATTAACAGCTTTACATTACAACTCTACGATAAATTTCCAAAATATATTTTTGGGATAGTTTACTGCAGCAGTTATCTCCCTCCATCTTAGAAATCAATTTTGAACAATTCTTTCAACGTCTGACTTAAGGGATTTTGTCAAGCACTCGATTGTTCTGTGGGGGATCCAACTCTCCTGTTGGACATAATTATTACCCCCAGATTATGATTTTGTCTGTGTTTGTTATTTAGCACGATTACGAATAATCAAATCAATCGATTTCTGTTCAATGTAAGAGCATGACCTCAGGAAGAACCCATTACATTTTGGTGCAGATGTCGATCAGGAGGTGGATCAAAGAGGTTTTTTAACCCCTCATTTACTTCAACATTGCAGGATTTTCAGGCGTTTTTCAAAATGTCCACAGGGGAATAATTTTGCAGATGTTCATGAAAAAAATCGGGGCATATTGAGGGGATTTATATTGGTGGGATGTTTCAGATTATAATATAATTCGGATCTAGTGGAGTTAAATGTTGATTTATACTGTACAATTCTAGCTGCATATGTGGTAAAGAGGATGGTTGTTTTTGACTCTGTTGAGGGGACTGGTCTGCAGCATAATTTTGGTTTGGCGCCATACAAATACAATTGTACATCATTAATATGTGAAGTGCAATTTTCTGATCTGCCTCCTGTGCTGCAAAAATCGCTGAATGCAAAGCGACATCCAAATGGCGAAAAATATTGCCATAGAGAGTTGTGTTGCAAATTTGCATATGTAGAAGAGGACTGACAGTAACTGTAAATCACTCCTCCTTGTGGAGAGAGTTCAGATTGCCTGGAGTGAGTAAGAAGATTTGTGAGTTTGCGAGTGAGTTGTTGAGCCTTACAGAGCCTTATGGCTCAGGCAACAAATCTCAGGGGAGGCCAACTCACTTATACCATTCTCATTAAATCATGATAATAATGATAATACTTTCATTATGTAAACTACCTAACTTTAACAAAAAAAAAGACATGGACTAAACACAACAGATGCAAAATAATATCTCTACACCTTTTCTTCCAAGAACTAAAGCTGCGGTTACACAGTGTGTTGTCATTGTTATGTCACATTATTGAAGTCACCAAATCTGGGTGTCTGCAACAGGGAGATGGAGGTTTCTGTGCCACTGATGTTCAGGAACCTGATTGGCAGGAAGCGATTCTCCTTTTAATGACTGGGGAACTTAAATGCACTGAGCCAATCATTCTTTAAATGAGAGTCTATTCTGTTACTACTCCACAAACTGCCACTTAGCACGCTGTCAGGACTTGAAGCAGTCACCGACAGAGCAGATTCAGTTGATGAACAGTCGACGGTATCATCTTCTGGCCATGTGGTGTATCTAAATTCAAAGTTTTTGACTCCCAGAGTTTTGTGGAGTGGTGCAGAATGAAATAAAAGTCCTCACCAAGCACAAAGCTCTGCTCATCACTCATCATTCTCACGTTCAATCTGCTAAGATGCAGTCTTTACCCCCACAGGGAACAACAACAACAACAACAACAACAACAACAACAAAAACCAACTCTAAATAAACTGTTCCTGCCTCAATCAGCCATGAAAGTATTTGGCCTCTGGTTTGTTCAGTGGCATTTCTGTTATATGCATAATTTAACCAAAGCATTACTACACTTATCAATTGTGCATGAATAAAGCAAAACACTTCTCATCGTGAATTAAATAATGAAGCAGTCACACCAAAGGAGAGAAGAATAATGTGATAAAGAAATTGGAATTACTGTGTTCTGTCTCCTGAATTAGTTTGTTTACAAACAAAAGAGCCGTTATGAGAAACAACACAGGGGCTTTTACATGTCAAGAAGTTTTGATGAGAGAGAGAGAGTTTTAGCAACACATCACATATTTCTCTTTTCAGAGGCTCCGGGTTGAAGTTGTGCTTTCAAAGAGAAACACATCAGAGAAGCTGACATAGTTACACAGCACAGCACTTGTTTACACACAGTGAGTTGTGTTGCAGGTGTGGATGTATTATTTGACTTTGAGATGTTGTCCATTCCACCAGAGTCAAAATATTTAGTTGAATTTGATCAAATATTACAGGTACATTATTCCACAACAGTATCTTCATTAATTTCCAAGTCAGCATCTTATTAACCAATGGATTTTCTCCCTCATCCACAAGCTGTGTTTGTGTTAGTGTGGCTGCTCAATGAATACATTCAAATCAGAATTCTGCACATGTCAACCTCTATATGTCCAACTGCTGACATGTATTTAACATTTCAAGTTTGTGAGCCCGTGCATGAGAATATTCTTCACTGCGAAACTGCACGTCACGTGGGCATGATAACTGGAAATTGCAAATTCTGCTGCATGTGGAAAAAATATAGTACAATTGATTTTGCATGCATCTGCAGTTATGCATACAACTGCAGGAAGTACTTAGAGAATACATCTGCAATTGTGTTTTTTTAAGCTAATTGCATAGGTGATTGTTTCTGCAGCTCCATGAGGTGCATGTAAAGTCATGTCAGCTAAATTTTTCATTTGTTCAACTGCAAGATTGAGCTGCACTGAAAAGAACTGCTAATAGGGAAATATAAGGGTTTATGATTTATGACAGCAACAGATATAAAATATATGTTATAAATTGTGAAGTGAATGATTGGAAAAAAAAACATTTGATAAGCTTTTGATGGACTAAATAAAAAATTTAATTTTGTTTAAGAGGAAAATTTACTTTTTAGTCAAATAAAATGCAATAATTTAGAATTTTTTTTGGGGATATTCACTACAACATTAACATTAACATACTTTAGTTCAGCTTTCTTTTTGGACCAAATGTCCCAACATATGATCAAGAGAAGGATCAAGCAGAGGAGGATGACAGCGGTGACTCACCCGGTCTTTTGTCGGTTCGACTCTTTCGACCCCCGCATAGTCGAACTTTGGAGATCAGGACCAGGATCTGTTTCTGGCACAGGGACTTGTTGCTCTTGGGACAGGGCTTTCGCTTGTTGGCTACCGGTCGGTTGCCTGGGTCCTCCTTGACCGCCCGTTTCTGTCTAATGAGAGAGCTGGCGAGAGCTGCCATCTTCCCCCCCTCTCACCTTTGGGAGGGGGGGTGCCTTCCTTCCCTCTGCCCCCTTTCTGCTGGTTTAGCTCTTGTGTTCCTCAGAAAAAAATAAAAAAAAATAAAAAAGAACTAGAGTAGGACGCTTGTTTCAGAGAAGCCCCCACAGGGGAGATTGAGCTTCTAAGTGGGTTAACTGGGAAGAGTTTAGTTTGTGGGTCCCGTTTGGAGAGGGATGGACTGGTAGAGATGCAAGTTCACCTGCAGTCCAACATGGAGCCTCCACTCTGACCAAAAATAAAGAAATCGGGCACTAACAGAGCACACAGAGGAAAGTGCTACAGTTACATTTTCAGTTTCAAGAAAGGATGTTTCTACACCTCTTCCCCACTCACATCAAAACGTGCTTAAAGAGCCAATTTTACAAATGTTCTATTGCAAAATAAGTCACCTACTTTATATATACAGCACCGACGAAGAGGAGCTCAAACGGTTTTACATATAAAAACACTTTCACTGAAGAAAAGTGGAATCCTTTGGAACGCTAAGGATCTTCTAAAAGCAGGAGAGGAATCAAACTGTTTGTCACCATTTTTCGTGCAGTCCACAGAGGTCCAACTTTGCCTCCCATTTAAATGTGGCAGGGTGGAATAATGAGCGGAGGGTCCGGGCGGTAATCCAGCCGACTCAGATCCAGAGGTGGAGCAGCGAGTGGGACGCTGGCCGTCTCTGCGGGGAGGCAGCCGGGAACACGGCGGAGACATGGACACAGACGGACAGACATTCTTCATCTGCCTCCGAAGGCACGCTCCTTTCCCACAGTCCTCACCGAACCCCCTCCTCCTCCTCCTCCTCCTCCTCCTACTCCTCACCCTCCACCTCCACCACCTCCCCCTCCTCCTCCTCCCATCCAAAGTCAGCGAGCGGTTGTGAGAGTGTGCGCGCGTGAATTCCAGCCGCCACCATCAGTAGAGGTGACATTCATGGGAGAGAGAGAGAGAGATAGACAGAGTGAGAGAGAGGGAGAGAGAGAGGGAGCGGGTGGTGGGGGAGCAAAAAAAAAGAGCGAGGGAGACAGGAGGGAGGGAGGCACAGGGGCTGTGATGTGTGAGAATGAGCTGGGTTGGAGAGAAAGGGAGGAAAATGTGCGAGAGGTGGGTAACAGACACTTCACAGAGGATATAGTTTTGTTATTTTTCTTTTTTTTTACGGCGACATCTCCCCCTCTCAAAAAGCCCCAAAGAAAAGCTCAATCATTTTGACTGCGATAGAGAGACACAGCCAGAGGGAGGGAGAGCGAGTGCTTAAGATGCAGATTATGACAGTTCTCTGTCTCCTCCAGAGGGAGAGCATCACCCATGTGCTACCTTCCAGTCACACACACACATTTGTACATCTATCTAATTGAGGACACAAAGTCGCATAATGCATTCCCCAGCCACTTACCCTGACCTTAACCAACTAAATGCCTAAACCTTATTGTAACCCAGTCTAAGTCTTAACCTTCAAACAAACCTTTGAATGGTCCTCACTGTGACGGTATTAACCCCTAAACTGGTCCTGATAACTATTGATAGACATACACACACTGCACATCAGCATGGTTTCTACTCTTCCCCACTCTAATTGTGCATCTCCAGTCAGTCCTCCTCTTCCTCTCCCTCCCTGACATCCCCCACACACAGTCGTAACCTCCACAGTCTCTCACAGATCTGTTTCCTTCGGGCTCTTGAACATATAAAATGAAAAGAAATTAAAAAAAATTGACTTAGTTTACAACCTAAAAATGGCATTTAGCGTCTGACATAGCCGACTGCTGGCTTAACGCTAAACCTGACAGAAACATGAGGTCGGACAGATTGAGTTGCCAACAACACACACACGAACAAACACAGACACACACACACACAAACACACCTGCTCTCTCATCACCTGCAGTATTTTTGCCTCCATTTGGATACTTGTTCAAGGGCTGACATAAGAGATTCTTCAATATTTGGGAAAAACAAACCAAACTTCCACAAGTATCAATGGAGAGCACGTATTATGCCAGCGTGCTTTTGCAAAGTGGGCGCTGGTAAATGACAGTGCCCTGCAGTCAAGCATTTCGGATCCTGTCGAGTTGCAACTAAAGCAAGGTTTGTGCTTACCTTACTCATTCTGTGACGTCCTCATGTAAAAACAAACTGGGCAAGGAAAAAAAAAGAAAATGAGGCAGGTCTAAAACAATCACATTTGATTCTGTTGAATGAAATGAACGGCCTGCGCTCTTTTGGCTTCATGTGTTCGCGTGCACTCGAATGTTAATGTCCACCAGTACATTACAGAGCATTAACATGATAAATCACGGCCATTATGTGAATGGCTTGTTATTTTTCCACCTCGAATCTGTAATACAACTGCTCATACAGTAAGAAACACTATCATCTGTCATCTGGTCCCGCCGACTCAAAGCTAATGAATCAACTTATCTGAGAGCCAATCAATCCAGTTTTATTTGGCGTGGCACCTCTTTTACAGGCCAATTTCCAGGGGAAACCAGCAGCGGAAGCAACTTGAAAATGCGTGGTCGATCCAAATCGTTTCTAACAATGCAGAGCAAGGTCACTGTCTGTCAGGGCTTGATTGACAGGTGACAGCCGGATGTTTGGTCTCCGCGGAGGGACGGGGGGGAGGGCTTGTGGTGGAGGCGGAGGCGGGGCGGAGGAGAAGGGAAACACGGATGAGATAATGCACTTTGTATTGACGAGAAAACAGAAAAGAGATTTTTTTTTCCTTTTTCTAGTGGTTCGTTTCCTCCGCTGCAATCGTCTCCATGCTCCTAACGAATCCGTCTCCTGACGAACAGGAACATTACACACGCTTGCCAAAGGTTGTTCTACGTTTTGCTTTGTCCAATCACAAGCACGTGCCAAGTTATACCAAAAGAGAGATTAGTGGGGATTCAAGAGACATTACAGTGTCTCAAGGGCAATAAATATTTCCATCATTATAATGAAATTTCCTGCCCCCAAAAAAAGGCTCATTCAGACGAGGACGATTTGATTTCTTTATAAGAGCTCTCACCTGTATTAACAGCACAACTAACAACTAGACACCCACTATGTCAGGAATCCCAGTTATGTCCAATATATTACCATATAAATTCAATTTTTTCTTAATATAGAGATTAAGCACACCGATAGCTTCACTTCTCAACGAGGCTCTTTCACTCACATCTAATCAAATTCAGGATTTAGTGTGCTAGCTACCTCGGTGCCAGTGTCATTATTGACATCTCCGTGGTGAAGTGGAGGGAAATAATAACGCTGCATGAAAATCAAAGTAGGAGAATTAAAAATAGCAAAGAAGCCTATACTGTCACGTAACCGTATATGAATCCTCATCATCCGAACACGCCACAAAAGGGGATTAAATGCAGATGTTTTGCTGAAAACAATCCATAGCACAATTCCTGCGTGCACATTAATTTACATGTGAGCCGAGGGCATTAACAGCACATCTGGTTAAGTGCTTTAGGTTAAAATGGTTTTTCTTGGGACCCCAGGATAATGGTTCTCAGGTTGGATTGCATTCTGTGTTACTAAGAAAGTCGATGGATAATCTTTCCGAGATGAGATGAGTTTATGACTTTAGGTTAGAGGTTGAAATTTGAGGGCTTTTGCTTTAAGGGTTATACGTCTCTATTTCTTACTCAAGTATGATGCAATTTTACCTTGAGTTTCCAGTTCATGCTGCTAACGTCTATATATTAACTTCTATATAATATACCTTTTCTCTCCTTTAGGTATATGAAGTAATTTTTTTTCAGAATAAAATATTACATTTAAATATAGTTATGTAGTAATATATGGTACATTCAAACTTACATTAATTCTGTTTTTTAATATCACCTTTGTTTTAGATGTCAACAAGTAATTTTCAATTTCAAAAGATCTCTTTGTAATTATTTGAGTTAGGGGAAAATAAACTGATCTAATATTTCATCAAGCAAAATTAAGCGAAATCAGTTTCATTAATTATGTTACAATCTTTATCTTTGATGCTGTGAAGCCAAAGATTAAACTTCCAAACTTTATAAAAGAAGTTCTAGCAGTAAAATACTTTTTGTGCAACAATACTCTAATCGTGTGTTATATAAAATGCACCTAAGGTCATGTAGGCTTTCAAATCCAGGACATTTACTTTATATAAAGCCCCTACAAGGAACTTTTCATTTTGTTGATTTTGGCAGCTCTGTGGACAAAAGTGGTACTGTTTCCATCGTCTCCTTTCGTAAAGAATATACATCTGTTTGGTAGGAGTGAAAAAAAGACACCCGGCTGTTTGCAGGATGCACAGCAAGGAGTTAATATATATTTTTGTTACTGTATGATGATAACTTTAATAAGACAACATTATTATCTTTTTATAGTCCCGTGACACTAACCCTGCTGTGAAACATTTCGCCTGACGACTGGTGGTCCGACACAACCACAAACATTGAGAGTAATTGATAGAATTTTTTTTTCTCCCTGATTGTCCTAATTGCTTTGTAGGTCATAAAGAGGCAACAATATTTAAATTAGACAGTTCCATAACCAGTTAAATACTCATTCATAATATATAAATAATTTAAATCTCAATTTTAACAAAACAATTTCAATAACTGCTGGTCCAAGACCTACAGATACCAATGTATTCAGCTTTTGACTGCTTTATATGTTTATTGGCTCATTATCTGGACAAAAATATATATTTCGGTTTTCCCACACAGGTGCTTCGGCATTTTGGGAAAATTAAGATCATTGTTATTGTTTTATATTGTCGTCAGAAAAAGTAGCAGACTAACTTTTAATGCAAATGGTTGTTGTTTACAGCCCAAATAAACAAAATACCAATTAGCCAGAATGTCTCTTCACATTTGTCCTCCTCCCTCAGTACAAGCAGTGATGTAGCAGTGTGATTAGATGTCTTAAGCGTGTCAGCCCAGACTGCAAAGATGCAGAGTGGCTATGCTGAATAGTCACAGACTTACAGGCATGTGTACACAAACACACAAAGCCAGGGAGAGTTAAGCACATCACAACAATTGGCCTAGTTCTGTCTCTTTCTCATTTCTCTCTCTCTCTCTCTCTCTCTCTCTCTCATCTCTCTCTCTCTCTCTCTCTCTCTCTCTCTCTCTCTCCTCTCTCTCTCTCTCTCTCTCTCTCTCTCTCTCTCTCTCTCTCTCTCTCTCTCTCTCTCTCCTTCTCTCTCCTTCAATCCCCCGCTCAGCTCATCACACTGTCCACAGATGACAGGGGGTATTCTTCGTTAATCCCCTCCATTATGCGACCATTTGCAATCTGAAGCCAGCTCCTTGCACACAGAAGTAATATTTCCAATGTCCATGACCCGTGGGTGAGTTGCTCATTAGCTGTGAGTAGCACATATCATTCCGAGCTCCATTCTTTATTTAGCCCCGTTCAGATCAGTCGCTGGTAATTAGGTTTTAATCGTGAGAATTAGCTGGTGGCTGAGACAAATGCAGATTCTGCTGTTTCCTGTGTACACTATCTCCTGATTCCCTCTCGCTGGGAATCTGGCTTTACTACAACAATGCATGGCTGAAATGCTTTCACTTTTAAGCGTTGCATTGAGTTATGCTGAGTTTTCCAACTTAATGCATTACTCATTCAATGTATTGTTGTGTTGTCTGGTGAAACAGAAACGTTAATCTCTTACCAGTATTTTACCCATTTTACTAATTATTCAATTTACACACATCAGACTGTGGTCGTAAAGGCTGCCGGCCCCCACTGCTAAAATAAATTCTAGAGGAAACTTCAATGTAAATCCCAGCTTTAATATTTCAACATGTTTCCAACACATAACTTGTCAAAGAACTATGAGAGTAATGTTAAAATTACATCATTCAAAAAGTTTGAGATCATCTTCATAATTCCGAGCTTTAAATTTATATACATATGCACAAGCATGCACAGTAAGAGCCTGACTCTTTGTTGAACATGTATTTGCTGATATAACTTGCTTGTAACTAGACAGTAATGCTGGTTGCAACTTTCTCTCTGAAGCTGATCAGGTGGCCTGCATAGACTGACAGTGTCGACTGTGCATGTTGTCATGAATGCGTGTGATCAACAACGTCACTTGAGTCCCAAGCACCACTTCTACAAAGCCTGGTCGCCGGTTTGTTCAAAGTTTATTTATCTCTAAAAAATCAAGTTTCCAAATCCCTTTAAGTGTGTAGATTATAAGGTGAGCTGTTCTCCAGAGCCAGAACACTTATTTAAAATTGACAGATGCCAGATAATCATGAAAATGTCAGAAGAGATTGAATATCTAAGAGCCTGTCAGCAACGTGCTATTCTGTTTAAACCAACTATCTGCTGTGAGCCACTTTCCAAATCTCACCTGAGATTTAAAACTCAAGAGTTTGATGACAGAGACACATCAGTGCTCCTCTACTGCTTCCTGAATAATTCAGCTCCAGAACTCGTGGCAAGATCGTCCACTATGACATCAGAGCTCAGCCGTGTGCTCTGCAGGCCGCCCAGGGTGTTCACTTCTCCAAATGTTTACCATGACTTAGAGAAGTCTCAAAAGGTCAACTGCATATGAGTCATGAGCCTATATGGCGTCATGAGCCATGTTCAGCCCATAAATGTAGATTTTATTTCTAACTTGGTGAGTGATATTCAAACCAACATCAATGAATTTCATTATAGAATCGTCAAACACTGAAGCTGCTCTTTTGACGTTTTATGTTTGCATGTTATTTACAATATTTGGAGTTAAAATTATCATTTGAGATTTATAAAAGATGTTGGTGGGGATTAATTCTGCAACACCTTGTGCCCATTGTTTTTAACTGAATCTCTACTCTGTGCATCACATACACAATATCTACAACAATAGTGATTTTTGATTCCCGGTTTTGTTTGTTTTCCCGATTTTCGAGGGCAGTGCCTGAAATCTCTTCCCACTGTTTACACAGTGCGCTTCACTCACTATTGGCTGAGTGGGTGTTTTTATCCACTATGTACTACAGACAGCGATTACACAACGGAATGAGAAAAATAAAATCATGCATGCACACTACTTTCCTGTTTACAATCCCACAATGCAATGCTTTGCTTTTTATAGATGCACAAATTACTGTTGTTCTTTTGGGTTTTCTTTGAAATACAAATGTTTTGTTTCATTGTTCTATATTTAACCACACCCACAATGTCTCTGGAGTGAAAGGTTGTGGCAGTTTACTGTTTGCTTTACTTTTATCTGGTTGTAAATGAATTATTTCCCAGGCTTTGATCTTTGTCTGTCGAGAACCCATCCTTCATGGGCCCCGTGCTTCACCACATCACTGATGTTTTTCAGGTTATCTGTAGAGTAAATTACTTGCTGTTGCTGCATATCAGTGAAAGGGGATGCACGTTTTATCTGTGCCAGTGCTTTTATTTCGACATGAATAATGTTATCATTGCTGTCACGGCTGTGTTTTTCATAGCAAGTGTTTCAGATGATGGAAGTTTGCCTAATTTGTTAAATAAGCAATATGCTCATGTACGCTTTTCTGCTTCTCCAATGTTTCTGTCAGTGAGTGAGGCTTCATCAAAAATGTATGTGTGTAGTTTAGATACACCAGTCACTTAAAACTTCTTACGTTTGAGTCTGAGATTAGTAATTTCAGAAAATGATAATATATTAAAAGGTAAAGAGGAGTGCCCATCGTTTGGAACTGGCTGTTTGCAGTGAGTTAAAGACAAAGCAGGGACCTGAATTCACCACTTACCCCGCTGCTGCACATAGAGCTGTTCACTTCCAATCAAGGAGGCTTTTTTTCATCAGCATTTGTTGGCAGGATTATGAAAAACAACGGAACAAGTTTCCATGACATTCTGCAGCTTTTGCCACAGTGTAACAGCTCTGCACACAACTATTCAATAGCAGAGCCAAACCACAAGTTTGAGATCTCTTACGTTATTATTAGAAGTGTCAGTTTTTTAGTTCATTATGAAACTATGGCAGGAGAAAGTAAAATATGGAAGACTGCCCCAGTCCGGACAAAAAATGGGAATCACAAACCGAAAAAAATTGAACCCAACTCTTCCAGTTTCTATTCGTATGCAGGATATTGTCTCTTTGGCTTTATCTTCATCATTGCCTCAGGGTAATGTCTCAACAGGTAAATCCAGAGGATTAGACCTTCCTCTCGATCAGTACGTTCAGATGAAACTTGATGAGTGCTTATTCTAGAAGGCCTCTGTGCCTGGACTCTTAAAACCCACTGTCACCCCAGCTGTTACTGCTACCACCCTATCCTTCTCACTCTCTACTTTATTTATTCACCAGCTTCCTTTAAGTTTTACACTCACTTTACTTTACGTTCTTTTTTTAAATTTTAAATGCACTAGCAGCGGATGTGGAAAATATGAGCTTGCCTAAACACCATGGTCAGCATGAAATGAATCGTTTTATTATTTTATCCTCTAAATGTAACTGTCAGTCACTTGGCATTTGATGTGTTGAATTATGATATCAATTTCAGACCACTTGGCATGTCACATAAAAAACTGCAGCTAACCTTCCAAAAGCCTTCAAATGTTTTGTTTCATGTCACCGGCTGCAGGTAGAGGAGACGTTTCACTGTCATGTCAGATGCAGCAGTAATATTTTAGTCTGATTAATGCGAGCCGGGATCTCTGCTGTTCAATCCTCAATCTCTTTTGCACCGCTCCACAATCTTCATCCCCCTCCATTTAGGAAGCTGAATAAAAACAGAAATAGGCCTGTGTGTCAGATTAGGATGACCTTTCATTCCGTGGATTAGAAACGGAGATGAAATGTTGGGGCGGCAAATAATGACTCCTGATTTATGAACTAATCTCGCTGGAACCGAATCTCATCATCCCTCTTAGAATACTCTCAGTAAACACAAACAGTGCAGAGAAAACGTAGAAATCAAAGTGTGTTTACGTTTGTGTGCGTATGTTAATACTGCAGGTTTCATTATTTACTGTGGTGTATTCATGCATGTATGAAGAGGATCCACAGAGAGTCAGAGCTCAGCTGGAAGGCAGGAACAATAGAGTTTTGTGCTACAAAATCAGGTCACATAAGTGAGTTTTGAGATCGGCTATGTATTCAGTATAAATATTGATCTTCTGTTTCCGGAGGTCTCACGAGTGTCCCGACTGTCTCTCCAGCATCTCACCGCTCGACAATTTATAGCAGATTATAAGAATTATTCATTCAGAGCAACTCGTTTTTGTCGCTGTTACACTTTCGGAAAATCTGAATTTGATGACACCTACCAACTTCAAAATAAGTGAGCATTTATAAAGAACATCTCATTCTGTAGGTGGATGTTGCCGGAAGTTATTTACACCCGGTGATGTAACTGACATGATTTCACTTCAGGGAGGAGAGTGGGATGAAGAATTGCAGGGTTTGATGATGGGGGAGAGAGGCAGTGGGTGAAAGCTTGTATGTGTCCTTTGGGTTATCAGATAGGTTCCTCCCATCACAGATGTTCTGCTGAATTAGGATCATAACACCTCAGCTCAGAAATACCTTCTAGCACCCAAACCACTCCACCTGCTCTCAACACTGGGCAGTTTCTGTACATTTTTACCATTTGTTTTGTTTATTTTGCAATCATGTCCAGAAATCGAGCATGAGCGTGTGCACTGTGGGGCAGCTTGATGAGGACTGCTGAGCCTTGAGTGCTGTTCTGGTTTATATTGAAACAATGCCGTTTGAAAATGATGGGGCCATGATGTAATTTATACAATACCATGATGAATGATTGGTTCATCTAAATTGTGTCCCTAATCGTATTAGCTGCAAAAGTTAATGCATGATTACACAATGTGATTTTTTTGTTCCTGACTTCCTAGTGACAGGATGATCTAAT
The DNA here is from genome assembly GCA_038501795.1 of Pseudopleuronectes americanus. NCBI lineage: Eukaryota > Metazoa > Chordata > Actinopteri > Pleuronectiformes > Pleuronectidae > Pseudopleuronectes > Pseudopleuronectes americanus. Next base: position 6,906,302 of record CM076728.1, on the reverse strand, counting down.
TCCTACCATATAATGTTCCATAGGCCTAAGCTCTAAGTAATGTATAGAGATAACTTAATTATTGTATTTTTTAAATATGCATGCACCTATTCATTATGTCATTTATCATATGACATCATGTGATGGTAAAATCATTTTCTGATCAATATTTATCTCTATTATTTGCGTCAATATATAAAAACTCGCAGTTTCAACAGGGTTTTACCATTTGTTTTATTTTTGTAAATCTAGGATCAGGTTATCCCTGTTGTTTCTCAGTGAATGTACCATTTCTTCTCCATTGGGACCGCCTTTGTACTCATTAGCCTAGTATTAATGTTTTTTAAGCAAAAGCTTCCCTGCTTACATGCCATGTCTATGACACGATTCTGAAGCTTAGTGAAACAACAAACAGGCCGACTGAGGAGCGCAGCAAACTCCTCCTCATAACAAGTAAGATCAGCAATTTAAAACATGTTTTTCTCTTGAAGCTGTTTACCTCAGAATTCAAATAATACTAAACAGATTTGAAGGAACAAATGTTTGAGCAAAATACCTTTTAGCCTGGAAAAAGGAAAGAATTGCTGTCCACACTATAATATTTAAAATACAGCCCAATAGAGCAGTGTGCACGGATATAGCGTTGCCAGATGGGATTGTTGGAGAATCGTACCAGAAACTTTGAATGATTGCAGAGTAGGGATTGGAAACTCAATATCTACATTTTGAAGCTGTGTCGAGATTCCGAGTCGATTCAGTGTACAGAAACTATCCTTTTCAAGGCACAAGGCTCTTATTTTGAAACATGAGTCAGGAAGGACTTGTGTTAAGCTTGCGAGATGCGAGTCACAGCCATATCACAAGCATGATTGGCTGAAAGACGTCACGTGAGAAGAGATGCATATACACATACGTGATCCATATTTTACTATTATGAGTAAAACTGAGTGAAACTGTTGTCAATTGTTGTCATTTTTTAGAATTTATTTTTTGGGGGTAGCTCTTTAGTATGTGTGTTTACATCTGACAGTAAAATAAATCCCAAATGTGTCTCCTGTGACCATTTATGCCCAGATCTCACCTCCCCCCTCTAAAGAAACGAGCTGTGTTGGGAGGAACTAAATGAATGAATGTGCAGCTATGAAGAAAGATTCCTGCCATTTAACTAAGTATATCAGTCATTATGTGGTGATCAGTGTTGATGGAAGTGGCAATAAACAAATCAATATATGGACACTAAGAAGCATAAAAATATCTTTAAACCACATCAGTCAGAGGAGGTCAGCTTAGTAGGCTGTGCTTCATATGTGGCCCAGGACGGATTTGCGTCCACACTGTGAAAAGAATGAGGCCACATGCATCCCACAGCACCTCTGGATGTGAGTGATTAAATCTCAAGACGCGGATAGGGGCGTACAGACCTGAGCGCTGAGCGGATCACTCAGGACGGATGTTAATACGAGCTCCGAACGGGGTCTTAGTGAGGTGGTCTCGAACACGGCTCCAAAGAGCAGCTATGGTTGTAGACTGCCAGATGTCATTTGTGCTTTGCTGTTTACTCTACTTGAATATGTCAAATCTTGTATTTCACTTTGCTGTGTGAATGTTTCTTAGTGTCAGCTACATTAAGGCACAAATTGCAACATGGCTCTGTGAGATTTGGGCTCTGTATTCTAAGCATGACATTATTTTAACCATCAACAACAAGCTATGAACGACAGGCTTAAATGTGAGTGGACAGTGCCACTGGAAAACAATGTGGTTTTCACATCTCTGTGTGATCCTGGTCAAGAGGTACTTCAGTTCAGCTACAGTTGAACCAACCTGCAGTGTTCTGACACATTGTTTTTCTCGTTCCACAGCCTGTTCCAGTTTCATCTTGCTATAGGTTTCTGTTTCCACCTCTGATCTCTGTCCAGGACACACATGTCCTCTGTGACATTGATACTGCTGCCAAGCCTCTATTTTTATGGTCACTATAGAGTCCACGTCCAGCTGTTATCCTCATCTGTCACATTTATCAGGCAGCAGCCATTCAACAAATCCACTTAAAGACTTCCATACCCATATAATTAATCCTAAAGTATGCTTTAATATGTATATTTGAGAGCTTTATATTAAAGCTTTAGTGGTTTCGGCACAGTGGATATTTTTAGTCAGATTACAGTTGGAAACAATGGGCTCTATTTTAATGATTGAAGCACAGGGTGCAAGTGTGTCTAGTTTGTTCAAATCCTCTTATGCTCGTTTACTGGCAGTAAAAAAAGTTGTCAAAAGAGTCTCTTATGCAATTATAGGTGTAATTTAGTAACATAAAATAAACCAATCAGAGTACCATCCTCAAAGCTAGGTAAGCGTGCACATTTTCAGATTGCTATTATAACAATGGGAGCCTCCAGGTAGAAAGAGAGAGAGAGAGACAGAGTGCTTCTCTGCAGAGGAAACAATTTCCAGGTGAGCAGATCATCTGTGAGTGTAACAAACAAGAAGTATATGCATTTCCATCAACCTGTATTACTATCATATTACTATCTTGATAACACGCTCATAATAACAAAATACTGTGCCGGGGACTTCAGCTCAGGCTTTAGTCATTCAAGAGTTCAATCGCTTCCCGTTGCCTTGTAGCAAGGCACCAACAAGGCACCTGAACACACCTCATTTAAGACCATCATACTGATGGGCACTCAGATGGTTACAAGTGTATTTACTATTTAAACAACATGGGTGACAACTGCATCGGTCTTAAACCAGAACAGGCACCTGTGTGGTGCTTGGCGCCACTTTGTGCCCGGTGTAAGATAGAGGGCTAATTGGGTTCACAGTGGGATGGCACATGCCCAGGGGCAGATCGAGGGGGGGCACTGGCTCCAGCTGTGTTTGGCCCCTGAGGTGCCCCATTTCCTGTCAGTAGTCTTGAAGTCTTGAAGTACATATGCTTGAACCAGGATATACATTTTTTATATATTGAATGATGTTTGGCTTTACCTCAAGCTATAGAGCTAACAGTGAACAAGGGATGACTTATGTGCACCTTACTGACTGCATGGAGTTGGACTGGATAATTAGACCCTTTGTGTAAATCGTGGGCCATTTAAGGCCCCTGCTTTAGAAAAATTCTGAATCCATCTCTGCACCTGCAGGAATGGGATGGATGATGTAACTCAAGACTCAAGAAACTCCATGAAACACACACGACCTTTACCGATGTGGAGATCTATAAGGTCAAGGCAATGAAAGGAAGAGATAAAACTAAGAGGAAAACAAATGTGCCTGACCTTTTAAACGACAAGACAATGATCTGCAGAATGAATGGCATGAACGGTTTATTAAATTCGCCTCACAGCATCACAGTTCTCAGGTGTCTAAATATATATTTGATATGATTGTTTTTGTGTCAAGAGGCTGTAAGTGGGATAATACTTTAATATAATAATATATTATGATTTTTAATTCTAGTTTATCTAATTTAATCCTGAGTAGTCACAATTCAAGTTAATTTTATCTACAACACCACACTGACAAGTTCAAACTTATTTTAGGTATCTTTTAGGAAATCAGTGTGCATAAGAATTTCCATTTTTACAAGATACATCCCATCTCACATGTATTCCACACTGGATGAGGCCATTTTCCTGTTGAGAAAACTAATAATAGAATCTGCAGCTTTGCCTCTTCCATTCCTCCTGAAACTTTGGGGCAAAAACCAATGCATGAATAAGGTATTGCCAGAGAGAACGCTCCTTAAGGTTTCTTGCCTAAGTGTCAAAAACTTTCTAGGCAATTGAGAAACACAGCAGTGGGCCCTTGAAGTCAGAAAAAACTCAAAATTGTTGTTCACCTAAAAGAAAAAAAAAGTTTCGGTATAAATAACTGTGGCTTCAATTAAACAGGTAGAGGAAAGTTTGGGGCCTCAACCACATGGTTACTAAAACCTGTCTAAAATATGATTCAGAGAGCACAGAGCATAATCAATCCACAGTGTTTTGGCTCCAAAAAATAGACAGATGGTTACCAAATGCTATTCTGAGACAACAGCTGTAATCAGTATTTTTATGGTAACAATAAATCAAATGACCATGTAATAAAATAAATTGTCCCCTGAAACTCAGCAGGTCTCTGCTTTACAGTTTTGCATCGATACTCAGCTCATTGTTCAGCTGTGCGGCCCAAATGTCACCTCTTTGTTTCCCTCTCACTGCTCTATTAGTGCCACTTTCAGCCGCAGCAGGCAGCCGTGCCCTCACAGGACTGATGATATCATTAGAGGGCTAGAATCAGAAGCAGCTGTTTCTCTGCACCTTCTGCACGTCACCAACGCAGAGGTCATTTCAATTAAAAACCCAACCTTCATTGCACTTCCTGGTGAATCCCAGAGACTCCTCTGCAGCCTGGTAGATAGCTGAGCCGAGACTTCCTCACTTCACTGCTACCCTTCACAAGAGAGTGCTCTTTGAAGTTGCACAGCTCCGCTGCAAGACAGCCTTTGAACCAGTGGGAAACCGCTGTGGATTAATGGATACTGCAGTCAAGTCTTTTGCTACAGGGCCTGCTCGTGCTATTGTGAGTGGACCGTGCAGATCTTTGTTATTATCAACTCACCACAAGTCATGCTCTATATCTGGCCCAGTCAGAGGCAGCGCCACAGGCTGTCATGTTTGTTTTTATGATGTAAATAAAAAGGGGGCGGACGTGACACAGCCATGCTAGGGGCAGCGGTAAACAGGACGACACAGTCAGACTCCATGACAGTGTGTATCGCCGGAGTCCAAATGGGCAATGGATTCGTAACACAAACTGTAACATGCTCCAGAGTCTACTTCAGAATTATTATTTGTCATAAGTGAGTCCTCCTCAAACAAAATACTGTCACCTTGTATTGTTTGTATGCTGGATGTTGTTTACAGAGCTTTGTTATAAACAGTTTATGGTGCAGAGTGAAATTAGAAAACTTTTTCTTCATCCTTCCTGGTTTATCTGCAATGATGATTTTATAGTAATTGTTGTGCTTAAAAACAGTGCATGTGTGTGGCTTAAGTGTAAATTTGAATGATTTACTGAACTGCTGTTTTTTCTCTTACATTGCATGACGGCTATGTCAGAGGTCTGTTAAACAACAAACACAATCTTCAGACCAAAGCTCATAAGTTTTCAAAATAAAATATCCTTAACTCAGCTCGTTATAAGGCATAACAGCAACAAAACGAATGTTGTGCTTTTAATTTGAAGACAATGATGAAGTGACAATAAATGTTGCTGGGAATGTCTGTCAGTTTGATACGGTAAGGATGTAGAAGAAGACAGGTTCAACTTGGTCCACAGACTAACTGTTAGCACACAGCCAAGTCCCCACTGACTGAGTGCTGGTCGCCTGTCTATTCAACTTTATTAATTGAATGTATTGTGTGTCCAAATCGCACTAAATTCAACACTGCATTAACAATACACATGTCAAATATGAAGCCGATAACTGCATATTTTGCCGTTGAGTTCAGCTGTTGCCACCTGAGACACATCTCTGTTACTGTCATCCAGGTTGAGTTCATTGCTTTTAATGTCGTGCTTTGGAAAGCTGAAACTCTAACAGTGACATCTGGGATGCATGAATGTTCAGATGGGAAATCATCTTGCATATGATATTTCATAACCTGCTCTGATATGAAGACAAGCATGCATGCACTGTCTCCCTCTCTCTCCCTCTCTACTTCATCCGCTAGCATCGCCACGTCCAAATGACGTAGCACAAACAGTATGTGAGAGTATATAATGTGTGAATTTTCCTTTTTATGTAAACATTTTACTTATAAATAAGATCCGAGAGTACATGTAAAAAATGCCACAACATATCAGAAAAGCTAACTGTTCCCGTCTATGAGAATCACCTTTACTGTAAGTGGCCGATCTCAGGGAGAACATTTATATGTATATATTAATGTCCATACTCATATTTATGATCATTTTTATAACAGATGGTTTCTTGTGGGTCTTAAGTGTGCGACACTTGAAATGAGTCAGAAATATTTTTCATCATGAAATGTGTGCCGGGTTTGATTTGGTTAAAAATATGTGTCAGCGCTCGTCGTCCATGCTCCGCTGTGAGCTCAGAGATTTGCTACATGGGAGGGGGGTTACCTTTAATTAAGTGGTCAGAGCAGACTCACACGTTTGCCAACTTTAAATCCAGCTTTGGTTGTATTGAGGAATAGGCTGGGGTCCAATTTGAGTTTCCCCGTGTGTGACTGTGTGTGTGTGTTTGTGTTTGTAGGGAACCTGTGCCAATCGCTGTTATGTTGTTTAAGTGGAACTGAGGGAATGCATTATGGATGAATCAGTCCTGAAGAGAAAGTAGAATACATTTGATTGCCTCCTCCGAGGATGTTAGTTGGTTTGTTTGTTTCTAAGCAGGATCACGCAGAATCTACAAGATGAATAACCAGTAAACTTGTTTTTACCTTGTGGTATAGGGGTTAGGAAAGAACCCATTAAAGTTTGGTGCATGTCTACATCAGGGGACTGATCAAGGATATTTCGCCTTTTTCACAGATTTTGTAGGTAAATATCATGGGTGTTGATGACAACAGTCAAGTACCTTTTAGTATCATTTCTCTATTAAAGGAGATAATGGTTATTGTTTTTGACTTAACGTGCCGCTTCTCGTGTAATTCAAGAAGATTAGATTAAAAAAGTGGGATCATGTCATGCTACCTTCCACCACACCGAGGGTGAGAGCTTATCCCAGCATGCATTAGGCAGGCTGGCAGTTCATCGCAAGGTTCACACAGATTAACACGATCACAGTCCCATTCTCACCCATGAGGAAGCGGCACCTTCATGCTGTGAGGCGACAGAGCGAGTCACTGACCCGCCAGGATGTTCAAATTGTTTAAAAAGCAGCTTCATTAGCACCTGCCCCACGTGGCCGACTGATGGTAGACGCACTGAGCAGGATTCTGTGGCTACAGCTGCATTTTCCCTCCAATGATACTGAATTTAACACAGTTTATGTGTGCGATTGTTGGTTTGAAATGTGACACTGGATATTGGAGATCATGGCAAACGAGTACACAGCGTCCAAGCCCTTGGATTTGCCTCCCTGCAGCCACAGGCCAGGTGCCTTTCAGCCCAAACTGCAGTTTAATCCACCAACTCTGTCCTCTCAGTAACCGTGGAGCGCAGCCAAAAGCCTTGTTTACCCCTAACCCTCGTCTGTCGCCACATTAAGCCCGGCTCTCAACAGCAGCCTAGACACTGACTGCAATTAAAATATTAATGTGATACCTTTTACTCTCGCCATTAGATACACAGAAATATCCCCACAGATGCTCCACTCCCACATTAACACAAGTGGATGTGCGGGGAGGGAATCCAGAGTCCAGATGTGCTGTTGTGCGCTCACACACACACACACACACACACACACACACACACACACACACAGACACAGTTTAAATTGGTATGTCAGCTAATCAGAAGAGACTGTGGCTTTGATTTTCTCTCTTTCACTCTTATATATACAGTGTAAATGTGGAAATATCTATCCTCTGTACACATTTTCTTTGTACTTTGTACTCCACTAAGGGGGTTATGATTTCCCCTTTGTCCATTTATTTATTGGTTGGTTTGTACGTTTGTGATTAAGTAGGATTATGTTCATACAACAGGACACATTACCACAAAACTCTGTGGAAAGATGCGGTATATATGGGAAAAACACATTCAAACTTTCTTTAACATTGCAGCAATTTCCAAAATGTTCTTAGATGTTTCAGGGAATTATTCATGGATCTTGATAATCAGGCATTTTTAGGGGACAGATGTTTATGAGTGTGTGCATTATGTGCAGCTTGGATCAATTTGTTGGGCCTTGGCTGCGGTATTCATTCTTCCAAGACCTAGTTTTATCATTTAAATTTCCTGTGAGCATTATTGACATATAAGTCGTGCAATCTTTCAAGCAATGCACTGAGGATTTAAAAAAGGGATTGGAACTAATTCAAAGAAATGAGGTGCACTATGAGAGTGAACATTAGTAGATGCTGACACCAGCATGGTCTCAACGCTAACTGTTAGCAGGTATGATATTTTACACTATCTTAATTTTTATGTTATCAGAATCAGAATCAGAATTATTTTTATTGCCATGAATATTTTCACATACAGGAAATTGCCTTGGTGTGGTTGGTGCACTGTACAAACAGCAATATAAAAACAACGATATAGAGCAACAATAAATATACAGTAAGAGAGTTATGGGCACGTGCGGTTCTAAGGGCAACATATTCCAGTCACTACTAAAAAAAGATATAATTGAGGCAGATATTTCCCAGGTATTTGGTTATACATTTAAGTGTGGGAAAAATTGAATTTCTTTACGTCTTTACCAAAGTGCATGACATTCTTTCTTATAGTCGCTGAAATATTTTAGCTTTGGATCTTCCGAATACCCCCCTTTCTATTTGAATGGGTCTAATGTTGCAAATATTGAATCAGGAAAATCAATATACACATCCACTGCTATGATAATGGCTAATGACTTAAACCCTCCTCAGAGAATTCTCCTCACTGATTATTAGTCATCATTTAGCCGCTGTGGCAGATGAAATATAAAGCACCAGAGCTCCACAGTGTTCAAACTGATACCTTGGAACTCGGGGCATTATTACAGAGAACTGTTTGTTTCTGCATCTGTGGAACAGACGCTTTTGTTTGAGGAGCGGAATATATTGTAGCTCTTGCTTTAAAATTGAGCAGTAAAAATTTACATCCTAGTAAGATGGGGGTTTAATAGCCCACTGAATCTGCCTCTAAAGTAGACCTCATAAGCTTTTGGCAGTAAGTATTATAAATTGAGATGAATCTCAAGTCACAGACGGTTGGAAAGAGGAGCAGTAAAAAGCACCTCACTCAAGACTTGTACAGTAGACTTAATAAACCTTAGGACTGGACACCAGTGTCCATTAAAACCGACAGTAAACTGTTTATTTGTATCACAAATACCTATGTACTCTAATGTTGTACTTTTGTTTCATTTATTGTTTTTTTTGTTTGTTCTTCCCACTTCTTCCTACACTGCTCTTATTGGATTGTGTGGGAGTGCTCCGGTTTGAGAGGGCTTCCTCGTCTAATTACTTCTCTGGCTTTCGGACTGCGGCCCATCTCGTGCGTCATGGCTTAAGGAGTAATTTGTCACACCCCACTACGAGTCTCCTTTCTTCTCTCGAGCTTTCCGTCTCTCTCCGTCTGTCTATGCGTCATCCGCTGTGTGCGTGTGCATGTCTGTGTGTCTTTCATTCAAGGATGCCACCAATTGAGAGCTAATGAACATTTTATATTCACTTCTTTCATTTTGTTCTCGGCGTCACCGTGCGACTCCCCTTGTGATCACAAATCGTAGCAATGCACTCATTACATTCGCCCATGCTTCTTTTTGGTTGGGTGCTTTATTTAGTAGGGTGAACCATATGTGAAGGTCTCCTGATAGAGCTGCTCAAGTAGGAATACATAAAACGGCGCTGACCTCAGGAGTGAAGACACAGAGCAGAGTAAAGATGGTTGAAGCAACCAGAGAAGGAGAGTGGAAGTCTAACGAGAGCAAGAGAGTGCAAGTTGATTGAGGATGGAAAACTGATTACTTATTACCCCCTTGACTCTTAATCCAGTTTACAATAGTCGACTTCACCCAGGCAATTTTTCTTCAAAGGTTCTGAGCCACGGCCAATTATATCGCATCCAAGAGTTCCTTTTCGAACTGGAAAGAAAAAGTAATGTAGTCAAAGGGAATACTAATTAATATCAAGTCAGAGCCAGAAAATAAATCTTTTAGCCAGTTAGCAAACCTGAATGTGTACCATTTACTGTCAACCTTGCAAAGAATTGACAGATTAGGTTGTTGAAAAATTCCTAGCTAGAATTATCATTATCATTTTTTTTTATTTTATCTCATCAAACCACGGATGCTGGCAGGAAATTGTGCTTAATAGTCAAGATGACTCAATATGCCAAGTTATGGTTCCTATTTTGGCATGTGTGTTTTACTTAAGATATCCATTTTAGTGGAATAGATTTGAGAGTCATGCCAAAAAATTAGATTTCATTATTTTCATCTTGCAGGCACTTCAATCCTGTTCTTTTGAGCAACACAATAAATGTCCCACTGAGCATAAACTTAACACGATGTCCACAACTTGCATGTTTTCTGAGTTTTTACAAGCGACTTGTTTCTGCTTCTCTTCTGACATGAATGTAGTCCTGATAATGTCACACAACAATAATGACAGAGGCAGAACATTAGTTAAATCTAGGTGCTTCTTCCTCTATGGAATAATACAATATTTGCCACTGCCACAAGGTGTTGCAGTAGAGCTCCAGTGTCTTGGAAAAATGTTGTTGCCCCCTCCTTTGGGTTTTCAGCAACATGTGCAAGCAGCCCGAGCCACAATTGAATAAAGTTACCCTGCGTGCAGGAGACCCTCAAACAAACAAAATCCACCCACAGAAAACTGCAGCTAAACCATTTACTGACCGCTGTAATCTGCCCCCTATAACGCCCCAAATGCTCCTTCTTTTTATTCTGTCCCCAGAAACTATTAATACTCTCACTGCTTTAATGGAGATTAATGGGCGCGGGGAACAAACAGACGAGGAAGAGCAGAAGAAAAAGCATTGTGAGCGTTGCAGGAGGGGGTACTGCGCCCTGCGAGTGAGTAGAAACAAGGACGGACTGAAAGATGGATTGATTTCATTAGGAGAGGAAAAAGGAAACACTCAGTTCGAGGTGAAAAACACCTTCATACGTCTGTACAGAGGCCCTCCCCCCCCTCAGAGCAAAGTGTTCTACATATAATTATGGTTTATTTCCCTTCTTCTCAGCCTCAGAGGGTGATTGTCATGTGGAGTGCAGCACTTTATAGAACAACAAAAAGCTTCTTCATGCTACACGAAATTAGAGAAAAAGATCAGAAGCAGCCAGGAGGTACAAGCATTTTCTGGATTTGCGTTGTTCACAGTTAGCAAACGCCGGCTGTGCGAGGCTGATAAAGCAAATAAGATGGTGTCAAAGATGTCGTTCGTGGGCTAACTGACTGCAAACAGACTCTCCCTGCAGGCTGGGCAACGGCAGGCTGGTGGAAACGGCGCCAGAGCGACTGAGTCTGGGCCGGTGCGCTCAGTGGGCAGCTTTGGGGACACGGGGGAGGACGGGGCCACGCTTATATAACCGCAGCCGTGGAAGATCGGGGCATCCGAGCCTGAGTCCTACACCACAGCCCGGAGAGGGAGAGCTGGAAACAGGGACAGACAGTGTTTTGTGTGGGTGGGGGAGGGGCGGTGGTAGTTGAGGGGGTACAGCAGAGAACATTCCAGGAAAAAAGGCATAATCTTCTTATCCGCGGCAGATTGGTTGAATGTGCGATGTGGTGCGAGCGTGCACGTGTGTGCGCGTGCGTCCATGTTTGTGCATGAGAAGGTTTGTCGTCCCCCCCCCCGCCATTAGCATTACTTCTTCTTTGACCTTCACTCGCTTTCTTTCTTCCGTTGACCCTAACTTTCTCCACCCTTCCACGTATGCAATACACTCTCATCACATTTCACGGCACACACAGGACCGGAATTCGCTCATCTGCTTTTTTCATCCTCATTAGTGCCTCTTCTTCCTCCGTGTCGGTTTGTTCTTTCCGTGCGATCAGAAGATGAAAGTGACCCTGTGTAGAAGGCAGACTGAAGGGAGGGTTCTCCCTGAGACTGCTGGTGTTCCTCTGCCCCTGGCCATGGTGGAGAATCGTGTGAGGAGAGGAGTGAATGGAGGAAGGGCGACTTGTGTGTGTGTGTGTGTTTGTGTGTGTGCTGTGGACCAGATACTGCTGATTGTTGGAAATCATACCCTCTAATTTCACCTGCAACTCCAATAGACAAAGGCCTCAGGGAGAGAATAGGATAAGGAAGTATTTCACAGAGTGATAAGAAGAAAACAGAGACAGAGAGAGGGGGAGAGATGAATGGAGGGAGAGAAAGTAGACATGGGGGTGCATGGGAGGGGGGGTGTAACACTAGAACAAAGTTTGGTCTGGGGCCAGTCAGGGAAGACGGAGAAAGAGGACAGAAAGAAGAGAGGGGGTCACTCAGATGAAAACAGGCTCTGCCCAACCCAACCAAAGCATAACCAGAAAGATCATCCAACCAGCTGTAGCACAGGCAGACCCCCACCCCAGACACACAGACACACACACATAAACACGCACACACACAAACTTTATTTGGTGCAGCAACCCTTGTAAGGACATTATGGTGTCCGCCCACGAACTTCAACCAGGACTTTTACTGTCTCACCTCATTAGGACCAGGACTTGGTGCCCATGAGCAGGGTTTTCTGCAGAAGTGGGAGAGAGGTTGGTTGTTTGAGGGATTTGTGAAGTTTTTCAGCTTAATTTTGGGCCGATATGATTAATACAATATTTTGACATACATTATGCAACCTTGGTATAACATAACTAAAGCCCCTTTTCCACTGGTCGAAAAATACCACTAACATCCTGCTTTTCCCGCTGGGATGAGAATGGGAAGCAATCAGCATTCAACTCACGGGTCCGGCTCTGATTGGCAGTGATGGAAACATGACACCTGGTTTAACGCGCCCATTTAGCGAGATGGCGCGTGAGAGAGCGCCTCGGTTTTCGAGCATGACATGTCAAACTCATGATACATCAAACTCCACTATTCTGTCAATGGGAGAGGAGTCAATCACCTTTTTAGCGGTATAGAGGTATAACAGTGAATGGATTTTGTTCAACAACTTTTTCTACTCCAATAGCTATCTGACAGCTTAACTGCGTTTGGCTGCAGAGACCAAACGTTTGGTTGAACCTCTGTAGACTGACTGTAGACAGCTCACTGTCCCAGTGGCCACTAGTCTGAAGACTGACTGAGTCATCTCACTGACTGGAGCTAATGTTGTGGGTCGATTCCACTCGCACTACTATGCTGGATTATTTTCCCTTGGTTAATATTTTTCAGACAGTAGACTTTCTATATATTCCTTAGCAAACACTTGACCTTGAAGGGCTGATCTTCAGACTGCCTGATCTCAATGAGGGGGCTAGAAAGTGGATAAAAGCATTTGAGGAGGAGACAGTGGGAAAGATGTTTGCGCTTGGTGACATCAAAGCTCACTAGGCCAAAGTCGTGGGGGTGCCAGAAATGGAGACCATTCTGCTCATGGGTGGAAATGCTTGAATGATGAACCCAAAGGCAGACGGGACTGAGCCTGTGGGCGTCCCTGAAAAAAGGAGTATCCGGTTGTGTTTGACCCCAAAGCGCTAAAGGGCGAGCCAATCTCTCTATACAGGTTAAAGTGGACCAAACACTTGATTCAGAGGACGCACAGGGATGTGAGCACTGTTTGTGCTGCTTCACAGCAAGAAGGTTTTTGGTTTGAATCCCAGTTTCGGACAGTGCCTTTCTGTGTGGAGTTTTCCTGTTCTCCCAGTCTAAACATGTGCAGATAGAAGAGAAATTGTTTTCTGTTTCTCTCCTATATGTTGGCCCTGTGATACACTGGCGACTTGTGCAGGGTATTACCTGCCTCCCCCTCAAAGTCATCTGGGATTGGCTGTGACCCTCAAAGGACAAAGCAGTATTGATAATGGTTGGTTGGATGGATGGATACGCTCAAAGACACTCATTAGCATAGCAATATAAATAGAAACACAAGGCAACCTCCTTTTTCAAAAACCAAATACTCAAAAATAAGATATTTCCTCTTTCTTCTCTTCATTTGGATTTGGGGCTGCATCTATGGCAGGGAAACCCTGTCCCTAAGGACAACTGGTCCTGACAAGGTCGGTGCATATTCTGTAGAGGTCCCTAAGACGTAACAAAAATGGGTAGACACACACACACACACACACACACACACACACACACACACACACACACTCTCACTGACACACTCTCACACACACACTCGTGTTCGCTTTTACCCACCCATCCCCACCTCTCATCCTAACACCTGACTAAAGCACTATTTGCCTTGCCTCTCCCTGTGTATCCTCCCATCTTCCTCTTTCGATCCTGGTTTCCCTCTCCTCCTTGATAGTCTTACCCACAGACCGTGACTATCTCCCACTGACAGAGCCACTACAGGATTACAGGGACATGGAGAAAACCGAGTGCAGTCAGCCAGCACCTCCTGCTGTACATCAAACGCAACTGACTCACAGGTCTGCTGCATCCTTGGAGAACACGACAAGGGCATTTCTCGATTCAGACGCTGGCTTTCCATCTTTCATTTACCCTAATGGAAATGAAAATGATTTGAAGAAAAAGGAATAATACTTTTGTATTTGTGAAAGATTTTTTCTACTTGACTGTATTAAGATAAAATATCATACAATTATGTGTTATGATTCAATACATCTGATTTGGAGTCTTGAATCATTGAACTATACATCATATAATATGAGATTATTTGTCGCATCACTTGTCGCAAATTTAGATTTATTACTGGAAATAAGTAGGTGATCAATTTATTAACCTCATCAACAGACCACTAATCGTCTATTTTCTTAATTGATTGAATATTTGAGTCCCTTCTTGAGCTAAATTAAAATCTCTTGACACCAGCTTCAGAAATCTGGTGATAGGCTTATTTTATTTGTTCCATGATGTGTGTTTTATTACTTTAGGGTTTGGACTGTTGATCGGTCAGATTGAACGATCTGAATACATCACCTTGACGCCTTGCTGTAAACAAAGTGATTAATCAATAACGATAGTTTTTGCCTGTATGAAAGAGTGTGACCCAAGCATGCCGTTATTCAATCTCTTCAGTGTGGAAACAGAATTAACTGAAGGAAAGTAAAGCAAATATTTTAATCAAATCTACGTCACTAAATACTGTAGACGGATGATGACCCACGTGGCCTTTGTGTCCATCTGTGTTATATTTAAACAACTGCTAAATAGAACAAATCGCTCTTTCCAGAACATTGCACTGTGCAGTCATGTCAGTATTTAATCCACTCAAATTGGATTTTGACTGATTTGTAAAGGTCTTTGGCAAAATTTGGACACAATGAAGAAACTAGGGCATGGCTGCACATGCAGTACCCTCTGTCTCAGCATTCAGATTCCAACTGCAGCCTCAAGTCGTGCTCGCCCAAACTAGATAGTATTTTATTTTTTTTGGGGAAAGCAGCAGAGTCTTCTCTCCCAATATTTAATGGTACAAATGATTTTTTGAAGCAGAGAGCTCTGGTCTGTTCAACTTTCATGTTGCCCACACTGTACACACTTTGAAAACACACACACACACACACACACACAGACACATTTACTACTCTACCACGTCCCAGTGGGGGGGTCTCTGGGAGTGAACACTGTGAGCCAGTGCTAAGTAATTCAGATGGACGAGAGTGTTTGAGGAAAAACACAGAATGAGGAGCTGAGCGACAGAGAGCGAGCTTGGCAGAGCTACAGCGTTTCATTGCAGAGGTTTTAAATCCGTTAACATGATTTCCCTCATCCTATTAAAGACATAGCTGTGTATAGGGAGACTGGAAAGTGTTGCATGGAGAAGGGGACTGAGCGAGAGGGAGAGGGAGAGAAAGGGAGAGCGAGGGAGATTAAATGGTTGTTAAATATAGGGAGCGAATCATTGCAGTCCCATTTCTATCTCCAATCAGGTTCGAAATGTTCTCTGTCTGATCTGTTGTAGATTGGGCTGGATGACGTTTCACTCGTTTGCTCTCCTAAATGCTCATTCTTCACATGGACATCAAAATAAACCCCCGTCAGATTCAACACAAAGGCACATGTGGTGATTTTCTTCCCTGCAAACCATGAGGGAACTAGAAACAGATGAAAACACAACCTCACTGGCACATGTACAAATATATCGTCATGTCTGTAGTCATCCCATTTTGAATGTTTGTCATAAAATGAGTCATCAGGAAACGTTCTAAACCTCCCACTCACACTCAAACATCTTTCACAAACTGTTGGCACAGCTGCAATATGAGAGGGCTCAGTGTCTTGCCCAAGGACACTTCAGTATATATTGGAGGAGCCGGGGATTGAACCGCTGTCTTCTGTTTGGTGAACGACCCACTTTACCTCCTGTGCAGGGTATTCAGAAAACACATGGATTTATCATGAGCTTTATCAGTTAGCTGATAGAATCTGTCACAAAGTGCTATAGCAACACTCAAACACGTTCATTTAACAATTTCTAGTCTGAAATCAAGGACTCGTATGAGAAATCATCAAACATTTCAAACAGAAAATGTATATGTAAATGACCCGTATCTGTGGGCTGACAACACTAAGTGTCACAGAGGGATTTATTTTATCATTTTGTCCTGTTTTGTATCGTACGCCATAATACAATTCCTCCTTCCTGTTAAGTGTAACGATAATATAATCCATCACAGACGTGGAAATCATATTTTAAACACAGCACACAGAGGTTGAGACTGCAGCGATTTCGTGCTAATAAAATAAATCATATTGTCATCCATATATATATATGGATACATTCATATGTATATTTATATATTTTTATATAAAATGCATATGCTTCTTATGGCCACTACATATTTTTACTGCTGAAAAGGAGTTTTGTGTTTTCACCCAGTCTCTTTGTTTGTTTGTTTGATTTTAAGCAAGATGACTCAAAACTGCCTGACAGATCAGCACGGAACTTGCTGGAAGGATGTGGTCTGAGTCGGGGAGGAACCCACTCAATTTGTGTGTCGATTTGGATCAGAGGGTGGATGCAGGATTTTTTTTTCTTTAATATCTTTATCATGGCGAAAAAGTTGATCATTGATTTCTCAGAGACTAATTCATGGATCTCGATGAGAAAAATCCGGCTTGTTTAAGGATTGATATTTATGAGTGTGTGCAATTTAGTGGAGATCCCAAAAAATCTGAATCTATTGAATATAATAAATGGCGGAGTTATGTAGCTACTGCCTGGGAGCCATTCTAGTTAAGTAGTATGTTTTCAATGAGAGTTCAGGTTGAGGAGAAGCACAAGCTCAGTGTGTTGCAACACCTTGTCCTGTGCTATTGCAAAACTGACCTACAGTCAAGGTTACCTTTACTATATTGCACTGTCACAGTAAATCAGGTCAGAGCAAATGGATACATCAGTCATTAGCAGCTGACTATAGGAAATCGAACAGCATAAAAAAGGGAACGAGTGTAGCTCATGAGTGAGGACTGTGTCAGACCCAACGACGCACTGGCAACCTAACAGACTCAAAATAAGAGTTTAAAATAGATGCTCCAATGACGTGATTAGACATCTGCTCAGAGTGAGACAGAAATAAAACCATCGTACCTTCAACCTTCATCACAACATCTTTACAGAGGCAGATCAGCTGTTATGTTGATGGAAGTAGATATGATGTATTTATCTTTCTATATTTAAATTGTGTTAAAACTAAGCATCTTAATGGACTGTTAAATGTTTTGAGTTATTTGTGGCGTGGTTTCCTAAGTTGTTTCATATAAAAAAATATCTCATATATTTCTTACTGATGGCCTTTAAAGGTAAAGTACTTTAAACAGTCATTGTTTCACAAATTCTAAAGCAATATCTGTGAACTAGTGGCAGAAACTTGAATAAAAACAAAAGACGAGCCTGGATTGATCTGTTCAAAAATCCAAGAGGATTCTCCCTACCCTGTCTAGTGCCCCTGAGCAAGGCACCTTACTCCCTCAACATCTGCTCCCCGGGCGCCGTACATGGCTGCTCACTGCTCTGTGTGTCCTGCACAAGATGGGTTAAAAGCAGAGGATAAATTTCCCTAAAACTGCATGAGTGTGTCTGTGCATGTCTGTGTATGTGTTTGGGATAAATAAATGTATCTTAATCTTAATCTTAATCTTAAAACACCAGTGCTGTTTTCGATAATGCAATATCAATATGTGTCCAGCAGAGTGCGCTGTTCTCCAACACTGAACAGTTTAAAATGTGCTCTATCCTAATGAATGCATATTTGAACTGGATCCTGTGGCTCAGCTCATTCTCTGGTGTGTTGCCTTCACGCTCAGATTGGTTCAGTTACAGCAGAAACCCTCTCTCCTGTTTGTCTATTAAACTCTGTAGTTACATTGTTAATGTTTCCCCAAAAGTCAACAGTAAATTATTTTGATAAAGGGTGATTAGATTTAACATCAAAGAGATGGTTGAATTGGTTGAGGATTTGTTTTAATTGATTTAAAGGAATAGCAAATAAAAATTGAAATCTGTAATTTTTCCAAGAGAATGGCCTATGGAGTGGATTTTAGTCATCAAATGTCTGGATCATAAGTCATCAGAGGAACAAGCTGAACAGACGTTAGCGGCTACTCAGCTCTGGGGCCCTCGGGACAGGTGAAAAGCTAAGTCGATAACACGAAACTGCTTTTTTCAGTGTTTCTACTGGTTTCATTCCCCTGGGTCGGTTTGTCTTGGAGAGAAGCGGGGAGCTCTCAGAATAAACGCATGTAACCTAAAAACTATAGGAGGCTAGAAGCTGCCTGCAATCGTGGTGAATACAACAACTCCAGTGATCCCAGGCTACTTCACAACATCACCAAACTCTGTCTTTTGTTATTGTTTTTGATTGCGAGACCCCTCAAGCAGCAGAAAACGACATTGTGTTTTTTTTTATCTCTCAATGGTAACCGAGTGGAAACACTGGAATTACTGACCATGGGTATAAAGTCTGATTTTTTTCTTTTGTCTTTCAGAACAACATAGACTTGAAATGGCCAAATTGCCACGTTTGATTGGGTAAACATCGAAAAGGCTTCTTCCAATCCTTCTGTCTCATCCCTTCTCACCATCTGCTGCGTCTCAGCTGACCCAAGGACACAGGAGCAGCGTGCCCCAGCTTGATTTAGGAAACAATGAACTGATGCGCGCCAAACCCGCCTACAATTAAATTCAGTAGAGCAGTAGTTTCCCTTTCTACTCTTACGTCAGATGATGTGGAGAAGATTGTGATACAATCCCCCCAAATATTTAAACTCCCCTTTTCACACAGAGATTCTGATAGAAAAACTCCAGGGCAGGTCCAGACAGATAATGCTGTGTGGTTGCTGTAAATAATATTCAGTCAGCAGATGTTACTCCTGCAGCTGCTGGTGCTTTAATCTCCTCCCGACCCGTGAGAAGTTGTCCCCGGGGACCTCAGGACCTACAGAGTCTCCCGTCTCATTTTAACATAACACTTGAGATTTGCCCTCGGCACAAGGGCCACGGAGGCTTGTTCCACACTGACCCATATTAAGCTGCGGTTCATGGCCTTTAGCTGAGGAGTAAAATCCTGTTTCTGTATCACATTACTCTCAAGACTATCAGTTTGAAATCTGAACATTTGTAGTAAACATTCTAAAGTTAGTTAGTTAATAAAGTTAATAAAGATTAGCTAAACATCAGAGACACCTCTCTGCATATTGCAGCCCAACAACACTACACACAACATTTTCCAAAAGGATCATACAGTTAAATCAACAACTCTACAAAGCAATTTACCCAGAAGGCCACTCAGCAGAGTTTAAATCTCCACCAAAGCCCAACAGTCCCCTAATGGAACCACGTTTAAATGCACTAGATCCAGATTTTTATTTGGATCTGCACCAAATCGCACACACTCATAATTATCAGTCCCCTATATATGTATCAGATTTTTTTCCATCAAGATCCATGAATTATTCTCTGAGAATTCAAAGGAAATGATGAAATATCACATTGCTAATTCAGTTGAGTTGTTTTTGTGTAATCCTCCTTGGCTGAGGTAATACAAACTGAAGATGATATTCTTCAATAAGAAGGTTTATGTTGTATGTTATGCTGACTGTTGTATTTGACAACATCAGTTGGGATTTCTCAATGAACTACTATTGTTAAGGGCATGACTGGAATGGACTGATTGCTTTTGGTGCCGTTCATACAGAAACAGCATGTATGCATTATTCCAATGAAGCCTAAAGATGTTTTTTAATTGAATAGTTTTTTCAAGGTTTTTTCCGACTTTCTTTGTATTTTTCTTCAGCCTAATAGAGCAGCCTAATTAATTTCTTTGAAGTAACAGAAGTGGTTGGTCATTCAGGTGTTGACGTGCTATAAGTATAATTTACTGGCTGCATTTGTTTCTCTTTGTCTCAACTATTCATTCTCCTATTTATTTCATTACATCTTGTTCTATGAAGCACTCACAGACCTCTCCTTCCTTTTGTGGCACTCGCACTAATCCCAAAGTTGTCCTCACTTTCCTCATCCGATACTTCCTTTATCTCACAAGTTAGCAATTGTCACTCTCCTGCTGTCTCTTGTGCTCGGTGTTTAATCAATGAATAGAATCGTCTATTAGATTTTGGTGTTAGTGAAACTTTGGCGTAGAAGACTCTGATGTTTATCACAACTTTTGGCTTTTATCTGCCGCCTTACCTTCAACTCACCGCTCTCCTCCCTTGCTGGAGCTGCTCCAGGCTGCAAATACATCCCTCTCTTGTCCCTCTGTGTACACAGTAGCCTTCAGTGTTGATAGGCTATTACTCATGATGTGTAATCAATCATAAGGAGCTGTAGTTGGGACATTGCTCGACAACACAGAGTGGTGACTACAGACAGGGAAAGGCATCAGAGCTGTACTTTTTTTTAATTTCTTAATTCAATTAGTTGAGATTTAATACGGAACAACAATTCTTGTGATTGTAAAGATGCTGAATATCGGTCAGGGCGATAATCTGTCGTCTTTAAGTTGGACATCTAGCAGGAGAAGAGACAGATATATCTGAGAACAGAGCTAAAGTGAGGATTATTATCAGATTCACATGTATCACATGTACACAAAAATTAGTTTAAAACCAACAAAAAATTCTGCAATGTGTTGGCTGGACATGCAATTAAGCGATCGTTGTCTAATAACCTCACCTCAACGATTTAAAGGTTCACTGTGACGAGTTAAGTGGTGGAGTTGCATGTGGCAGCTGAATACCCCTCACCTCACCCTTCCCTTCCTAACATGAAAGAGAACCTGCGTTAGCCTTCAGTTGTCATAAAAACTCAAAAGGTATTTAGTTTGTCCAGTTTGGGCTTCTGTAAAAAACATGGCAGCCCTGCTCCTGATGTAAATATAAAGAGCTCCTTCACAGCTAGCGAAAACAATTATGTGTACAATTTAGATGAGACACATAGTGGAAACAGCATTAGGGTTATGATGAATTTAATTTCTGTCAATATATCCCCTTCACTTTAATCTTACAAAGTTGAGCTTTAAATGCTTATGACTGTGAGGTGCTTCCAGTTTGTGTGTACTGCCCCCGAGTGGCGAAATCGAGTAATGCAGGTGTAATTGAAAGAGTTCCTACTCCAGGAGTATTCCTGGTCTTTTCCGGGAACTTTCCTGTAAATCAACACATATTGAACAGGGTGTTATGGGGAATCATGGGAACCATATAAGGAATGAATCGTTTTATATTATGATCACGATTGTCATTATTAAAAATCATTGAGTTAAATGCTGCACAAATAATGTACGGAACACATCATGAAATAACACCGTATTTAGAATTTTGGTTAATCGTGAGAGAACTTATGAACTCGTGGGATTAGGCAGTTTTGAGAAAACAATAAAAGGGAAGGTCAAATATAAAATACAACTTGTGAATCTGTTAAAGGGATACATTTATGGAATGGATGTATGAAAGCCCACAAATGCTTTTATTGAAATCTTCAAAAAGCTGTCTGACGTCAGCACCGTGAAGATCCTCATTTACAAGCGAAAAACCCTGTGTCTGCAAAGACATTCATGTTCTTATATTACATGACGGTTTTCCAGCAGATCCGGTGCGCGTTCACGAGCTCATGCGTCGCAGCTCCTCGTCATGACAACGAGCTGTGTGACTGAAATATTGCAAGTTGTGTCCTGCGAGAGAGAGAGAGAGAGGGGGGAGAGCGCGCGCGAGAGAGAGAGGGAGAGAGAGACTGTTGAAGCACAGGCGGCGGGATCTTCTTCCTCCTCCTCCTCCTCCTCATCTTCTCCTTCTCCTCCAGCGCATGTATCAGGCTTCAAAATAATACCCCCGCACCTCACTGACATGTTTGTCCCGCTTTTCTTAAACCATGCCGGCTAAACGGAAGACGTTAGACAGAGCGAGCCTCTGTTCTCCGCGCACAGCGTCAGACACCAAGTGAGACCTTTCACAGAGAGAGGCACCACGCAAGCGCGTAAAGGAGACCGATTTGGACACCTGATTTCGGTGGGTGTCTTTCCGGCGCAAATTTCACACTTTACCTCCAACTGTCCGCTGTTGTTGAACGTGTGTGTGTGTGCGTTGTGGTTTTTTTTTGTGTTGAAGGCCTCTGGCGGTGCAGATATACGGTGGATTATTATCAGCATGGACAAATGGGGGAGAGAGGACCGATCACTGCGTTGACTCGCGGAGCAGCGCGCACAGCCTCGACGCTATAGCGTTACGCGTTTATATCACTGAGAGTCGTTCTTTTTTTCGTTCTGTCCCCCTTCTCTCGCCGCTGCGGCTCCACACCAGAATAGAGCAAAAAAAAAGTCACACATCTGTGGATAAGGAGGAGAGCGGGGTGTTGTCGGAGAGGGATGAGAGGAGGAGGGGGCCACTATGAGGTGTGCTTTTTTTGGGAAAAGCCGGAGAGAGAAGACGGACGCCGAGAAGCTGTGCTGATGTGCGAGACCCCGCGACGCGCTGCCCTCCCGAGAAACCACTGCGATCGGGGAAGAAATGGCCTAGTTAGACGCTCCTCTTCATCACCATCACCGACACACCGACAGAGGACGGAGCCGGAGAATCGCATGGACGGGCCATCATCACCATCATCATCCTCGTCATCACCATAAATCCGGTGCTTGCATCGAGACCCTTAAGGTAAGCCATATGTTCCGCAGACGTGAGCAGAGATTTGTTTTTTCTTTCCCCCTTCTCCCGTCTATTACGGGTGTCATGTGTGCGCAATGGTGACTTCGCACATTGCGCACGTTATCCATCTTGACGCACTGTCAGAATTGATTTTTTTTTCATAGTGTCAATTCTCCCTAAAAGCACTTTGTTGCCATAGCACGTATTTATTCTTCCTTGCAGCGGGAGCCTTCCATTGGCCTTGCCTGTTGATAAGCAGTCACATCCCAACGCGATCGGTCGAACCTGTGCGTTCGGGAATCAGTATTCTGTCATTCGGCCATGCTGCCGACGAGATGACATTCGTGTGATTTAATTGGGAATCAGTGGGACTGGCCGCTCTTCTCGTTTTTTTTTGGGCTCCAGTTTCCTGTCTCACTGCTGCTGGTGCTGGTGGAGGTGCAGATTGTTTGAAGAAAGCCTTTATTACATGCGTTAATGGCTGCTTAATTAGACACACGCTGCTGTGCTGTAATGTATCTAAAATCAAGCGGTGTGTTTGTGTGTGTGTTTGCATTTGTGTGTGTTTGTGCCAGGGCTCAAACTCAGAAGATGTCCTCTCTCATGAACAAACCCACAACAGCTCTGAGTAACACACACACAGTATACACACACACACAAACACACACACATGCACACGCACACACAACGTCGGTGCCCTAGAAGATGCAGATAGGATTGTGAATTAAATGCACACACTGATGATCCAGGGGAGGCTCCATTAATATTCAGCGGTGGTTGGGCAGTGCTCAGTTAATGGCAGACAACAGGACCTCTGTTCTGACAGGTCAGGGATGAGAAATGGTCTATTTTCATTTTCAGGGAATAGATTGTGTGTGTTTTGTATTCACGCGGATATATCTGGTGCCTGTAGCCACAGAGGAATGACATTTAAAACCCATCAGAAAACCAATAAAGTGTTTTTTGTAGACTTTGTTTGCAGAATTTGTGGAAGAAGAAGTATGAGTCTGGTCGGTGTACTGTTGGAATTGCTTTGATTGCCTTCAAAGGCCGGCCTCACGTCAGCTTGGTTACTGGCATTTTGGACAGTTACACAAACCGAACAGAATATGTCTGAAGACATGGCTTATTTCTAAGGGCTTCCAAACGTCTTCAAACCAAATTTAGTCTTTGCATCCAAGAGAAAAGACACGGTGCATATTGAAAAGCAAAGAATGGAGACCCCGTACTAAAAATGTGCAGAAATATAAAGATAATCTCAAAATAATATGTTTCTTGGGAGCGTTAAAAAAAGTAAAACCCCCCTATTCCCTATGTGATAATTTTGAATATTCTATTTCTGGAATTTGTTTGACCATGCTCCATTTTGTGTCTCTGTTGCATTTCTTGCATTCAACTGTGAGTGGGCCTGGAGGCTTTGGTGGCAAATTTGGTATAAAGATGGTCTTACGGGACAACAAATATATCATAAAACACTTAATATATCAACCAAACCTGTTTTTGCCTATTAAAACTGTTTTCCATCTATATAGGGAAATACACAGATTTCTGCATTAGAAAAACGTCAGTAAATGGTCGATAAAGTTAAGTTCACTGCGACCACATTTAGTCCAGAGCAAAAATAGAAAAGATAAATGTTGTGTAAGAAAAAAAATAGAAAGAGCGGCTGCTTAATGGATTGGATGACGACGAGAAGTGTAGACCCAGAATCCAGAACAAAAAAAATGTGGAGTCTTAATGTTTAATGAAGTATGTTTGGGTAATGTGTGAGTGAGGAAAGTGAAGTGGCTAAGAGTGTCGGCTGAGATATTCTCTCACACATGGACATTGAGCTTTCTTAAAAGGGGAACAGAGCTGATGTCCAGCTGTTGTGTCATCCATACAGCTGTTTTTGAGAGAGAGCAACTTTGTCACATATCAGTGCTTATATCCATCACAAAGGCCCGGCGTTCAAAAGTGGAGCCCAACCAATATGGATTTCTGAAGGCTGAGGCACATACTGATGTGAGGAAGTAAAACGGTCTGATACTGATATCTCAGCCCATATATACACGTTTAAAAATGGACAATAATTGATAATCAGATGTTATTATCAAACATTATGACAAAGAAATGTAATTAAGATATTTTCAAGTTTAATAATTGTAATTTGCCATCGTAATGTCACAGACTAGTTTTTTGGTTACACAAGATTTTTTGTAATAGACTAATTCATTATTGGTTTAAGGCCAGAAAAACAAATAGGATACTTGGATTCCTCATTTCGACTTTGATATGTGACATGTCTTCCTGCTGCTAACGAGGGCTCAAAATAACAGGTGATTATATTTATCACAGCTTCCCTTTGCTCTTTGATGCTTCACCGCTGCTTAGATGAATCAACATTTCCAAATGTTAAAAACAAAATTAGCTGTTGCACTGAATCAAAGTGTTTTAGCTCCCTGAACTGCAGCTCATTGTGCGCTGTATGAGCAAAGGCTGAATGCTACAGCCATGTATTTGTGCTGCAAGAAATCTAGATGATAAATTATGATTAACAGAGTTGTCATTTGTTCTCCTGAATTTAGTTATATGTCCATCAGAGATGAGACATTATCAGGTATTGAAAGTTCCTCTGCTTTTGTTTTGGTTTTGGGTTGGTATTCATGTTTTTTATTGGGTTTAAGAAATAGAAATTGTGGAGAAAGTTGCATAAGAAGTTTAATTATGTAGTGATTTGTTAAAGCTAGCCCGCATAATGTTATTTTACTCCTGCTGTGCCTGCTACATGTTTTACATCAGCTTGTGTTTTATTTCATTTTCCTTAATTTATACTTAATTACAATCTGTTGTTTGGTCACTTTATACATTTTTTGTTAAAACAAACTCCTCATTCCAAATCATTACATTCTGTGTCGAGCTGTAATATTAAAAATAAATAAACAGGTGGCTGTCTAACAAAGACGAATCACCGAGTGGAAGTGCTATTGCGTGATACTTATACATTCGGATATTAGTTAATGTTAGTGTATGTTAATGTGCAAACAGCAGATCCAGGCTGTGCTCACAGTGGAGGTTGGAGAGATTTTCTGTTCTTGGCCAAACTTAATCTTTGCAGGTATCGCTAGTGAAGACTTGTTTTAAGGTTGTCGATCTTTACAATGAACACCTTAGAGGTCATCACTGTTAGAGATGTTCCATCTGAATTCATTCAAAATAATACAGACAGAATCTCAGTGTCCACTCCACGACCGAAGCACTGGACTCCGTAGAATTTAAAGAGCTCCAAATAGATTTATAAAGTATGGTATTGCACTAAGTGGCACTCAGAGCAGAGGTATCTGATCCTGGTTCTATTTAAAAAAATAAATAAAAACAAGGCTGCCTCTGGGGTTTCCCTGTCAATCCTGTTTTGTTTTTTTATGTCACAACACAGTGAATTGTGGGTCAGTCCCGAGGGGAGTCTGCAGATTGTGCACTTACAGACAGAGCGTATCACGGGTCCAGAAGGTCCACAAAAGAGCCCTTGTGCACTTACCAATTTTGCAGTTTGAGACTTGGCCTGAGTCTTTTGATCTGTATCAGGAACAATTCTTCAAAATCTGTGATTTCTGTTGGACATATGGGTTTGATATTAG
Organism: Pseudopleuronectes americanus; assembly: GCA_038501795.1. Classification (NCBI taxonomy): domain Eukaryota; kingdom Metazoa; phylum Chordata; class Actinopteri; order Pleuronectiformes; family Pleuronectidae; genus Pseudopleuronectes; species Pseudopleuronectes americanus. The sequence goes on along the minus strand of CM076728.1, from coordinate 6,879,822 downwards.
GATGGATCGAACCTGTCGTCTCACTGCTGCAAGGCATTTATTACCATGGGAAGCTGCAAATTTATGGAAAAAAATCACTTTTTCCAATACTACAATGTTTATGTTTTTAGAATTAGCACAGCTACTGCAGTGGCTGTTCTCAGTTTGCTTGGAATGGCTGTTTGATTGGTCCGTGGTGATGCTGGATGCGGCGCTCTATCTGAAACAGTTAAAGTGACCTGCAGTAGTTGAGCCTTGGCAGGTAAAGAGATGCTGCAGGACTGAGTCCACAGAACCATGAAGCTGCTTCACTTCTGCTGAACAAAGCTGCTCACCTGTTTTATTCAAAGTTCGGTGAAGCTCGACTCAGTACACAGAACCTGGACTGGAGAATTAGATGTCATTGTAACTGTTGCAAATGCGCCCGTTGCTGTTAACGTGTTCGTCGTGATAGACAATGTCACTTCATTTCTGAATTCCATCCGCTGCAGTGACAGAGCATTGGTCGCCTGTTTACTCAAAGATTATTAATGGCAATGGTAACGCATCAAGTGCGAAGCTGACAAGATAAATGGATATGCAAGGCACATACAGAACGGCTGAAGCATTCGATTATCATTTGCCCAAATCAGGATCAAAATCCATCCCATATTTCTGGTCCTCACATGAGGTTTCTCAACAAGCTATGGCATCTTCACCTGAAACATTGGCTGCATGCCGGATTAGTCGTGCAGCACTTTTAATGGAGGAGGTGGAGGAGATGTTGATTCCCGTGTGAAGATGTCAAGTCAGAGAAAAGGGAGGTTAAAATGACCCAGCTCTTAGTCACGTCACAACCAAGGAGGAGACAAGCAGGAGAATAGCTCGACCTGACCTATTATCCGCGAGCAAAGTAAAGCTGGAGAAACGCCTGTGCAAATGCCATGGTAACCATCTTGTGTAACCTCCTTTGAACAATATCACATAACAGTCATCCAGGAGATAAGCCGGGGTGAGTGCAGTCGCCGTCTCGTTCAGTCTGGGGAGGAATATCACACCAATCCCCCTTCGAATATCTGGAAATATAATGTTTCTTTTATTAGCAGCTGAGGTGTGAGCCCGTTGAAACAGCCCACGTGACCTTTCCGTGAATCGCAAAGTTCAATTCCCCAGGTATACGATCCATTCAGCAGCCGTAACAGTCCGTTCCCCGATGTTTGTTTGGGCTGTCAAACACGGCATCTTGAAAAAACTAATTGAATTGTTTCCTTCGAGCGGTGTTAGTGTATCATTGACGAGGATGATCATAATTCACCTTGCTCCCGACAGGTTGCAGGCATTAGGCAGCTGGCGCTCTTTATGAAGGTGCGGGCAGCGTTGACATGATTTACACACGGGCAGTCGTGGCCTATACTTGATATACTGTTCTGGAATGGCAGCCCCATTTGCTATGAGTTAGACGCCTTAGTTTCTGCATCTTCAGATGGGAATATGATAGCCAGTTAATGCTGCAGTATGAAGTTGGCTAATGCACGTTTCATTGCCTTGAGATAAAGTGAGGAGCTTCGATGCCTGAGCAAATTTTGAGATATGGTGCTCTCGGAAATGTTAATACCCACGTGTCCCCCCCCCCTCCACCCACTCTGTCCCTCCGGTGCAGAAGTAAACTGTCGCTTTAAGTGGAAAGAACATTGGAGTATGTGCTCGGCAGTGCACTCAATGCTTTGTGGAAACCCAGTGTAGCTACAAAAGACAAATTTAGCGGCCAAAAGACATTTTTAAGACTAAGCTGAGAAGAGTTTTTTTCACTCAATATGGTGGACGTTTAGCCTTTAATGAACATTGAATACAAATCTCTGTAAAGGTGCAAAGACATGCCACTGAGCATTATATAAACTTACCTTTTACTGACAATACAGCAACACCCTTTTAACCCATTGCCACTTCCAAATAAACAAGTGCTCTAAAACCTAGGCATTTTTTGATAACAACCACCTAAAGCCTGTGGGTTTCCTGAAAATGGAATCTGATTAAAGTGATATTGCTCATTGCCTTTTCCCGAAAGAATGTTTAAAAATAACAAATATATCTGGCAAATTCCCAGTGATCCCCTACTTTTCTCATGTCTTTCACCGACTGAGCATTGGTAAGCATGTCTGCAAGCACATCATTTGAATCTTCATTGTTATTGTCAAAGTTGTTTTAATCAATGGAATTATGTAATCTGATTCAAAATTGCTCCCTTTGCTTTGATTTTCAGCCATTGATACGCAACTTAAAAATTTTTTTGCAGGCTAAGAGAGTGGTGAAAAACAAGCAGACTATATTTTCCATCTTGACTTTCCCATGATATTCGCTTTGCATTCGAGTGTCGGTGGCTGTGCTTATAATATATAATCCTAAAATGCTATATAGACACATACCGGTATGTTGCATCAGGTCTAAATGGGTGAAAGCCACCTCAGAATCTCTGCCAGCTCCTGGATTAACAAATCGAGATAGGTGAGCTTCATCGTCTGTCCCAAGTGACAGAAAGAGGTGGAGGTATAGAATTGCTGTTAACGTGGAAAAAATGAACGGTTAAAAAAAAAGATACGGACATTGTTGTGAGGTCCTGTGTTTCTTGCGGAGCCACAAATCAAAGCGGACTGTATTTGACCTTTAATTAAACATTCAAGCGACTGCCCTGTGTGAGCCCTGTGCAAAAATCAGGCATCCCACAAGGCTTCTGTAATTAGTCAAATGAAATTGCAAGATAATTTTAACAACCCTGTCTCCTGCTTGATGCATTACTGCAGTCATTGGGTTAAATGACACGTGCCGGCTTTAGTCTGCTGATGTGCTGATCGTGTGCTTGAACATTTGGACATTTTTTGTTTTCTAAACTCCTTCAAGTCAGAGGTTCAGTGAATCGCATCCATCCTAAACCATGGTGTTGTGCTGTTGATGCTCCGGTGATTCAGTGCCCAGGGTTAGTCATCTCAGTGGACCCTTATTGTCTGCCCTTGTTAATTCAAAAATACCCATGTTTGTTCCAACAAAAGACCCTTCCACTGAGTTCAGACCGAATTAGGGACAAAAAGGCCCGTACTGATGATTACTATGCTCTCAAAAGATCGAGAACTCAGTTTCGAGGCAGAAAACCTTAATGTTTGTCAGCAGAGCAAAAGATTGGTCTGTAGTTTTCACAATCAGTAGGCTGGGGTAGAAGGGGAGGTAAATAAACGTTAGCTCCAGCAGCTTGAATACAAATTAAAATTGATTTCCCTTTTACAATAACATGAGGGAGAAAACATCATCCTATCCTCTAAAAATAAAGAAATGTTCCTCTTTCACTTTCATTGCAGAGTATTTACAATGTTTCCTGTGACCTGTTTAAAAACATCCATTTCCTTTTGCATAGCTAAATCATAATCACCTCCACCAAGGAGTTTATCTTTTCACCTGTGTCTGTTGATGTGTCTGCAGCATCACACAGAAATTACTGAACCGATTTGCATTTAACGTGGCGGAAGGATGAGGCAGGAGTGAGGGATGAGCTCATCACGTTTTCGGGCCCATCCAAATTATTTATAATAATTTGTATGTTTTTTCGCTAACGTCTGGTTTATGTTGTTTAACTTTGATGAAGATCTCTGGGCTCAATGAGTGCCCTTCAGGTGAAATATGTGTTGAAGAGCATTATGTTTGGGGCGGCATGTTGAGTCTATGCTGTGATACGGTAAAGGGCTGAATAAAAAACAGAATTTGAGGAATGAACAAAATAAAATTGGGGGAAAAAAGGCCAAAGCATTTATAACTTATGGAAAATGTTTGAAACAGATGAATTGTTGCAGTGTAATATGGCTCAGCTTATATCCAGAAACATGCAATTCCACACCATTTAAATTACATTGATTATTTGATAATTTTTTATAAGCAGTGGGGCTGTTTTTGTGCTAAGGTAGATGTGGAAACTGGGTGGGTGCATCAGGTGGAGGGAGTTACATTGACATCACAGATATGCATGAAATGAAGGCTCATCGAGTCCTCTTTGGAAATAATGCCATGTTGTTGTCATATCTTTAGCTAAGGTTTCCATTAGCTCGGTCGCTAATGTAATGGAAAGCTAATAGGTGTTTTTGTATCACAACTCTTGTCACAATCAGGGTTTCCAAGGGTTCTTAAAAAGTCTAAAAATGAAAAATCGCAACTCAAGCCCTGTTTTCATGTATTAAATTCATTTATTAAATACATGAAAACATTCCATATTTGGTCTTAAAAAGTCTTTGGTAGAACTTTATGTTACTGTAACTTTACATTTTTTGTTTGTAGTATGTAATATCTCATAGTGTATTTTCCCTACTAAAGGATACAGATATTTACATTGAACTACAAACAAGAACAAAGTGGGTAAGGATACATCAACCTACCATCTCTGGGTGGATATTGCAAGATAATGTGTTGACTAGCGAGTTGTTCTCTACTTGGCTACTTCCCCTTATGTTCAAAAATAGGGAAGTACAGGTAATTCTGGGACTCCTCCCATATTCCTTCATATCTATTTGTTGTAGTCTTTAAAATCCACAAATTTAAATTATTGAAACCCAGTGTACCTTTCTGCATATCATTTATACTTCAAAAGAGCAGGTTACCTTAAACTATATTTTTCCGGCATAGATTGTACTTTCCATTTTGGGCTCTTTGATTCGAAGTTTGCTCAAAGAACGTCACTGACACAGTGACTCGCTATTGGTCAGTGGCACAAATTTGCACGTCAAAGTTTACCAAAGTTGAATTTGATACCAGAGAATATTTGCCAGCACATTTTAACCATTCGAATCAAGTTCATTGTTGCATAATTTCTGATATCACCAGGCTGAATGTTATTTATCATGAATAATGGCTGTTTGTTACTTGAATGTAAACTGTACTATTTCAATACCTAGCATAAAGCTTTACAGTATATCCAACGACAAAACACTTGAGCTTGGTGAAGATCAAGAGACCTCACTGTGGTCACCACACTATACAGCATTCTTGCATAATGTCAGTTTGCAGAAAGACACTTATATTTGAGCATTCAGATCAATTTAATGTAAATTGATTTCCAGATGCCGTTGGACGGAAATTGTCTTTCATTCAAAGGACAAATCCGAGCCTGGCTACTTCTGTGTGGCGGCAGAGGCAGTGACATGAATAATCACAGGAGTGAGAGAGTGTGAGCTTGTCAGATTATCAAGACCATCTAATTACCTTGTTTCAATCTGATAGGTGATTGTAAGAGTCGTCTGATAGTGATCAACTGATGGCACAAAGGATTCCACGTCTCTCCCTAAACCAATACGACAATACTGACAATTGTTTTGCCATTGTTGCACTAGTACTGTAGTACTGTGGGTTATCTTGAGTAATCAGGTTTATTGAGGCTGTATTGTGTCTAAATGTACTTTTTAAGTATCAGCTTTTAAGGTAATGAAAACAGGAAACTGAACGTCCTTTCTGAACCTGCCCGTTCCAATGGGCTGTTTGCTTGTCCTGTATTTATGCTCTGAAGCTACTACAGAATAATTGCTTGTCATTAGTCAGTCCTCCTCAAACACTTCTACAATATACGGTCACTTTTTGAATGTTTATGTGCTAGTGTGCAGAGCTTTTTCATCAGACCTGGTTTATCTGCCATTAGGATGTTGTCGTCAATGTTTTTCATAAAACAAAACTGAATTTGCTTTACTACTCTTCACGTGTGTGGTTTATATAAAAGTTACATCACATGCAGCGGGTCTCCTTGCTCTACTTATGCTAACTTACACATCATCAGTGGGGCCAACCCATCTGTCAAGGTACACTTCCCACCGAGCGTGACAGTCTTCTTTAGGCCACGTTTAAATTTCAGCAGCAGTTGTTGTTTTTTTTTCCTCTTTTTTTGCGGCAGCTTGATTAGCATGAGGAAAGTGTACTTGTACGTATTTACTCCGATGAATGATGAGCTCCCGTCAAAACTCTCCCCAGTGTTTGACAATAAAGGAGGCTTATGTTTCAGATTGTGTGGCTGAACTCTCATGCTGCTTTCCCATCATCTCGGCAAACGAGCATTGTATATCTATAGGACCAGCTGCATGACATGATTGTATTACACATTGTTATGCCTGTATGTGGTCAAAGGTAAATCAACTATTATCCACCAAACATATGGATTTGACTTTTAAAGGTTTCACTTTTTAATTGCCTCCGCCAAAGAAGTTGTTTGCTCCTGTCCATTTATTTGTTGGTTTGTCTGTGAGCAAGTTTCTGCAAAAACTACGGGACGGATTGTCATGACATTTGGTCGAGAGATAGGTTATGGGTCAGGGAAGAAGCCATTACATTTTGGTGCAGATTCAGATCAGTGGGCAGATCCAATATTTGTGTTTTCTTTTTCTTCCTTTAGCTTTGCGAGATGGGGTTTCTCTGTAAATAATTCATGGATCTTGATACAATATCAAGATCCATGTGTGCAATTTGGTGCTGATCCAAATACTACAAATCTGGATCTAGTGAATTTAAATGTGGTTTCTTAATGGGACTGTTGGGCCGAGTTGATCGTCTGTTTAAAAAATGTCTGCATCTGCAATGATGTACATCTATATCACCCAAAAACTGACAACAGGGCCTTCCTTGTTTTGAGCAGTATATAAATATAAAGGGGCATTTATTTAGTCTGTACACACACAATTTAATAGGGACTGGACCTGTATGCCCAGTGTAAGTGTAATAAAGCATGATCTATTTCATCATTGCTCACATATATTCTGAAAATACACATCAAACATTCTTAATGTTAATGATTCTGCAGGACCATCAATATTGGATTATTTCTGCAGGGGATTATCCTCAGTGAAGGTTGTTTTTTCCTCACATTCCAACTTCTTTTCTAACTCTCATTAGATATTAGTAAATAGCAACTACATCATGGTTAAACTGTCTACTTACACTGCAACCTAATAAATAAAGACGTTTACTTTTTTTAAAGACTTCAGTCAGTGGCGGCGTGGCGGTTACCTCTAAGAGAAGGTGGAGGTGTGCGGCCGGTCTCCTGCAGCTTTTCTGACAGCTTTATCTAACAGCTCACTTTGCATGGCTGCTCCTGCAATATTTAAAGATGATCCACTGTCTGGAAACGCCAAAAATAAAACATTTTGGACTCCCCTTAGTTGAACGAGTGGTGTATGTGAGAGGTGTTCTGCGTTTCCTGTGACGTCTTCACATTAAAAGCAAGTCCATTGGCTTTAGCATTGACTTCATTCATCTGTAATATGGTAGCAAGTGTGTACAGTGAACAGTAAGGTTGTTTTCAGTGAATTAATAATGCACTGGAATATATTCTGCATAATTTCCTGTAAATCCCTGTGTGTAGGCAGCCGAATCCAGTGCTGGAAAGGTGGACTTTGCAATTACCAATAGAAAATAACATTTAGATAGATTGGTTATTTTTGTTGGAACACATTGAATAGTGTTGACCAATATGCCTGGCTTACCAAGTCAGTCAGTCAGTCATTAGAATTTCTAAAAAACGACTGAACTGATCTCCATTACGTTTTGTGGCAGTTTGGTGTGTGACCCAAGGAAGAACCCAATACATTTGGGAGAAGCTCTGGATAAATGGGCATTTCCAGGATTTATTTGTTTCACTTTCTTTAACATGGCGAGATGCATTAGCCTCGGTGGAAGTATCCACTCTCTGAATGTCCTTCTAGATGGCTACTCTTTGGGTTCTCCTGTCGATGTTGCAGGAGTAACTGCATTTACACGTAAAGAGCCCTCTGGTTTATTTTCAGAGGAAAAAAATATATAGTGGTGTGTTGAAAAAGATGAAAAACACTATATGCATGTTATCCCGGCCTCTCTGAAACATTTTAATTATTCATGTGTTTGGATACTCAGAACACGACTGGGCTACAGCACAATATACCAACAGTTTGGGTACCAGGTTTCAGCAGCAGGGAATGACACCAACTAAACAAACAAAAGTATGCAAACCCCCAAAAATGCCAGTGACAAGAAGAAGGACGAGAAGGAAAGATAACTTTTAGTATCTGCAGACCAAAAGCTTGAGTCGTTAATGCTCAGCTTTCCACTTCCTCTCACAATGTTTTCAGTCCAGTGGAGCTCACTGTAATGCTCTCATGCATGCTGTGTAATATACTGGACAATTAAAACATTTGACTTAGTTATAAGTCACGGATTTCACACGAAGGCATTTCCTGTTCTGATCTGTTTTGTAGTTCACTCCCTAAAATTGGACTGGAAAATAGATAGGACTTATATAGATAACATCTTCCAATAATGTGATGATAGTTTAAAATCTTTATTCAATTATCTGTTTATTTCTATGTAAAGAACATATATTACTTATCAGTGAAAAACATCCAAATCCTTCCGGCTCTGCAACCCTGACGTTAAAAAGTAATAAAGTCAATGGGTATTTTTTTCATTTATCTTTTTATAAATTGTCCATTCAATATAACATTCCATTTTGATTAAAGCTTGTATAAATCAGACACACATTCAATATTCACATTCAATATCATCATGATAAAAACGGATACATTATAATTCAATAAAGACTTAAAAAAGGCCCTGTTTATACTGATTGAGAGTGATGAGGTAATGACTATAGGGACCAATAGGGACCAATTGATGTGGCCGCCAGTGTAACAGTGGCAGTTGGAGTGAATTTTAAGTGGTAATAAATATCTATCTATGTTAAAGTTAGTTAAATCTGCCATTTTCTTTTTTTTCTCTTATTTATCTCACTCCCTCATACTTCTGCCAGGTGTCACCACTTCCTGTATTGATTGTTTCAAATTAAAAGCCTCCTGCAGAGTTATGAGATCGTGATGTTACAGTGCCGGCTATAATTGTGCACAATGTACGACACTCAAAGGAAACACATGTGAAGTCTAGAAGGGTTGATAACACATGTAATAAAAGAAGACATTTGAAAAAAAATCCAAGCTTCCCTGGACTACATCATTCATTCAATAAAAATGTTCACTAGATGGTGGGAACGAGATTTCTGACCTTGTTTGCACTTTCACTAAATCGACAACAACCTCATGTATGTCCACCTATTTGTACTCGTAGCCCTGCCTAAAGCATTCCTCTGCTGTATGGGCGTAAATGCTCCATCACAGGATGTTAAGTAAAAACAAGACGAAGGGGACATAGCTATGATGGCATCCTCCATTTTGGACTCTTTAGTTCTCTGCCCGCTCCAAAGGTCAGCTCTGTCAGGGTGGCTTGCCGACGCCTGATCTACAAGTAACGCGTCAAGATCACCAAAGTTTAACCTGTCGCGAGAAATTTGTATTGATTGAGTTTCCCACTGCAATTGTTTGTTTGATAATATATCTCTTTACTGCTGTGACCAGGCCTTTGCCTCTTCCATACACCTTAACAACAGATACATCCACTGCCTCATTTCATCTCTATATATATCAACACTAATATAACTCCCGATTCTTCACTTCATCTAAAATCTCACAGCGCTTCTCTAGCGCAGCCGCTATCTGCCACCAGTGGTGCAGTATCCAGGCTGCAGCTGCTCTCCCCTATCCCCCAAACCGACTGCACACTTGTGTAACAATGGGTATTTTTATGCCAATGTGTGTGTACAATGTCAACCATGTGTGCTCTTTCCAGCCCAGTATCTTTCTTTGTGCTCACGTGATCTTATGTAAGAATGGAGCAGGTGTGGCTGACATGTGTCTCTTAGCCCCACACTGACTCAGGATGCTCCTTAAAGCATATTGTGGTTTCCACCGGGGAGCGTGGGGACAGCAGGTATAACCAAATGCCTGATTGCAACACATTTTGACAACAACCAAAAGTAAGCGGATGCTAATGATCTGTTTACGCAAGGGGTGAAGTAAAAAAACAAAATCCCCAAACAATCACACTGGTGAAATCACAGCACAACAAGCATGACGTGCATTAGCTTTGATTGTATTGTGTACTGGCTGTTTTCACAGCAGAGATTGTATTGATAGCTCAATTATTAATTGTCTAAAAAGTGATTTCAACCACGAACTTGGGGCAGTTTACAATTTGACAACAAAAATATGTTTTAGTTTCAACTTCTTACTTTTTTATCATTGACTCAAGGAATATGTAAGTGAAGAAAACCAATTGCTGGTATGAGAAATATAAACTAAAGTTTCTGCTGTATTTTATTTTATAAAATCCACACACTGTTCAATATTTACGTGATAATAAAATAAATAATAGAGAAAGCTTTTTCAGTCAGACTGAGCTCATCACACATTCACCTCTTCTCTTCTGTTTTCTGCACCTGAAAGAGTCACTTTAACTTTTTTTAAATATTTCTCATCATCAGACAAAAAACTGAAATACCCAGTCAGAATATGAATAAATTGATCTGCTTATTGAAAGTGTATCTTTAGACTAACACGTCAAAGCTCAAAATGTATATCCACTCATTTCCTCTCTAGTTATGTGATCATCATTTATGCCTCACATTGTTTATTTGAACTTTTAGATGTTGCTGTCACCAACTCTACCAGCTATCAGGATGTCTTCACCTTTTTTATTTTTTACGGTTTTGACAATGTTGCTTGTAATCAAAGAATCCGCCTCTAACACACGGACAAGCTCAAGCTGGATAAGGACTTCCAGAGTTAACTGAGATAGCACATAACCTGCTTCATAGTACAGATTATCAAGTTGGCCAATGTTAGTTGAAGTGAAGCTGGATTTCAACAATATATCTTGGCTTTTTACAGGCTTCAGGTGATGAGGTGGTGAGAGACCAGTGTTAATATGACAAACACAACAACTGGATTAATGTCTTCATTAGTACACCGGGCCATTTATGCAGACATTAATGTCCCCACTGTCGTGTTGGGCTGTCAGTGGCTCCTAAACTCAATGCTGATGATGAATTGACTGAGAATAGCCTCATTAAGTAATGCACCCCTGGCAGGAGATGTGGAAACAAAACATTTACTTTTACCCTTTCAGTATGAAATATAAAAAATATATTTACTGTCGTTTGACATAAGTTCTATAACCCGTAATTTTCTCGGCTTTATAAAAACTTTACAAATTAGTTCACCATCATCTAAACGGCAGGTTATTGAATAAAGCCAATAAATCCCAGCAGTGAATAAAGAAATATAAAAAATTTAAAAAGAACATACTGTACTAGTTCAGATAAGCCAAGATGATTGCCTCCTAGAAAAGAAAAGATCTTTTCTTTTTAGAGCGTGGCTTATAAAATCACAGTAAACATCCGTGCTGCCTCTCTTCCGACACGACAGAAATCAAATTGGTTTGGAATTAGTCGCGAGGGGAAACTCGAAGGCAGAACGGTTGTTTAAAAAAAAAGTACAGCACAGTCGGAAACATATTGGGACGGTGACATGATTTGATTCCACTCCAGCACATTTGGTGTGAAAGGAAGCAGTGGTTGTGAGGTGAAAGTGCTGTGTTTCAGCTTCAGAGAAGGAAAGTGGCTCTGATCTCATTGCTATACATATACAGACCGAATTGAGGAGGATGCAGCAGGACATCGATCGTGAGCATAAAGAAAATGCAGCCAAGGAGTTTTTGGGAGCCAAACGTCAGTCAGACCTTAAACCAACTGAGCACTTACTGAATCCCAGACAGAAGGTGAAAGCCCGTGGAACAAACAAGATGTGAAGATGTCGATAAAGGTGTTTTAATTTCATCTTAAATATCAAAGAATAATGTCTCGCTGTAATGCAGTCACGCTACCAATAAGGACATTGATGTATATGAATATCTTGGGAGCATTAGTGTTAACTGTAATTCCATGAACATGTTATGGTCTAATCATACACACATAGATTTTTACGAGATTTCCATCAGGTTTCATCTTCAGCTGCCAGGCCATTTTCACAAACTGCCAGTATGGCGGGGCTTTGAGAAAGAGGATTAGAGGATGAGCCGTAACTTGACATTAAGCAAACCACTTAACCATGCATGTCACCCCTGTTGCCTTCACCTGCCTCTATTTTAGCCATGACGGTTATGTTCCCTCGGTTCCCTGTCATCGCTTCGTGCTGCTGCGTGCCCTCTTTGAAGCCATCCTCTTCTCGTGGCCTCTTTTGAACTCACATGTTCGGCTTTTTTCTTCCGCTTTCACAACCATGCACATTTTCCCCTCCCTGGGTTTTGCCGTGAGCAGTACGAGCATGCAGCCACCAAAAAAAGACACAGGGATGAATTAAATGCAAACTAACAGATACGATTTAACCTTGACCCTAAAAAATGTTTAAACCCTACTACTCTTTCGGCTGAAAGTTGTTGTCTTTCATTCAATTTAAATTATCTAATTGTTTGATTACTAATTCTATTTTCAAAATACCATTAGCAACATGTGACGAGGTGGAATACTTTGACAAAACCATAATGTTTTATTTTACTTGGATTTGACTTGAAGCTCCACATCGCAAGATTTGCTCTTTACCATAATCTGGCTCCCCCTACAGGTGGGATGCATAAATCACTGTTGTAAATCCGAGTTGCGGTCTTTTTCTCCCTGTGCACACAGCTATGCACACAAGCATTTGTTGGCAACCTGACGGAGAAGAAACTAACAATGTCAGAAGCCAATGAGCCACATTTGACAAGAAAGAGATTTTATCTAAAGGCTTGTTTGGCTAACTTGCTAAACCTCTATCGAAATAGATTTACTTGGCAAAATAGAATGTCGACAACTTAACTTACTCAGGCCAATGCAAGCAAACAGAACAACACAAGACATAGCAAACAAGAAACAATTAGATTTATCGACCAATAAGAACAAGGGCAGGTCACTATCTGTCCTTCATCCTTTGGTCTCTTCTCTTCAACGAGTGAAATATTCACTGATATGCACTCTTGACTCTAGATTTCTTACTCTGTTATTTTCTCTTCTCTTCTTTCTTTCCTCCAACAGTGTCCTATTTGTTTTCTTCAAAATTATTTTTAGAATTCTAATTGCAAGTACTAACCTAAAATCTGCCCAGCCGTTATCTATTCCGCTTATCCTTGTGAGGGTCTCAGGGAGGGAGGGGCAATCCCAGCTGACATTGAGCAAGAAGTGGGGTACACCCTGAACAGGTCGTCATACTGTAGGGTTACTGACTGAACAGCAAAGTGCTTTCCACAACACTACGTTTGGGATATTTTTCCTTGTGCCAACTTTGCAATATCATTTTGAATAGACGCCTGTCTCGTTTATTTTAAGGCATTCTATTCCATCAAACTTCCTACACGTCCTTTCTTCAAACACAGGAAGGGGTTTTTCGCTGGTCAGATGGATGTGGCTGTCAGGGCCAGTAATGAATTAGTCAGACTTTCAAAATGTTCATAACACACCCACGTCCAGAACATGAGGCGCGCAGTGACAGTGCATTACTTGACAGCCCTCATACAAATGGGATACACTGGGAACCACTGAGCTGTCAACCAATGCGCCGGTGTAGCTCTTTCAAACTAGAGGAGGCTGAAGCGCGACGCACAATGTTTTGTGCAACTCTGGTTCGGTGTCGTCACTTTTCAATGATCATATTTCAAGTAGGCTAAAGCAACATCTGGCCCGTAGCTACATTCAGACTTGTGAGTTTCCTGTCAGTCTGAGCTCCTCGGGCTCTTTTGACTCTCCTTCAGTCTCGAGTCAAGAATAAAGCTGATTGCAGTTTTGCTGGGGGGGCTTAGCGTCGTACGTGCCTGCCTGAGGATTGAAGCTAGTTAATTCTGTGTTATCCTGTAAATCTCCTTTTTAAATTGCACCCCTCTAGACACACTTTTATGTGTTGTCTTCATCTTTGAAACCACCTTTCCCTTTTTTCCTCGCTCAACAAAGATGATCATCGGCATCATTATTATTATTATTGTTATTATTTTGCTTTCCACATTTAGCAGGACATCCGCGAGGACGGGCAGTCATGTTAATATGGCTAAGCTGCCATTTCTGTTTAATTCAGTGGGCCATTCTATTCTTAAATTAGCTTTAGGCTCGGGGCAAAGCAGCTGTCAGACTGCTCCCTCAAACTGTGTGCATTGCCCACGGACACCTATGCACACGCTAACACAGCTAGCATTTCACCTAGCTAATCGCTAATTAGTGTGTCACCAGATTGTGCAGAATGTGCACACTGCTTTTGCTTCATTATGACACATCCTCCCGCTCACAGTTACCAAACACACAGACAAGGCAGATAAATAAAATGTAACAGCCCCCTAGAGGCGGCGGCGTTCACCCATACCAAGGGTGTCTGGCCAGTAGCTGCCGTCACATCCTCCTCTGTTTGCGTGCTGGTGTGGAGCATTATAAGATAAAGGGGTTTTCCATGTGATGTACAGGTGTTAAGCAGAGAGAACAGTGGTGACCAACAGCAATATATTGATTTTCTGGTCCAGCACTGACAGAGGGCCTTTTGTCTCACTGCTCCTATCTGCTCCCCCCGCCTGCTGCTTTAAGATCCCCGCTGCTGCCGCTGCTTCACCAACATGCATTGATGCTTCACTATGGACACGTTTATTGACCTCTACTCAAACACTTGATTTATTTTCTCACTAGGTGTTTTCAGATTGTTAATTACTGGGCTGCAGTCACGGAGCGGCGCAATCAAGAAATATGCAGAAATGACATTTAGCTGTTTTTGACCTATGTTTTAAATTGAGGTTGGCCTCCGCCGCTCACGCAGGATCCGTTCTGCTGAGCTGAGGTGTTCGCAGTCACTTCTTGGGTTAACCGCAATTATATTATGTGTAAAGTGTTACTTCCTTGTGGATATTCCCACATTCTTTTGGGCTGCAGTGTGATGAGGATGGGGGAAGCGGTGGCAGATGGAGCGGCTGTGGTATCTGATTGAGCTGCTTTTGGTGTCTGGAGAGCTTATGGTAAATAGAATAAATTGTGGGATGAAGCTCGGAGCCCTCTTCAGCACTAGCAATGCGGCGGTTCTCCCCAATTATGGGGTCATCATGAAATTAACACTGTGGCAAGAACTTCCAAACGGAAATGTTTATTTTCCCACGCAGATTAACATGTATTTGGATATTTGTGATATTTTGCGGAGGGATTTATTAAGAAATCAAGAATGTACGACTGGGAAACGAGATGTAATTTAAATAAATGTATGTAAAGGATTTCACGTGAAGTACATTCAGTATGTGTCTGTCACCCAGACCTACTGACATTGTACTTACGGATCAAAGATAAAATATTACCAATGCTTTGTAAAAATGTAGTGGAGTAGAAAGTAGAGATATGTCCTGATATATGCAGAGTATACACTAAATGTACCTAAATCAAATCTTCTTTCGTAAAGTAGAGACACATGAAAAATTTACTTAGAGTAGTAGTAGAAAAAATATCTATTACAATACACACAATGTATAATTATTTTTAGAAGTAAAGTGGATGATAGCTCACTGCATGAATAGTTACACTTTATCGTGCCTTACCATTTCTATGGGAACTAATATCTTGAAAAAAAACATTACAACATAAAAATGTATCATCTCAGAAGGTTCCACATTGATCCTATTTATATAATCCTAATGTGGTTTAAAGCTCGATTGACATAAAGTCTGCCAGATCTCTGCCTATTACCGTCTGCAGCCTGTCTCTTGTCTTTAGAGGCTTCAGTCTTCACATAGTTGAAGACAAAAAAAAGTTGCAGGGGCTAAAATGTTTGATGTTATTAAAGTACATTTTAAGTGACATTATTTGTACCTAATATAGTCATAAGATGTGAGCTAAAACTAGATGATGAGTCTATAAGCAAATCAGTCAAACAGGATTCTGATTGATAGGAAATAGGCTGTAACAGTACTCCATTTTAAAATTGAACTAGTTTGCCAAACACAAGATGACGCCAAGCCCGTTACCTCAGCATCCTCCCAACTTCATACAGTTGTTACAGATCACAATGGAGAGAAGATGTCAGACTTTTCTAGTGGTGGCTTTTGAGTAAATGGATTCTGATATAATACTGCACTTTGCAAGAGTGTCAGCCTTTTCTCCCCTCATCCGCTATTCCTACATCACCCAGTGCAGTCTGTCCAATCGGGGCAGATTCTGGACAGCTTCAATGTCTAGGGTGAAAAGAGGATGAGGCCCTTTTGGCTGAGCCTACGTATGCAGCCTGACAAGTGTAATCTTGGCTTCCGTTTCAGGAAACGCTTCACCATTCATCAGGAGACATTAATGTCTCTGAATATCTGTTTTAACCAAAAACGTAGCAGCCGTTGTTATTGTACCTGCAAGAGGAATCATTCCCTGCTTTATAAATGTCATACTCTTACATCAAGCTGAGTGGTCAGGGCTAAATCGCAAGTGAATGCCTATCTAGCTTATTTCTAGCCCTCTTAATTAGTAGGGATGTAATGGTAAACACAAATCACAGTTCTGGATTGTACTTATGTTTTGAGGTACAGCGAAATCAGGAAATACTAAACTTAGGTCGAGTTCCGACACAAAATAGAGAGCACCAATCGGTGTTTGGGTTGGCTCGGTTGTTTTTTTCACGGTCTGGTTCGGACAGAAAACTGCGTCACATTTAATGGCCTGAATTGTTAGCAAGGAAATCCTTAAATTGAATGAGGAGCTGGGTATGCTCTGCACTTGGGGAAACACAGAGTTTCAAATTGAGTACCACACACACAAAAAGTTCTGGATGAGCAGTAGCTGCATTCGTTCGGTACATGTGCGTGCAGGCCGATACCAAACATGTCGGTACGAGTATATGTCCCCCTGATAGACATTAGGCCAGCTGTTCCCTCCTGTTTCCAGTCTGTGTTGTAAGCTAAGTTAGCTGGCAGAACATTTAGCATACACACACAAGAGTGGTGTTATTGTCTTGTACATTTTTCTTTGATTCCAAACGTGCTGGACATTTTCTTTTGACAGAATAATCCTCCTGCTGCTGAGGAATAGATGTGTGACCGGAACAAGAACCCTTGGGTAGCACTGACAAACTGAGTTAGCTTAGCATAAGTGATGTGCTGATGTGGAACAAGAGAAAGGGTTCTCTTTCAGGTCCTTTAATAAAATGTAGGGACTTTATTACTAAGGTAGTACTCAGTGCCTCTGAGCTTTTCAGATTGTTAATTGCTTCACCATCAGTAGCAAAGGAATCAATAAAGTCGGCCACTTTGTCAGGTTGTCCCCCGGACTCTGGTCGTAGAAGGTATGACCAGATTATTCCAATTAAGGGGTGACACGCTGTGCTGCCACATCATTTATTTCCACAAACAGCTAAAACAAAGGGAAGACACCCGTAGCATATGTCGGTCCATAGAAAATAATAATACCCACAATACGGGGCAATAAAATAATGCGCATTTACTTGGAAACTAACCCTTAATTACAAAAGGGATGTAGTCTTTCCCCTAAAATATAAAGGATAGAAATGGAATATTGTGTCTATACAACATTTAAGGGAATACAACATACAGCCACCAGAGCTTAGCTTTATTTCAGTAATGAGTGATCCCTTTTTTCTCCGTCAGTGACAGCAGATCACAGACATGCAAGTTTCGTAAAAAACTGAACACTCTGTTTCTGGCTTGCTAAGCTGCTTGTCATCCACAGATGTTGACTAGTGGAGGAGAACGGCTTGACAGCTGAGGTAGTGCATGTAGTTTTAACACTCACAGGGGAAACAAAGCAATATAAAATCCCAGGACAAGCATTTTCCTCAAACCACTCCGACCATCCCATTTAAACGTGCTCACAAAAGTGTACAACTGGCAGAGAGTCATTACCTCCGCCAACAGCTCCATCTGACAGGACTACCTATTATATAAAACAAAACGGAAAACAGACTCATATCAACCTGGCGATGTTAGTTTTTTTCAATTTGTCCCACTTTATGTGCTGGAGATGCACGATCAATGCCAGTTCTGCTCACGGATGGTTAACGGAAACAGATGTTAGGATTGTTAAGCTAGCACCGTTTGCCAGTCACATGTGAGAGGTTGAGAACAAACCAATTTGTGCTCACGGTCGAGTCTCTGCTCGTATGCAACATCTGATGCCTCATTAGATTTTACACATGTATGCACGTGTGTGTGTGAATGCTGCTCATGCAGTCGGTGGGGTGGGGGTTTTGTACAGAAAACAATGTGACTGTAGACACCTGACCATACCTTAGTTATGCCAGTCCTGATGGACATGCATGCATCCCTGGAACTACTCTGCATATTGAACTCTGGGCTTGTGCTGAATGTTAAGTCATATTTACCAACACATTACAAACGCAGACACCTGTTTTAAAATCACACTGCGTATGTGAATATATAGCAGATGTGAGCTATAAAGTGGCAGCAGCTGTTGTGTAGTCTGAACTACAAGGACATGCAGGATATAGACAGTATGTGTATGGTTTATATTGTAGAATTATTGATTTGTGTGTGGTTGTGTATTTCAGTGCGTCTTGATCTTATCATGTTTAAATAGTCCGTGGATGGATTGTATTCAGATTTGAGATGATACCATCCACAATGCACACTGAATGTACTTTTTCTCAGTTTTTGGTTGTTACATTTCTTCTTTCTTAAGGTTAAATGCTAGGGATTTTGTGATATCTAGTGGAGAGGTTTCAGATTATAGCCAACTGAGTACCCCCCTCCCCTTCCGAGCATAAAGGCCATACCCGCGGTGGTTGTGTAGCGTAAAACGCTCTTGTTTAGTTTGTCCATTCTAGGCTACTGTAGTTAATAAAAAGAATGTCACAAATTACTTCAGTAAACACAGGCTGCTGTTTGAAAGCCAGCATTTGCAGTTGAAGTTGAAACTTAGTTCATAAAATATACTATTTATTGATTTGTTGAAACTGTTTTACGTGTGCACAAATTGCCTTGTGTGTGGATTTGATCTTATTTTTCACTAATAGATCACATAATACACATGTATTACCCTTTTCAATTTTTTATTCTCTCTGTACTTTTTTGTTAAAAGTTAGATGAGAAGCTTGACACACTACCACTCTCATATCTGACTGCTGTACAGCCGGTTAGCTTATTATAGAATAAAGGGCTAACAGCTATCCTCTGTCTGAAACTAAGAAAATCCAAGTAGCTTAAAATCTCCCAAATTAAAGAGGAGCTCTGCTGATTTTGCACATCAAAGTCTGTTTCTAAGTCTAGTGTCTCTGGTGCTGCTGCATCAGTTATTATCCTTGTCCATTGCGAGCTCGCTAACAAGAGCTCTTTTAATAAATCGTACGTCACACCAAAGAGAAAAATGACAAGTTGTGGTGTCGTGAGGATTATACGCAGGACTATTTCTAGAATGAACATGTTAATTAGTGATATTAAGAGGTGCTGGACAGAGACGTGCTTACTGTTTCCCCCAGTTTACATTCTTAATGCCGAGCAAGCGGTGAGATGTGACAATGGCATCGATCCTCTGAGCCTACCTTGGCTGGGGAAATATTAATGAAAAAAATTCAGATGAACAATTTGTGGGAAATGAGGACGCCTCTCTCACTGCGTCGCCTCCTATCCCAAATAAGTCAAGTGGGTTGTCTGGATCACGCGATCTTACCCCCCCACCCTCTCACACTGACTCTTTGACAACACAGGGTATAAAGCCATGTACTGTGTATAATTCACATTAATCTTTTTCTAAGTTGGATTTTCAGCTCGACTATGCGTGCACAGTAACTCTTTTTAATAGGGATTCAGGGTGTCCTGACACATCTTACCTCCTCCTCAGAATGTGCAGCGTTGTCATAAGAAGCAGTCACTCAGAGGGCTTTATGAACTGAGCTTTTTTCCAGTCAGCTTGTTACTGTTTTGCTCTACAATGAAGCAGACTGGCGCTCACATCACTAACTTTGAACATCCTGTTATGTAGCACAGAATCTCGGTGCTGTATTTTACTGTTGTCCCCTGTGTCTGCTGGCTGCCAGTGGAGTGTGGATATTGCAGGGTTGAGGGTGGAGGGATGAGGTGGCATTCAACCAACAGTTAGCACCACATAAAGCCTTTATCACACCTAAACGGCTCTGTCTCCCAAAGCCAGAGTGCGATAAGCACTGCCCATTCATCTGTAATGATGTGGAAGCAAGAACCCGGCTGAACTGAGTTGAGAAGGAGAGGCTAACTCCGGCACAGTGTGGACAGCTGAAAAGGATGCAGGGCCAGCAGGGTTTCAGCTTGTTTACCTCTCCGAATGATGTGTGAACATGCTTCTATTTATTCTGCGTTCTCTGCGGGTTGAAGTTAATTTCAAGACAAGTGTTGCTTTACACTTCAAACTACTGTAATTATCTGGAAGACGAAAATATGAGGCAGTGGCCACATTACACAACGGTAATTGAAAAAGTTTCCCTTTGGACTGCAAATTAAGTTTTTGCAACGAGACCAAATACTCTTTGGCTATTAAACCTGCTCATTGTAAGCTTGTCTTCTGAGGTAATAATTTACAAAACCCATGAGTATCCAAGTTCAGCTTCTAAATTGGGAACCGGTGTTTCCAATAATCATCATAGCACGAAAAGGCAGAATAATATTTGGCCAGAGCATTACGGACCATAATAACATTTATAGTCAGTGTTTGGCACTCTCCACAGTTTGCACCCCCATTGTGGCAGGGGGTGGTGGTGACATGATCACAACTTTACAACTCTAAATGCAGTCGTGCGTTTGCACCCAAAAGTTTACACCCCAGCAGGGAAGTGTCACACGTGTGATTTAAAGTCACCTCCAAATGTGTTGCAAGGGTGTTGGCAGTTCCTTTGATTTTGTTGTATAATACATTTATTTGGTTAATAGATTAATATGAAACATGGATTCAATCATTTTGTCAAATCAATCTCAGCGCCCATCGGTATCGTTTGACAAAGAATCCGGCTCTGGTGGCCACGGCCGATGTTTTTGGGCTTCCAGTGAAGACCGCAGATATCCAGGTTCACCATTAAGATTAAGATGCGATAAAATACGATTAAGATACATTTATTTATCCCACACACATGCAGATACATGCAAAGACACACTCATGCAATTGTATGGAAATTTAACCTCTGCATTTAACCCATCTGGTGCAGGACACACAGAGCAGTGAGCAGCCATTTACAGCGCCCGGGGAGCAGATGTTGGGGGAGTAAGGTGCCTTGCTCAGGGGCCACTAGACAGGGTAGGAGAATCCTCTTGGATTTTTGGACAGATCAATCCAGGTTTGTCTTTTGTTGTTCTCCGTGGAGTCGAACCAGAGACCTTATCTGCCCATAGTCCAAGTTTCTGCCACTAGTACACCGCCTCTCCCACCAACAACAACATACAACCTTACAGTCGCCATTCTTTATGTTAAGTTTTTAATAAATGTGACTGAAGCATTGATGATTCACATCAAAAAAGACATTACCGATTCATTGTTACTCTTGGTTCATTATATCTGCATGGTTTGTTTCTGTCTTTGTAGATGTATCACCGCTCTTCTACAATTAGCAAATCTGGGCCACAACAGAATTAAACTTCACCAAAGCTAATTCAGCACAGATGCTTGAATTCTCACTGACATCAATACTTTCAGGTTGAATCGATCATCTTCAAGACGACAACATCACATGACACAACAGATGTCTCTGTGTCTGTTGGAAGGGGGCTTTAACCACAGGGTATTATAAATGTACTATAAAGGAGTCGTCCGCAGTAAAGTGTTGTTATCCTTTGTTTTACGAGCTAACAGACAATTCATCTTGGTTAGAATTGTCTCACCCATTTTGTCCTCCTGTGCCTTTTTAAACACACTGACAGGCTTTAATGATCAAACTGTTCACACTAGCACACACTCCCACTCACACACATACACACACCGACTCAAACCTACAACCTGTCTGTGTCTTCCAGGTGTAATTGGCTCGCTGACGGCAGCTCTGGACCCATCAAGAGCGTTGAGGAGGAAGACGGATGAGACCACAGAGTCTACCTGAGAATGCTACCTGACCCTCCGCCTCACCATGTCACCCTAGGAGAACCGTTAAGCTGTCCCTTTCACAAACCCTCTTTTTGCCTTTGTTATCCCAATAACCCACTGAGCTTGTGATCTCTGTCTACATCCTAGTAATAGGACTAAAAGAGCCTTTATTTTGGACATGTTGTTTTTTCCTTTCAATGCTGCCAGCCACCAAGGCTATGGTGGGAAGCTTCATTATACTTCTCAGCAGATCGCTAATCTCTGCCTGGTGTGGCTCTCAGGACTAGCACTGCACCTGACCCTCTCCTCGTGTCAACGGGTTGACCTGAAATACCCCATAGTGTCCACGGGCTATGGAAAGGTCCGTGGTATCAGGAAGGACCTGAGCAATGAGATCCTGGGCCCAGTTGAACAGTACTTAGGCGTGCCGTATGCCACGGCACCCGTCGGCGAGCGTCGCTTCCAGCCTCCTGAAGCTCCAGGCTCCTGGCAAGAGATTCGCAATGCCACCCAATTTGCGCCCGTGTGTCCCCAGAACGTGCACGGGGTTTTACCAGAGATCATGCTCCCCGTGTGGTTCACTGACAACCTGGATGCTGCAGCGAATTATGTTCAGAACCAGAGCGAGGACTGCCTTTACCTCAACATATACGTGCCCACTGAAGACGGTGAGTGACACTCAACTCGTATACTAGCTACAGGATTAGATTCACTCTATTCTTACTGCCCCTACATATGAAAAGATATGTGTCTGTTTCAAAAATGTTGCCAGTACTGCCCATGGACCTCCATATGTCCTTTACATTGGGATTGTTGATATGCAAAAGATCCACTTGAGAGTAGAAGTCTGAGTTATGACGACAACAAACATGTCGATGGAGGAGGAGTTTGTGATAGTGTCACTCTTAAGAAACAGGCAACAACAGCTGTTTGTCAATGTGTCCAGGCAAAGCTACATCGTATAGACGCCTTTAGTTTCTTACCAACTGAGAATTATCCCCTTAGAAGTTCCCCCATTGTCTAAATTCCTTTCTTGTTTTGGATCCTCTATTTTGAAATATTGGCTACACTTCCCCCCATGATTTCCTGTGGTACTGCTCTATTTTGTCTGTTTTGTTTCTGTCCATGCTTTCAGAAAACATACAAAGGGTAGGATAGAAGTTTCTGTAGGCTTTCGTATAGGTATCTAGCAATTTTGTATACGCATCCTACATTGTCCATAAATGAGCCATTAAACTGCTCTTTTGATTTGGCACCGATCAGAAAAAAAAATACATCGAAATGAGAGAGAAAGACTGAAAAGCACTTTTAAAATTTTGGTCAGCACTACCTTGAAAAGTGTCATTTTGATAAATTGGCTGTGATTCTAATTTGTCGCATGAACATTTTACACATGAGCCAACTGGAAAATAATATACTGATAAACCTCTGTGTTTGTATTAATGCCAGTCTCAGTTATTATTGGTTAGTTAGTTAGTATAATAGTGTTTGAGATGCAGTCACAAACAATCTTCCCTCTCAGTCTCTGAGGCAATTAGATTCACTTTACTTTTATTGCTCATATTTAATTAACATTAACATTAAATCAAATATTTAGAACACTACTGAGCATGTTCCATTGCTGTTTTGTACCAATTAGCCACATTGTGACATGCAGCATTTTTGACTTGACTTAACACTAATTTGTTTAAATCATCCATGAACGTTATATCTTCATCATTGTAATTGTATTAGCCTGCTAACATTAACCTTTTGCATGAGCACTGCAGAATAAGTCACACATGTTTTGAGTGACTGAACAAAGGGAACACTGATGTAGTAAATCAAACAGTGACTCCCTGACACCATTAGCATTTTGTACCTTCAGCCTGTACAGGAGGGAAATGATACTGATACTGAAAGCCCCTGTATTTTACACATTTTCTATAGAACGGGGTAAAAAAGGAGGTACCGTTTTTTATATTCTATTATCTCTTTATTATTATCTATTATCTTTTATTCTTTTGTTTTAGCCCTGAATAGCTTGTCTACTTCTACTGCAGGAAGATGAGCACATCAGAGAAGACGTGTATATCATAACTGTCCTTGGACATTTTTTACCTTATTTATTGATCTGCCATGGTTCTTTCTTCTTTCACGTTGCACAGTAATTTAAATCCAATCATGACTTGTGGATGAAAGAAACCAAAGAAACCTTCACAGCAACACAAGCAACACAAGCAAACTCCAGCTTTGAATATATGAATATTCACAAACACAGCTTCTTCATCAGATATTAAAAACCACATTTAAGGAGAAGTAATTATGATGAATAAATTAATTTCCTGTAATGAAAAAAACTCATAAATTAACATCATCAGACCCACATGCTGTGTGTCTCAGCTCGGCTTCCCCTTCCCCTCTGGGACCGGCACCTTGCAGGTCCATTCAAGAGCCTCCCATAGGGAAAAAAAGCATTGTTTATCTTTAAAAGTCAACTAGTAGCTTATCTGGACTTATCTGCATGTTTGTTTAATCATGCAGCTGTAGGACTAACATCCACATTGCCATAAGTTCCATAACTGTTAAACATAAGCATTACAGTCTTCTGTTTGGCTCACATACAGGATTTAAGCTGACAACCTCATTTGTCAAGGATGTATTTTCCAGTGTGGCAGTTTGTATTGAGCTGCACACAAAGAGCTGTAATTAACTGTGTTGTTAGTATTGGTGGCATGTGGCTTTAAACCTCCGTGACCGCTGGGTCAGGACGCACGTGTCAGTTTCATGCTTTGACTTACTCTTCACGCTTGCACAGTGGTGTCTGTGCTTATAGGCTTTGAAAATGAATGCTGTTGTGGCAGCTATAGGTTAGTAGAAGGCCTCATAGGAGGAAATAGTACAAAACTGAAGATCACAATTAGGTCCAAAAGCACAAAACAACCATCGACAAGAAGATATTTTTATTGCTAAGCTAAATTGGAAATTTAACATATTAACTGTTAACGGTACTTAACAAATATAAAAAAGTGCAAAACTCCTCAGAAATTGACATAGCTAAATCCCATAATGAATAAAATAGTACCCATCTTACCCCTCTCACCCATTTACACCCATTGTTTTCGAACACTTGCTGCACGTCCCAGCATCGGAATCTTTTCACATGATTAACAGCCACGCTTTCGCACATTCAGCTTTAGCAGAGTTGAGGTGGCTGCAAGCTAACTATAGACAAATGTCACAAGCTCACCGGAGTTTTGTTAACTCGTGCGCCGGGGTGTTAATGTTGCCTGTTAGAATAACAGCTCTTGCGGTGCATAGCTCAGGCACTGAAATCTGCGTTGTGATTCTTACCTGTAGGTACTGGCTGTGTAGCGGCTTTTTGATACTGAAGACAACCTTGTTAAGTTCTCCAGGGGGAAAATTAGTCAAAAATCACTTTAAGGAAAAACCTCCACCTGTTCATGGGTGATCTGGGTGTAATTTGTGCATGAATGCTCCTGTGGAGAATGTTGGAGAAAGCAGATGGGCAGGTTTAAAAGAACACTGGCAAAATGTGTATCTTTGCATATCTTGCTAAAAATATGATCTTAAAAAGTCTATTGTTAATGGGCTCACCTGAGACCTCAGTTCCCTAGAAAACATGTTATGCATCGCTGCGGCTGCTCATCATTGCTTCCGCTTCTCAAATGACTATTAGCTTCAGTCCAGAGTTATGTGGCTTGTTGTTTTTAACATTAAAGCTGAAACTTTTAATTTTTTCATTTATGCTCCACAGCCAAACACACAAATGGAAACAGATTAATTGCTTGTGCAAAATATCAAGTGTAAAGTGACTAGACTAGAGGATAGCAACAATATTGTCATGTGATTGAAATGACCCTGAACATGTTGGACAGTGCACACTACATTACAGTTGTACAGTATGAAAACTGTACACTGCATATGCCTCATACTCTGAAAGGATGATGTAGAGTCTCCTGTGTTATTCCCTGGAGAAAAGATGTGCAAATGAGTGAGACAGATTTTACATGTAGCCCCGTGTGCTTGTCAGAATCTGTCACTTATTGTCAGGGGTCAGTGCTTACACAAGGCTGATGCAGTCTCTGAGGATCTGTTGTGCCTCGTGTGTGAGGGAGAAAAATAGAGACTGAGGGAGAGTGAAAGTGCCCCTGAAATCAAACACTACATTTTTCACGTGCATAACTGTTGTGTCACGGTGCTTCAGATTGTTTACACCGTGTTAAACTTTCAGTTGCATCAGATAGCAGCAGGTTTCGAAACCTGGATTTAAATGGTAAGGATTTCTCAATGACATCAAATGTTAAGCTCTAAATAAACTGGAATTTTAGAATTATTAAAAGCCAAACAGTCAACTAATGTGCTTCATCAGAACTCTGAGGGTTTGCTCAAATGTGGGTGGCAGTTCAATAGTTTGTGGTTTGTCTCAATTTTTTTAATAAATGTACAAATATGATAAATTAAGAGCTGCTTTTAAACCACAACACAGCTGTTGTTGGCGATGTGACTGATCATTTCCTTAAAAAGAAATTCTCAATGTCGCACCTGTCAGCCTTCAATGCTGCATTCATGTGTTTATCGGCCCAAGCAATGCATCTCCAGTGAGTAGAGATGACCAGACTTAAGCTGTTTGCAGACATGCACCGAACTCCAGATTTCAGAGTTCAGGGCTGAAAACGGCTGAAGTAAGAACTGCTTTTAAACTGCAACCCAATTCAGGTTTGCGTAAAGAGAAGTTTTCGATGTCCCACCTGTCAGCCTTCAGATTAGCATTCATGTATTTATCCGCTCTAGCAACGTATCACCAGCAATTGTTACGTCAAGACTCAGATATATCAAGAACCACAGTGTCATATGGATTGCTATGAATTTATTTGCAGAGATTCATGCTCCCCAGAGGACTAGTCTCACCAAATTTGCCGATCCCTTGACCTTTCCTCTAGCGACACAAGAAGCTTGACATTGATGGACAATGTCTCTACTATCAGGTAGATTCAGCTGTACCTTGGTAAATACATTCATTGTGCCCAGATGATGAGGCCTTATCCTTTATCTCAAGTGTCTCAGAAAGACATTTGTGGTTTTTCAACTATTGGATAGATTTCCCAAAAATGTGAATATGGACATCCTCAAATTTAGCAAACATAGAAGCATAACTGCTGCCAGAGTCCAAGTCTGCAGCTACCCGAGACCATGTCCATCCTTTAGTGTTTTAGCTAAGTTAAGCTTTCTTAGCTAGCAACTAACTTAATTCCACATTGAGCATGTTTAAACCCTGGACGTCGATGCTTTGCAAGGGGGGTTGCATTCCCTCCCACAGCGGATGTAGATGGGCCAGAATGAATTGGCAGCACAGATTCATACACAGCCTGGTTCTGAATGTTTTTGCTGCCAGATCTGGCCTGCACGACTTGATTTGGATGCATAAATCTCCAGAGTGCAATATCACATATTATCTCTCTTCTACCTTAAGCACCCCCCCCCCTTCCTCCCTCCTGCTATATCTGTCTCAGACCTAGAAATACTCTTACTAAACATTACTCTGTGGATGAAAGCAAATTCGCAGCTCTCTTTTCTTTGTGCATCTGTTCAACCCTTCTGCTCTCTCCTCTCTGAAACCATCCCTGCGTCTTCTCCTCTCCTCTCCTCTCCTCCATCTTTATGCAGATGGAAGCAAAAGGGGTCACTGTTCTGAATGCAAATGAACGCTTTCCACACCCCCCTCTCTGGGCCACCTCTACCGCCTGCTACTTCCTCGGCTCAGATTAAACACAAATAACTTCTCGGAAAAATGTAAATAACAACAATGTTCTAGTGGACTGAAGAGTGAGTTTTATACTCCCTATTTATCTCTCTCTTGCTTCCTTCCTCCTCCTCCAGTGTTCACCCTAACTCTCCTGTGTGGCCAGGCTGCTAGGCAGTAGCACTGTCTCACTGCATTCCTATTTTCCCAAGACACTCCTCAGCCAAGAGCCCGAGATCCTTCATTTTTATTGCTGCTAGAGCAGCCATTTACCGCGCCTTTATTAAAAACCATATTTCAGGAGGCAGGAGAGTGGAGGCAAAGGATGGAGCTGGAGGCTGCGGGCACAGTGGAGGGGATGGAGAGCCGAGGGATAGGACTGCATGTGCTGGAAGCTGCTGCCTGGATGCAGGGGAGAGGGTGGTGGAGAGGTGGGGGACCCAAAGCTGTGTCTGACACCTTGTCAAGCAGACAGGCCACCACAGACATGACATACTGCAGCTTCATCCCGTTTACTGCACTGAGGAAATGGAAAGGGACGGGAGACAGCTTGCGCTCTGGACACTGGCTCACTGAACCGAGAAGAAATGCTGTTGACTGAGAGATGGAGCTGCGTTAGGTCAAACAGTACTGGGACATCCCAAGCTAAATGCTCCTGTGTAGGCCAACACATTTCTCTTACCAGTGGCATCTTGTGACAGAGCCTACTGGCAGGCTTCTCTGCTGCTGGGTTAGTTTCCCTTTGGCTTGTCTGACCCATTGTATTATTTCTTCATGAAAAGTATTTAATAAAAAGATAAATACTGCCAGGTGCATGTATTTCTAGGGAAATCTTTTTTATCAAGTCAATAAACATTTACGGTTTTCCATTTATCCAAGATATTCATGGTCCCTAGAAGATGAATCCAAATGAAATTGGAGTTTTTCATTTCATTTATTTATTATTATTGTTATTTCATTTATCAGGGTCATTCCTACTGTGTGTACTTCTTGCATCAAGTTGCGATTCTTACCTCTCTTTTGTACAATGGCCACTTCTGCAACATTCAAAAGAATACACTTATGATATTAACCTTTCCTTTTTATAAATTTTTTCTAATGTGTCTAACTTTGCCACCAAATAAAGATAGTGGCCAGATAGTAGCCGGAAAAGTTGTTCCACTATCATGTCCACTATTTCTGACATTTTAAAACAATAAATGAACTGAAATATCCTCAGATCATCAAGCATCATCAGATAATTGTTTATAATAAAAATAACCCGACACACAATACAACTATAAAGCATCAAGATCGAACTCTTGAGGTGAGGTGCCCATGTGATGGATGGAGTCGGATGGTCCATTACAAACTCCAGCCGTCTGTTTGGAGCTTAGCCTCACATATAGGTTACTTCTTTATTGGGCATTAGAAAATGAATGAAATCACGAAAGTCTCCATTAAGCGGCGAGATGTGGTTTCAGAGTGGTGCTAAGTAGCGGGGGAAGTGCTGACAAGACGGAGGGATAATGTGCCTTTCTATCCATTACCGGCCTGTCTACCTGTCTGCTGCGCAACCGACGACTAGCGACCGTACCCTCTCCCTCCATGGCAGGAAGTGCTCTCTGG
This sequence comes from Pseudopleuronectes americanus, assembly GCA_038501795.1. Lineage (NCBI taxonomy): Eukaryota > Metazoa > Chordata > Actinopteri > Pleuronectiformes > Pleuronectidae > Pseudopleuronectes > Pseudopleuronectes americanus. Next base: position 6,850,594 of record CM076728.1, on the reverse strand, counting down.
ATCTGGCGCCTGCATAGTGGTACTCAGAGGATGCAGCAAATCCATTCAGCATTGATCCTCCTCCATTTAGACAGCAGATAAACATTTTATATCAGGAAACCATATTCATAAAGACGGATGGGTGAAAATGCAGCATTATTATTATTGGGGAGTGCGGTGATGTTGTCTCAAGTCAGTAGAAGGGAGGCGCTGTGAGAAGTGAAAGGGTATGTGCCATCACTTCTCGGTGAGGTGTCCTGCAGATTGATAGAAGCGGGCATGGCAGCAGCACACTGGCAGAGTAATAACCCAGCATAGAGTATTCTTTAAAATGAGTGACTGCAACGCCGTCCCACTGGGGAGATGGGCCGGGTAGAAGGAGGATGGCAACAGATGAAAAGGACACCGTTGACATGCTTCGTGTGGCATGTGGCTGTTCGGGGCTGCATGTGGGCGCTCACATCAGAGTGTTAAATGACTTTCTCTGGAAAACGCCCAGACAGTGACTGAGAACGACGGGAAAGCGCGGCGTTAATTGTGGTCTGATGGAACGCTCCGCTGACAGAAACCCCGAAAAAACAAATTACTGGGATTCTTATCAGTTCAGACTTACAGGGGTTGACGCGCCAGGGGCATTGGTTGGTCCCTGTGATAAATGCTTGTTATTGGCTCTGCCCTATGGAGCATTTAACTGGCTGTTACCATTAAACACTTAATGTGGGGCTCCTCTTTGACCTTGGTGAGGGGGAATTCTGTCACAAGCCTTCGAGTCAGTGTATATATCAAACATATGCGTGTGTGTGTGTGTGTGTGTGGTCACGTGTGTGTGTGGTCACGTGTAATGTGATGTTTGAACGGGCTGCCCTCTATGGACCGTGCAGGGCCCTTGCCTCGGGGCGGCACCACTGTCCTGAGCAGGATACAAAGTATCTTGGCGTTCCTTTGCCTTTTCTGACTGAAAAGAGTGATGGCTTGATTCTGCTCATCGATTTTTCTTTACAAAGCAGCAGCGTGTCAGGACTGATTGGGAGAAGGGTCGAGGAGAAGTGGCCTCTGGGGTTATTTACGAGGCAGTCCGTGACTAGATCCTAAGCAGTTAAAACAGATGAGTTTGGGGTTTATCTTTCCAGGAAACAGTGTGTAGTCCTTGTAAACATTTTTGTCTTCAGCTGTGCGGTCACACGATTTCAACCAGAGCGTCACATCTTACAGCTTTGCTATTTTTCCCTCTTGTGATCTTTTCTTGTTTTTCCTGCAAATGCAACCTTTTTGAATTTTGTCTTTTGTCTCTCCTCCCCCCTCTTTTTTTCCGAACCGTAGGTCCACTCACAAAAAAACAGGATGAGTCTACAATGAACAGACCAAGGGATGAAGGTATTTTATAATTGCATGGTTGTTTTTTTTCCTCGTGCTCCATTTTTGAAACTCCGTGGGGAAATGGTGTGTGTGGGTGTGTGTGTCCGTGTTAATAACCATCTTAGACTCACCACTCAATGTGCACATTACACTGTCCATTGTTAACGGCTTTTATTAACCGACAAATTGCAAAAACGTCCTCATGAAATAGTCCAAGTTAATGCCCTTCATAATGTTATTGGGTCTTCTCCGTTTCTTCCTTTTTAAGTATGAAAAATCGGAGGATTTCTGCATGTCTCTGTTATTGCCGTACATTTTTCAAGTTCACTGCAGTCGAGGGGAGATGCCCTCACTACTCTCTTTAATGATGCAGCCAAAATCAATGCAGACAGCATGTGCGCATGTTTCTGTGTACGTGCCCAGACTTACTGTCAAAGTGTGTAGTACACAGCATTATGCACACGTAGATTTCCTCACATCTCCATTTTTGCATGTGTGTCTATCGAAGCACGGTGCTGTTTGTGCCATTTGCTTATTGAGTTCTCTCTCTCCCTTTGCATCTCTAATTGCCGTGGTTTAAAAAGAGACAGATGTAGCTAATCCAATTGTGTGGTTTCTTAACAGCGAAAACAGAAAGGATTCACACAGGATTGTCGAGGAGAGGAGCAGAACGATAGAATAGAGATGAAAGAAAGAGGGGGGGAAAAGCCGAGCGCTGCAAGTGCACGGGGGAGGGCAACCAGGGGGGAAGCAAAGAGGAAAAACTGTCATCATGAAGACAAGTGCATGATGAAATGACATTTATTGAGCTTTGAAAGTGAGAGAGATGTAGAGAAAGAGAGGATGAGGATGAGACAGGTGGAAGCTTGACATTTATGCCAACACCTGATGGATCTTGACAGGATTGGAGGGGTGGGGTAGTCGGGGTTGGCCTGAATCCCTTACTTAATTGCTCAGGTATGGATTGGACACAGGTTTTTCAAATGCTGGTGAAAAATACTCCAATTAGCATCTACATTTATTTAAAAAAAAAGTTATTTGCAAAAACCTGCATTGCTTGGGTGTGGGTTTTGAGTGCAAAGTGCTGAGTCAGGCTTAATACGTAAACACCCAAATCAATTGAGATTTCCATAAGAGGACGAATGAGAGGAGGACCACAGGAATGAAAAAGGAGGAAAGGAGGCAGTGTCTACTGGGAGGTGAGATGTTACATTGAGGATGGGTGTGAGGGAGGGAGGTGGATATTGAAGAGGAGAGTATCAGGTTAGGTAGAAAGAAGAGGAGTGAATAATGTGCCAGTGTTTTGGAGGCAGGCAGCAGAGACAGTGAGCTCCTTGTTGGCTTTGGATCTGAGTGAAACACTTTCACCCTGCAACCCTGCACCCCCAAATCACCTCTCTGTTCCCACTGAGCTCCCTTTAGAACAGTTCACACACCAAATGCTGCCTAATAGATTTATCTACTTTATTTAATCTTAAACAAATCTAAATCTTCAGTTTATTATCAAATCCAAAGGGTCACCTATAAATGCTGGTTTTCTCACGGAAAAAAACCCAAACAGTGTGCAGTTTTTGTTTTATATCAAAAAAATTCCCTTTAACTCACCTGATCAGATACAAATGTTGTGAATCCTAGTGATGTGTGGGGACTTCTCTTCTATTACACAACTTGGACCTTGGACTTATCAGCTTTTTATATTTTATTCCCCCAAAAAAACATTCAGGGTTATTGTACAGTATTTCTTTGGTTCTGAATAATTGAGGGAAAAAAACTTTTATTTATATAATCACAATTCAAAAAAGCAATAATGAAAAAAAGCTGTTGTATTTCATTTTGTCCTGGAGTCAGATATTAGAGATTTAGATACAGTTTTTATTGTTATGCACTTGATGAACTAAAGACCTTGATCTACTGTAACACACATTGAGATGTGTGTCCTCTGAGGTAAAACAACTTAAATGCAATCTTAGTAACTGGTGCACCATTAAAACCAGAAAGGAGCCACAGTTGTTAAACACTAACCTAATTGTTGATCTATCATAAAAATAGCAAGTTGCTTAAATTGGACTGTCCTGTACAACAGTAGACACCCATTTAACATCATGTTTCAGCCTCTTAGGGAAAAAAACTGAGAGAGAACCTCAGTGGGGAAACACATTTTCTTATCAAGGCTAATGGAGCAGAGGCTAGCTCGAAAAGGAGTCCTTCTATTAAAGACATAATCTGCGATCTAAATGTAAACCACCTCTTAAAACTCATCAGCCAAACTGTTGGCTGCCAAGCTGTATTATGTGTAATGTAGGCGGCAGGTTTTAACAAGGAGGATGATTGCATGGCAGGTAAAGGTGATCATAGTTCACTTCAGTTTAAATCTTTATTGTCCATCACAACACAAACACTTATAATGCACAATAAAAATGCAAGACATTGAAAGTACAGTCAAAGTGTTTTTGTACATTCTATTCAAACAGGATGTTAAAAGAAAGAAAAACCTACAAAGAGAATAATGATAAGAAATAATACGAGTTGCAAACGTGAGGAATCTACAGGCAGAATACAATCAGCTATATAAATGGTATATCCATGTTTTTTATTTGAAAATGCATCAACTCTGCTGGATACACCTGCCGTCCACACTACTCCGAGTTTTACAGCCGCTAAAACTTGGGAAACGCTGCTTGCCCTGTTTGAAAACAGCATTTTACTCCTGACAGGCAGGAAGAAAGATATTTGGAAACAATGACCTAGTCCTAGACACTTACAACTGCTTGCTGGTTGGGTCATTTTGCCATAATTTTAGCCTCAGCTACCAGTGTAGAACGCAACATGGATAATCAATTACAAACCTTGTTGACCCTGTTGTCTTTGTGAACAGCTGTTCTAAATTCAAGTGCTTCCATGCGGCTGGGATATACGGATGGGGTTTTAAACAATTTTTAAATCGTTTTGTTCATAATCATAGTAGCATGGACAAAGAAGGCTGCTGGTCACCAATGATTTTACTCTCTGTCCTGGCGTTGTTTCCTTATTGATTCCTCATCGTGTTTCACACATTTAAATCCCCATACCAACAGATCATTGTGAAGTTAGGGACAGATTCTGTGACGGGTTATTGAAATGACACTATAAGGTGCCCGTCAACTTTAAAATATCTAACCTCTGCAAAAAATACACCCTTTCTTTTTCTTTTTTTTTATAATGTTGCTTTCATTGTTCATAAATATCACACAAATATCTATGGTTGTAAAGCATCAGTCTGACAGTGTCATAATAGTGCAATGTTGAGATGTTTTACAGATGGGGTTGCATCAAGCACATTTACATCATTCATCTTTGTTAACGCAGAAGCAAAACAATAATTTTACAGCGGAGAAAAATAGAGATTGAGGCTTAAAAATAGCAGCTGCATGTCACTGTTCTCTGTCTCCGAGGATTTCATCTATGGCCGTGTTGCTGCGAGTGCGGCTGACGATGGCCTGCTGATGTCACTCCTCTGTACTGTCCTGGTAATGCCGGGATAATTGAACTTGTTTACATATCCTCTGGGAAATCAGCCGAGGTTCAGAGCGCACCAGAGAAGAGAAGAAAAAGAGCAGCATGTCGGAGTGTATGACTAAAAATGTATAGTCTGTTTGTGACATTCGTGTGATCCATAAAAGATGTTTGCATGTGTGAAGCCATATGTGCAGTTTTGCTCTGTTCACGTGTGTGTATGATTGTGTGCGTGTGAGTGCATGTGTGTGTGTGTTTTTGGACGTTAGACTGTGAGTGACGCACCCAAGTGCATGTGTAACCTGAGATTCAGGTGGTGATGCAGGCGGGTGTGCAAATACGTGAGTAGAATTTGTTACCACGGCAACAGGCATTCAGTGAGTCGGTGCAATGGAATGGCTGGTGCAGTTCTATTAGCGAGAAGCAGTTTCCATAGCGACTCAACATCGCAGCTGCCTATGCAAGAGTTTCTGTGTGTGCGCGTGTGTGTGTGTGTGTGTGTGTGAGAATACGGTGTGAATCCTGTGTGAATTTGCGCGTTCATTACCGTACCTCGCTATGTATGACTTGCTCTGCAACATTTTCATATTTTCATCCTCGCGATCACGTTTTATTTTTTTCGTGTGCACCTCCCATCTACGTCTCTACCCCTGTCAGATCTCTCATGCTGCCCTATTTTCATCCCTTTCTCCCCTTCTCCCCGCCCCCCCTCCCCTCCCTTTATCTCTTGTTCTCGCCTCCTATCTCTCTCTGCCTCCCCGTCTCCAAGTGCTGAAGCTCATCAGGGTAAACAGATGCCGTGGCTGTTATTTATGTTTCCACTTGGTCTGGCTTTGGAACAAATTATCCACAGGCCCTGCACAGTGCAGACGCTCAGCCTAACTGGCCTGCACTGGCAGCTCTCTCAGCCTTATCCACTCGCAGACACTCGGACCCTACCACAGACACTGCAAGAGGGGTGGTTTCCGAGAGAGAGAGAGAGAGAGAGAGAGAGAGAGAGAGAGAGAGAGAGAGATTTGCACCCTGTGCACAAGCTGGCAGAGTGAACCATAGCAACACACTGATGGGCATAAAGATACCAATAACAAGAGAGCGCCTCAGAACTGGCTGCACCATTTGCTCCTCACATGGAGGGGCTCAACAGTTTGGGAAGGTACCATCACCGCACTAGGGAGGGGACAAAGACATCACCGAATAATATATAGAGGATGAGCCGGGAGGGGCAGACGTTAAAAACTTGCTGCCAACTGAAATGCAGTCTACTGCACATGTCTCCTACTTAGCATCTACATCTTTTTTATTCTAGTGACTCACTTGGTGTAGGAGGTTGAGAAATGCTCCATATGGATTTTTTACTGACAAGACTGCTGCAGTCATATAAATCTAAAGCTGTCTGATTAAACTGAGGAGACTGCCTGTTGCTTGCAGACACTTGAGCTTAGCAGGGATGCTCAAACATTGAATGTGTGGTAAAGAATTTACCATAAGTGAATTAACTTGATAATAAGGTACATTTCTCTCTGTGTCATGTAGATATTCGGGATCGTCGCAAGAAGCCGGTCATGCTGTTCATCCACGGAGGCTCCTACATGGAGGGCTCAGGGAACATGTTTGACGGCAGCGTCCTTGCTGCCTATGGAAACGTCATCGTCGTCACCATGAACTATCGTCTTGGGGTGCTCGGTAAGTTTTGAAAAATTTAATTGTTTTTCTTCATCAAGATCCATTAATGATTCCGTGGAAAATATCAACGTCCGTTCTCACAACGTTATATATAGAGAAAAAATTAAATCTTGGATCTGTCCATTTATCCACACACACCCAGAGGTTTAATGGGTTCTTCATTAGGTCATGCCCCACCCCTCCTTTAAATGTCATTGAATTCAGTTCAATATTTTTTGTGTTCTCATGGGGTTATAGCAAAGAGTTTGTATATGAAACAGATGCATGTACCTAGCCGGCTGTCATAGTTGGAGATATAAAGCAACTTATTACCCTTATAATAAATTTCCCTAATCCTATCCCTAATTTAACACTCAATATAGCACATTATATAGTACATACATCCACCAAGGCCCAACAGTCCCCTTATGAAACCACTTTTTCTAATTCACTAGATGCTTTTTTTTTCTCTCACACATATCAGTCCCCTAAACATTTTTTTCATCAAGATCTATAAATTATTCCCTGTGAAATCTACGGAAATGTGGAAAAACTCCATTAAATTGCATCAAAATTTGATGAGTTCTTCGCTGACCCACACGAGATCCCTCCACTGAGTTCCGCGGTTATCGGTCGGGTAGTTCTTGTGTTATCCTGCTAAAAATCAAACAAATGGATAAGGGTGATATGTTGGAGGTAATCACCAAACCAAAACGTCGAACCTGACCGGCCCTGACCAAATCCTGTTAATCCTGAGTTATCATTTCTCCTGCTGAAGTTGCTCAGACATTCTCAGTATCTGTTCACTGTTGTTATTTCAGTGCAGCGGGGATTTCATAAAAAAGCACAAACAGGTGTATTAACTGTGTTCATTTACCCTGAAAATTGCGTTTTTCAATTAATTAATTGTTCTATTACCATGCACTTCTACAGAGAGAACTGACTTCAGAGAGACCAGCGAGCACTTAGTGCCTTTGGTGTACATCCATTGAAAAGGGCACTTTCAGTGTGCTTCTGTTGCTTTCAGTGTATTTTTGGATTATCTTAGAGTATTCTATTTGTCCATTCGGCTGGAGCTTTGCAGTGCTTGCATCGTCTGTGTGTGTCTGTTGGTGTGTGTGTGTGTGTGTGTGTGTGTGTGTGTGTGTGTGTGTGTCTGCTGCTGGGTGTCAGAGGAGTCAAGTATTTACACTGGGCATCATCTTTTGGAGGTGTTTGCACAAAGACTATCTGTGTCAGTCATTGCAGTTGCCAGGTTGAGTAATCAGATCTTGTTTATTGCATCACGCCTGTTTCAACATATCAGAATAATGATAAACAGAGAAAGGAGAGTAGTTTAGGAAGCCGTCCAAGAGTTGCAGCGAGTGTAAGCACAGGGTAACATGATCCAGACCGTTATTGACTGTGCCACTGGAGGGACACAGGGACAAGGGCAAACCAAGAGGTAGTGCAATGAGGCCCTGCACCTGCAGCTCCCTCCAGCGTGATATCAGCTTGTTGTGTCAGACAAACCGTGGCTATTAAAAGTTCAGCGTGAGATTCAATCTCTCAATCTGAAATCAGGTTTGTTGAGTTCCAGGCATTGAATGACATGGTCCTCAGAGCTCTGTCTCTGCTTTTCCCGCTCCACCTTGTTACAATTTGGACGATTTGCATTGACATCGTCGCTGTGATTCATGTCGGAGATGTTTGAAGAAGTGCACTCATGCGCAGCGCAGAACGCACACACTGCATTAAAGTACATGTACGTCGAGGTGGAGAGCGATCCTGCTGAGTGATTATGAAGGATGACGCAGTGTCCTCGATTCCTTTAACATTGTTGAACATTTTTTGGTAAGTGGGCGAATGTGTGCTCTCTCTCCCTCTGTCTCTCACTCACAGATATGCTTTAAATGGGTTACTGTACTAAGGCGATTATCCTTCCTGTTGTGTGTGTGTGTCTGTATTCGTGTAGCATAACCATGCATTTTTGCCCGTGTGCACGCCGATATCTCCCCGTGCATGTGACGGCGTGTAAGTGCGCGTGCCTCTTGGTTGCAGGCCGTGCGTAAAATATACATATGAATAATGCACCATCCATGTGAATTTTTAATAGCACCCCACTCTGACACTGTGCATTTGAGTCAAAGTGAGAAACACAGCATACCGTATTTCTAATAGTTTTTACCTTCTTATCTTTAGTATTATCCCGTACTTACGCACACACAGGAGCTTACACATGCCAACCTCATTTCATACGATGCCTGTGCCTTTAAGAGAGTGATCGGGAGTTGGGAATAAGGGAAGAATTGAGAGCAGGAAATAGAGACGGATGAGCGAGGGAGAGTCATGGAGAGACAGTGAGGGAAAAGGAAACAGAAGGGGGGAGATGCGAACAGTCTAAAAATAAACCATCAGAAATGCTTTTTACAATCTGCAGTGATGCAAAGTATTCATTCAAATATAAGCTGCTGTAATGTGACCAGAGTGCCCCTTCATATGCTCCAACGCCTTATGCTTTTAATTCCAGTGCGACACAGACACATGTTATTTTGCAGCAGTTGATATACTTTCTGTAGTTTTCTCATTAATTTATGACGTGCTCCGTGGTGCAATAAAATGGGTGAATGAAGAGAAAATGTCTGCAGCGCACAGCCCAGGTCAGGCGCTGGGTGACAGTTGAGATTTGCGACTGCTGCTCGGCTCACCTTCTCCTACCTTCCTCCTGCTCCGGGCCCTGAGAGCCTTCTGATTTGTGTTGCATAGCCATCTGTTCAGACTAATTAACTAATTAACTAATTAATGAACTCTGGGGAAGGGCCCACCATCGTGTGCTCCGGCAGTGAGAACATTTTTCACCTCCGGAAGAGAGATGAAACGCTTCTTCTGGAAACGTTTCTCTGCACTTTCTGCCTAATTTCAGCTTTTTACTTGTAAGAGCAGCCGCATACCGACACATTAATAACAGCAGCTTTTATACTGAATAAATGGAGTTATAAATGTAACATTTGTTTGGATATCATCCTCCAAAAATGTATAGTTGTGCTCAGTGATACTTTGTGTATTGACATTGCCGTTACTTAAAGGTTTTGATAAAACGTATTGAATTTATAGTTCAAAACAAGCAGATTCTTCCATATTCTGAAAATAAGACACCATACATGGGGATTTGTGGGATTTTTTATTAGATTGTTTACAAGCTGGGAACACAACATTAACATAGCACCGCCTTACTAAGTTGATTCAGTCAACATGCCAGCAAACAGCTGCCTATTTATACAATAATACAATCTTTTGTTTGCATTAGCATTTAAAGCCCTGAGCAGCTTTAAAAATGATTATGGCCTACAAGTCGCTACATGTCCTATATGGTCACCTGGAAGGTCCCAGATTTAGTCCCTCTTGTTCTGTTTTTGGTCTCAACTGCCGCCTGAACGAATCATCTGTCTCTTTAGCTGCTGAATGCAAATATATGGGAAATTGATCTGATTATGTTGACTGCAAACAGCTGCCCATCACAGCTGGAGCAAGGTTGACAAGAGCAGTAAGGCTGAACAGAAACGCCTAAGTCTCAGAATGAAGAGCCAAAACTACGACAGATGCAAAATGGCTCTGTAGGAGGGAGGTGCAGGCGAGAATTCTCTGTGATTTTTTACTCTAAGGGACATTTTTTACAATACAGAAACACATTGGATCAATTTTTAATATCAAAATTATTGATTAGCACGGCTTATAGTTATTAGTCATTGTCTTGATTATGTTGTCTTTACCACAAAAGAGCTTTGGTGGTGGTGTTGGAAAAGAAAAAGGGTAATCATTTTTACATCCTACTATACGGAAAGTGTGACAAACTGTGATGTATAACTTAGTCAAAGAGAATATCTAAAACCTCAGAAATTCATATACCTATGTTAAAGAGACATTATTAGATCATGTACATCTCTATTATATTTGTATTAAACCAATTCTAGTTCAACCATATTAAGTACTCTCCACATTATTATTTTAAAGTCTATATTTACCCATCAAGTACAGATTGGTCATTAAAAGAATGATGCGCCCATGTAGTAAACACCATTCTGTTACTTAATAGGCAGAATTTTACAGGCCCGTGCACATGAAAACATTTTAAGCATGAGTCAAGTCAGTTAGCCTTGATAATCTATTCAATCGTATGACCTCTTGTTCTCGAAAACATCCCTATTAAATGTGACATAAACAATATTTTTAGCCAGCGCAGATTGTGTTCTCAGTTAATTTCTGCCTGCTGCCTTTTCACGACTTATTCATCCCTAAATACAAATGAAACGCACCTCCCACTCCCTGCCCAGAGCCACAGTCCTCCCACTCTGTGAGCACTCCGCGGACTGCGAGGGCATCAGAGAAAAGTATGACAATTTTGTCTAGGTGGCGGTGTGATTGTGACTAGATTCACCTGCAAACCAAGATGTTGGTGAAAACACTGGACAAGATTTCTTGACTTTTCAGATGTGGCCCCTTTATGCTACTTTGTTCATCCCCTATCCTGTTCCAGTTGATGATTGTGTGTGAGTCTCCTGCTTGTTGACATAAAATACGGACGCCAAGTACGGTCCTTTCGTATTGGTAAAGTTCATATTGAACTCTAACGACTCATCGGTGAAATGACTGAAACTGACACCAGTTTGCATGCCAGGCTGCCAGCCAGCCGCACAGCTGGAGTAGTCAAACACAAGCAAGATAATTAATGCAGCCCATCTCACGCACCATATAAAGTCAAGAAATCTGGTATGGGGACAGTTCTTCTAGCATGTGTATATGTGTATAATTTCTGCCACTTTTAAATCCAAAAGAAAGCATAGAAAAATAAGCTCCATATAACTCTGGAACTCCTCATGTTGTTAAGCTTTCCTAGGTATCAAAGTTACCCAGTGATAATTATCTGTACATTCATGGATAAACTGCAAACGAGGAACTGCTATAATTTGCCACATTATTGAGGGTCCAATTTGGAAAAACCAAGAATATACGCTACAAAAATTGGGCTTCAGTTGTAGCCTAAAGCTGAGTCAGTGACTGTGGCAACATGGGGAGCTGAGGCACAGAGGGGGCCGACAGTTTCTGACTGAAAGCCCCTAATTTAGATGATTTCTGAGTGGTTGACACTCATTTACAAAGATTTGTAAACCATTTCACTGATTAGATTGTTCAACTCACTGTCTCTTACATAGTAAGCTTAATAGAGTAAAGGAGAAGGAGGTAAACCAGATAATGTAATCAAATACTATAAATACTGAAATACAATTATGCATGTCTGAAGATACCTCAGTATGACTAACCTTAAGATAATCCCTTAAATTGGGACTAGTGACATAATATCCATCCATCTATTATATATACTGTTTTACCTCTGAGGGTCGTGGAGGGAGTTGCAGCCTATCCTAGCGGACATTAAACAAAAGGCAGGCTACACCCTGGACAGGTGACCAGTGTTTCGAAGTGAGAAAAGATACTTTTTTGGGACAACAATTTGCAGATATGCAGGTTTTGCAAGTAATCCTGCAAAAAAAAGACAAATGACTCCTTTGTAATTGCCAAAACAGGAGTTTGCCTGTTTTTTTTTCTCAGTGAGTCATGTTTGACGTCACCAAACGGAGGCCCTCTCTCACTTTGCTGTGTTGCCAAATGAGCGTGCTCTTCCGTGTGTCACGTTTCCATCAGTGTCGATTAAAACCCAGGTTTACTGCAATCATTTGACACGGAAGTGAATGCAGAAGACAAACAACCCCCTGCAAACTGGGATGTGAATCGGGGACCTTCTTGCCATCCCCTCCGAAATGGTATCCACTAAAAAATGTAATGAAACATTCAGCCACTGAATGTTCTCTTGTGTATGTTTGAGAAATTTGAACTTTTTTTCCAAAACTTTGAGCCGTCTTCATGTCCGTGTCACATTTAAAGCATCCAGCTAAGCACTTCAGATTTGCATGGCAGCCCGGTTTCATTGCACAGCTTGGTTCCTTATTGAATGGACATGTGTAGTGAGCAAAAATTGAATGAGATTAGTAAGGTAATAAATACAATGACATTGGAAGCCCATGGGCGGTGTACTGAAAGCACGGCAGTTCCGCGGGAGGGAGCCCAATTACAGTTTAATTTCATTTCTGCGTATACTTGACATACAGAGTGATACATAACTGAAATGGGCCTATTAGCTCTTCACATTGAACTTCCCGTGCCAGCGAGAAGACTTAACAAATTGGTGTAAAAAGAAAAATGATAATAATCCAATCTAGATGAGCAAGAGGTGGAGAAGAAGAGCAGTATATCTTTGAATAAGAAAATTAAAATGATTATACAAGACTTTTACAATGTGGAAATAGTCGCCTCTAGGGGGCTTTAGCAAAGCTTAAGACTTTTAGTGTCAATATAGAAAGGAACATGTCATCAATAGAAATTACCCTGTATTTCAGAAACCTCGTTATTTAAACTGCAAGCCTGTCCTTTGTAGGTATTTATACTGTACCTCAGATTCTGTTTTTCTATTGATAGGACCTTTTATATCATGTCGTAATTTGTTGTTAAGTTCTCAGAAGATGTTTTTTACATGGTGCAATGAAAGCTCATGTAATATTCATCCAAAGTTACAATCATTTACAGTCCAAAATCCTCAAGGTTACTTCACAAATGCTGAATGATCAGGTCGACTTCACTCTGATCATCAAAACACATCCTTTAGTCTTCAGGAGACACTCACCATCTGCTGAGGCTAGTTTCCTTTTTTGGCAGTGCCTCTGCTTTTCCTTGATCAAGTTAGTGACTCGTATATACACAGAAAAATTTGATGTTTCCCCCATTCCGTCACCTTTTCAATGTGGATAAAAAGGGCAATAACTTCCTTCTGATATTTGACATCTCTCATCATCGCCATTGAAATTATATCTGTCCTTTAGTTTATTCCTTTCACCTCTCTGGTCATTTAGGATCTAACGGTAGCTTTGGGCAGTGTTCGTTTTAATACCTCTTTTTATGTCTCTGGCTTTTTTTTCTCTTGTTCATCCCAGCACACCCCTCCCTCCGTCTTTCTCCTCTGTTCACAGGAATATGTTCAGTGACCCACTGCAGTCATTCTGTTCAGTCCCAAAAATTACTCTGCAGATGCATGTTCTGTTCAGTAGTCAAACAGTCAGATGACTCTGAACCACGCTTTTGCTCCGGTCTGTTTATTTGTGAATAGTGCAGACTTTTTGCCGAGATGGTTTGCAGAGGATATAGAGAATAGAGCTGTTTATTATAGCACAAACATAATTTTGATGTGGGGTTGTTGACTCTCTTTGTATAATCCGGATCTCTTCTGAAATACGAAATAAAAATCCTCCTGATAAGAAGTTCCTGCTGTAGATGCAGAACCTTATCAATAAGGGAAAATGGCTTTTAACATGACTCATCCAACACATGAAGACTAAGAGGCCCGGTATTATGCTTTCATGATTTCCTAATTACACTTTTCTGAGGGATTTTCTGTAATCATGACATTGAAGGTCGCAGTTATCATCAGATGTTTTTGAGCTTTTTTAAACTTCCCTCCATTTGTTGCTCACCATACCTCTGTTGTCTCTGAGCCATTCCTTTCCCTGTCTTCAGCCCCTATCTTTACTTAGAGGTTGATGACTCTCCTCACAGTTCCTTGGCCGTTACCTAAAGCAAGTGTTGAATATGCATGAGTTCAGCCTCATAAACTGCTGCTCTCAGCGCTAAAGTCAGTAGGAAGCCCAACTCAGCAGATGGGGGAGGGGGTGGAATCAGGACGAAAACTTACTGAGGAAGGAGAGGAGGAGGGAACTCGTTTGACTTATCTTCAATGGTGGAAGATAAACCAACCTCTCTTCATGTTGCCCTTGCGAAAAGAGGGATGGGAAGTGCTAACTCGAGCTAGCATGCTAGCATACACACTCTTGCACGCGTGCTTGCGGTGACTTTGCCTCATGTGTTAATGTGCGTGTGCATGCACTTGTTTGTGCACTTGAATGTGGAAGTGCCCGGATTTTGTGTATGCAAGTGCTTTTGTGAGTGTCTGTCCATATCATTTTGCCTGAAGCTCTGGACAGTTGCCAGGCAACTGTGGCAGGCAGCTCAGCGCTCGGCTGGGCAGCCGCGGCGCAGACACTTCCACATGCCTATGGTTTTGATAAGAGACACAGGTCAGCGCTGATACGCTACCAGGTCAGAGTCACGTCAGGCTAAGAGCCAGTCAATTGCTGGGATGATCCAAGGATAATATAATTACACAGAAACATGCAAACTATATCTTGATTACTGGAATAATCCCTTTAAAGTAATTTCTGCTGTGACATTGATATGATTTAAACTAACAAGATTTCTAGTGATACTAGGCTCAGGACCAACACATTTATAGAAATAAGTCTACTTTATCAAAAATGTCGTTTTTGTTCTTAATATGTTTTGCACTCAATATTTTATATTTTATAGTAAGAAATTATTATAGACTAAAAGATAAAAAAATGATCTAAAACTATTTACCGGGGGGCAATCATACATCATCATCATAAAAACCTGCCACCTTACTGTACAACTCAAAGAGAAAGTATATCCAAAATTATGAGCACCCGCTGCATATTTCCTCACATTTATCACACTCCAAGTTGTCGAAAAGGGGGAAAACATTTGTAATGATATTTATCTAAGGATTTGGACGGTGTAATATGAATCATAGTCTTGTCAGGGTAGTCCTCCAAAAAGACTTTAAAGTGCTGTTAGCGTGTACTGAAAGTACAGTGAAGACTTTGGAATGAGACGCGTGTGTCAGCCCGATGGTCTTAGGAAGGTCAATTTGGCAGGATGTCATCATTATCATCGCCATCATTATCATCGCCGCCATCACATTATCATCATTAACAATAAAACTTCATTTGCTGCTCAGCACACTTGGAAACGTGCTGACTGTGGCCTCCTGCCATCTGTCTGTCTGTGTGGACTCCCTCTACTGTACTTTAAGTCCGTCCTTTAGATGATGCCGGTGATTCAGCCACTTATGTGTCTTTTACAACTCCCACACAAGGAAACATTGTGAATAATAATCACCGTATTCACCACGAGCATAAATGTCTGTTTATACCATGTAGAATATATGCAGACACACTGACCATTACATCAGGACCTTGTGTATAGTGGTATATCTTGTTTATACTGGGTTTTACTGTAAATATCCCGGGTGGTCTAAACATTTACTATTCAGCTACTCTTCCCATGTGGGTAACGTTGTTTCACTGTAAAGAGCTGCACTCTATGTGTTTGCTAATGTCTGCACTCCAGGTTTTAAATTATTACTGAATATAAAACGATTCGGTTCAAACTACACATTTACTCATTCACTGTGTAAAGCAGCAACTATCCTAGGCCAAGATAAAATAACATCCAGCTCAGTCGGTTATGCCTTTCTGTCTGAAAACATGTTCTTTCCCAAAATATAGAGCAAATTAGGGAAGAAGTAGGCAGCTTTGTTCTCCAATGTCCCAATATTAACATGTATATGTCTTAATCGCATTATAACATGCTATTGGAGTTTTCACAGCATGTTCCACATACGGCAGTCACCAACTGCTTAATAGCAGTTTTCCTGGGTATATTGGTGTTGTAGTTTTTTTGCAGAGTTAGAAAAAAAACATCCAAAACTATCTCAGGTTGGGTTTTTAAAACTGGACGTCAAGACGTGTGTCATAGGCAGACTATGCTTCGTAACAGGAATGTGAATGTAATATCACATTAGCAACCCATGTATAGACCATCATTGAAATAGTGTCTTATTCTGAGTAAGATCAACATATTGGCGTCCATGTAAATGCCGTCATTGTGACCCCCTGGCTTTAGTTGTGGGTACTGACATAGACTGTTTGTCAAGATGGACGAAGTGACAGCTCCTCAAAATTGTGTTGATCGCCTCCTGGTGCCTGGCTGCAGTATAGGTTGTAAACGCTGCCTGCTACATGTTTGCTGATAGTACATGGACCAAGCTAATAAGTTAAAATACACGTCAAACATATTTTTTATCAAAGATGGTTTCTGTAAGGTTAGATAGTTCTTATCACTGTGATGTGAGTTTTGTTTAAATTTACATCTGAAACTGACTCGGGAATGGTTGAGTGAATGCAACGATTGGACCTTGATACTCTGTTGCTACTGTGATAGGGCATGGGCCAGGCTAAAAAGTCAACTCGACACAAGATTCAGTATCCAGGATGTATTCGCTCGTATCCAGGATATTTTGGCTTCATTTCCGAATTGGTAGCTGAGGCATGACCTTCTATCTTTATTTACAGTCAATGGGAACTACTGGAAAATCCTGTCAATACACACACATGAGAGATTGATGTAGAAAATCTTTAAAACATAAATTCCTAAGCAAAAGGAGTATTTTCTGTTACTGAAAATCAGGAGATAGCTGTTCTTCTTAAAGATGCTGTGTTTTCATTGTTTTTTGATTACAGCCTCCACCCCTACAATGACTTTGCTGAAGAGTGTGTAGTTAACCGAAATCGTTTGACATCTCTTATCTGTATTAAAGTAGTCCAAACCGTCAAAATTTGGGAATTTCTACGTTTGTTGCAGGGTGAAATAGCTTGGCGCTGCTTGAAACGTGTGTAATCTCCTGTAATTCACTCTTGTAAGAAAAAATAATTCTCCTATGTGTGTTGTGCATGTGTGACATTTTGTTCAGTTTATTTTATCTTGTTGTGGGTGTGCACCTTCCGTGCAAATGTGTGTCCTGGAAGTAGGTGAAACATGCCTTCTGTTGCTCTCCTCTCTCTGCTGACAGGTTCTCTTAACTCTGTTGTATTTCCAGTGTGGGTATTAAAAATGAGTAATTTGGCAAGTTTTCTGTGTGAAATCTCTTCACACTTGCATCGAGTTGGAGGCCGACGAGTTCCTGACAATGACAGGATGCCATCTCCTGTTTATGTGTGATATTTTTTAAAAAGGCAATAAACGCTCAGGAATATGTTATCCTGTGCCCCTGGATTTATGCCCTGCTCCTCCGTTTGCTCATAAATCTGTGTTTTCTCTCCCTTTTTTCCCTCTCTGTGTTTGTTCTAATTTACCCTGCAGGGTTTCTGAGCACAGGGGACCAGTCTGCTAAGGGGAACTATGGCTTGTTGGACCAGATCCAAGCCCTGCGCTGGCTCAACGAAAACATTGGCCACTTTGGAGGAGACCCAGAGAGAATCACCATCTTTGGCTCCGGAGCCGGTGCCGCCTGTGTGAACCTCCTCATCCTCTCGCACCACTCCGAGGGTAAGGTTCTTTCATTGTTGTTGCAACTTCAGTCGTCATATAGGCCTGTTCAAAGGGGACAATTAGCATATCGGAACACTGTGGGTAGTGTGTTTCATTACAGAGCAGGTTAGCACTTTCAATGAACAGCCTCAACCAGATAAAGGTACGTGACAATATTATTCCCCCAAGTTCAAGGATTCAATATCTAAAGAATTATCCATCTGCTATACGCAGCGATGTATTTTTCAATATACGTGAAAAATTTTCAATCTTTCTGATTGAGTATCAGAAAGAAAACCAGATTGTCAATATGGACTGAGGATGGGGTGAAAAGAGGAGTGATGCTGTTAAATGTCTGCAATAATAGCAAATAGACAATTTGTAATTGTGCTAATCAGTGAACTACATGGAGAAAATGTTCCTTCTTCAATTATCTTTCTCCAATCAAGTAAAGAATCTAAATAAATTGTAAACTATCATTGGGCCGCCCTCGAGGCAGCAGTTTAGGAGCCAGAACAGTACTGTATGCTACTTGGGACTGTGTTTACTTTTTTTTGAATGGTGGATCTCTAAAATACCCAGCAGATGCTTGTTCCCTAATGCTGTGATGTGATCCTGGTTGGCAGAGCTCAGAAGGGGAACTACAGTTCATCCTGTACAAAGAACTCAGATTACATTCTTACTGAACTGTTAACCTTCACATTGTCCTGGCCTGACTGTGGAAACATAAAAAAAGCATCTCTCTGTGCTGTGTGAAGCCAGTTCTCCTCAATGTGAGGGAAGAATCAACTTTTTATATCTGTTGTGATTCTAAAAATATTCAGAAGAACAAGAGAAAGTAGCCAGCTGCTGGCTGAATTGCTTCCTGACAAACACCTATAAGATCAAACTATACTCCAACTGCTTTGCATGGACACCCCTAGGATGGTGCATTGGGGCCTTATTGAGGGGGAAAAAATAGATTAAGATTAATGTTGTAAAATTTCAAGAATAAAGTCCTGATTTAACTAATAGAAAGTCGTGATACTATAAGAATAAGTTTGTAATTTAATGGGAAAATAAGTATTTTTTTATTTGTAAAAAACTATTCTAAAGTATAACTTAACAAGAGACTCCACATTGCTCAATTTAACACAGGCATTTTTCCTGTGAATTATCCCTTTAAAATCCCAGGCTGAGGGCCAGTGAAGCCAGCTGTGCCCACTCTGGAAGCGTCCTGATCGTGACAAACACGGTTTTAAAGGACCTCAGTTCCCTGATTAGTTTACTCAGGGTGAAGCTAGAGGAGAGACAAGAGAAAAACAGGGACAAAGATCAGGAACAACTATTTGGGTACAACTTTGACAAAATTAACTATATACTTGTCAAAATTCCAAATCTTTTCTTGTAAAATTAACGATTTATCAAATATATTAAGACTACATGGAATTTAGCATTTAGCCTGACAGACTTATTGTAAGTCGCTTTGGATAAAAGCCTCAGCTAAATGAAATGTAATGTAATTATTAAAAAATAATTTTAAATATAACATCAAACTTGTTGCCCAATTTGCTGCATTAGTTTTAAATTCCTTTAAGAAGAATATGGTATATTTGGCTCAGTTCTTTGGTCATGTGGGTGATGTTACTGGTAAGTTAGAGCGAATTCTTTCTCATGTTAACAACTGCTGCAATCTTAAATAAATTATCTTTCATGTTCACATTATACGTTGTTATGCATATGTAGATTTTCAGCAAAAATCCCCCTCCGCTCGATTTTGAAGGCTGTAACACTACAAAGTGCCGAAAAAGTTGTAGGGTGAAGAGTTTTTTAAAGGTACTGTGTGTGTTGTTTGAGAATGTGTGTGTGCGTGCGTGGGTGTGTGTGTGTTTGCACGTGCTTGTGTGTGTGTGTATGTGTGCAGAGGAGAAATGAGATGAGCAGTGGAGCTGGAGCTGCAGCTGAGAGGCTTCTTAATTGATTTCACAGGGAGAGGAGCGGGGGTGGGGCACATGCAGAATATGGGGGGGCTTAATTATTAATGACAGAATCTGCAGATAAAACAGAGGGACAGCAAGACACTTTACATAACAGTGCAGCGGTGCAACAGTGCGAGCAGTTTTCTTTCTGTCTCCGTCTCTTTTTCTGTCTGTCTTTATTTATCCGACAACCACCATCAAGCCATTTCTCCCTCTGCTGTCTCTCGTCGTATGTAATGGAAGCACTTGCTTTTCCTACACTAATATTCATAAAGACTTTCTCCGGCTATGAAAAGCAGCAGGATACCTGCTCCATCTTGCTTTGTATGTACTGTAATACTCTACAATCGCTCCTCCTCCAACATATGCATTATTGAGAGCTCTCACGCTGCAAAGCCTTGAAGGCCCCATCAGCTGCTAGCAAAAGTGTGTCAGAGGGAAGAAAGCTGAGCTAAACTGAGAGAAAGAACAAGTGACCGTAGCTTCTCTGTTAATGCTTTATCTGCTGTATATGGTCCTGCTCGTCCCTAGGCCTGTTCCAGAGGGCCATCGCTCAAAGTGGCTCCGCCATCTCCAGCTGGTCAGTCAACTACCGACCGCTGATGTACACAAAGATCCTGGCGAAGAAGGTTGGATGCACTCTGGGGGACATGGCCGAGTTGGTGGACTGCCTGCGGAGGAAGAGTTTCCGGGAGCTGGTGGACCAAGACATCCAGCCTGCACGCTATCACATCGCCTTCGGACCCGTGGTGGACGGGGACGTGGTGCCAGATGACCCTGAGATCCTCATGCAGCAGGTCAGAGCTGCTTTCTCTTTGTATCGTCCTCTGAAGAACTGCTTTGCCTTTTCGGCGTATCATTTCCTCGCTGTTGGCATGTGAATACAGTTTTGCCCTGACTCCTGCTAATTAGAGTTAATGACTGTAGCATTCTGTTTTGTGATGGCGTGCTGTTTGTGTTTGTCATGACACCAGGGCGAGTTCCTCAACTACGACATATTGCTTGGCGTCAACCAGGGAGAGGGCCTGAAGTTTGTGGATGACAGCGAAGGAGAAGATGGAATCTCGGCAGCATCGTTTGACTACACCATCTCTAACTTTGTGGACAATCTGTATGGATACCCTGATGGTCAGATCCAGTTTTTACCTTCACATTATTCACTGATTTAAAGATCAGACCTGCTTTTTTAGGCATGCTTAATGAGAAGTCCTAAAAATAATGCTGAAACAACAAGTTTTGGTTGTCTTACGCTTTCATGGTTGACCAGAGTTGGTTAAAGTAATTTGCTCAGACCCACACATTGAGGAAAACTTATGAAATAAATCTAATTTGACACAATAAAGGTTTCAAAATCAAATTAATGAAAAGTTGCATTTGCCGAAATATTCATGAAAGCCTGTCTGTTTTAGAAGGTCGTCTCGCTACATCTCTTTTTCTCAACAGTGTTGCAGTGATTGCACTCGAATTACAGAAGGAGTTTTTTTTTCAAAAGTAGAGTTGAACAAATAAAGATGTGGCAGGTTTGATATTAGTATTACCGTTTTTTCTCACTGCTGCAGAGTAGATTACATTTTTAAGGACAGTTATGTAACACGCTCCTTCAATGATTTACTGATGTAAGTAGGCAAGCTAATAGGCTACACTAGCCTGCTAATGTCATTTGACAATAGCAGTCCTCATGTCCCCTGCTTTAAAGTCATGGATTGTACAGATCCTCTTTGCTTATTGATTTGCTATGATGGAATCACCTGTAGGACATAAGATAGCATTGATTTTATAATGTAAAGCAGTAACAATGTTTAGGATGCTTCCCGAGCAACGGCTCTGGTCTGACCTCATTGGTGCAGTACCAGGCCTCACACGTATCTGCTGAGTACTTTAACCCAAACGCTCCTGATTCACTATAAAATGAAAAGATCCATGCATTGCCAAACGGAAGCAACGGAAGCATCAGCCAATCAAATCCTGTTAAAACATACACTTAAGTGTAGATGACAGCCAATCAAATCACAAAAGAGGAAGCAGAGGCAGTGGTTGTAGTATCAATTTACTGTATACTTTTCTTCAGCAAATGACAGCTAGTTTGGCATATTCGCTTGAAAGCCAACTTGCCCATCATAGAAGGGTTAACACAACACACAAGTGAGTCCAGCATGAAACTGAAGAGCAGTACATAGACCGAAAATCCAACAACACACCATCACCATGTTTCAGAAAACAACTCACCCCATGAATATGTAGATTACATACTTATGTTCCTTCTGGTTTCTTCCCAGGTAAGGATATCCTGAGGGAAACTATCAAATTCATGTACACCGACTGGGCTGACAGGGACAACAGTGACATGCGGAGGAAGACCCTCCTGGCTCTGTTTACCGACCATCAGTGGGTGGCCCCAGCTGTCGCCACTGCCAAGCTGCACGCCGAGTTCCAGTCGCCTGTCTACTTCTACACCTTCCACCACCACTGTCAGACCGAGGCCAGGCCGGAATGGGCAGACGCGGCACACGGAGATGAGATCCCCTATGTGTTTGGGATTCCCATGGTGGGAGCCACTGACCTGTTTCCCTGCAACTTCTCCAAGAACGATGTAATGCTCAGTGCTGTGGTCATGACTTACTGGACCAACTTCGCCAAGACAGGGTTAGTAAAGTGCCAGATTTCATTGTGTGGACTTATACAATTTTGAACCGTTTAAAGTCACAAGTGAAGTCAGTAGTTTGGGGAGTTTTTGGCAAACGGAGCCCGAGAAAGAGCAAACTGTCTGTGAGGTTAGATCCTTACCACAACTCTGCCATAGATACTTCTGCCGTCCACACACTGCCTAGACACAGAGATGTTTGAAAACTGTGAAGCAGACACTCCCGACTGCTTGCTGATTGGGTCTTTTTTCACACATGACGTAGCCATCGATGATTCATCAGGCTCCCTTCCCCCCTTTCAGAAGCTGTAGTGCAGTTAAATTCTGCACTTTACTTTTAACGATGGCTGCTTCCCCTTCTGTCCTTTAGCTCTTTCTGCATGTAACAGCTAAATGCGTCCTGTCCACACCGGCATGTGCATGCACAGTGTATGTGATGCATTTCCAGGCTTACAAGTATGGAAGGAGATTAAAACCGATATGAAGCCAAAGTGCTTGTGTGGACAGAGATTATTGCAGTTTAAGAATGGTGCTTTCAAAACAAAACAAAGTCTTCAGCATTAGGCGCATTCACTGTTTATTGGGTCTTATGCTTAGTGAGTCAGAGTTTGTTTCTGAGAAGACAGAAACTGTTGACATTCCAAATAATAGTCCACACATCTGGGTTCACTGGAATATAATACTCGTAAATACTAGTATAATACTTGTACATCACCTATTTCTTCTAAATTCCACAGCAGATTTTTCATCTATCTAAACAGTGTATCAGCTCCTTTGTTTTGGTTTATTAGATGGTTGCAATAACACAGCTAATGCTAAATGCTAAATGAATTTAAGACGAAAATATGAGTCTCACCTCTCTTCCCCTGTTCCAGGGATCCTAACCTACCAGTTCCTCAGGACACCACCTTCATCCACACCAAGCCCAACCGCTTTGAGGAGGTCATCTGGACCAAGTTCAGCTCCAAGGACAAGCAGTACCTGCATATCGGCCTGAAGCCTCGGGTCAGAGACAACTACCGGGCCAACAAGGTGGCCTTCTGGCTGGAGCTGGTGCCACACCTCCACAGCCTCCATGAGGAAATCATTAGCTCCTTTACAACTCGACTGCCGCCTGGAGGCCCCAATCGCTGGAAGAACCGTCAAAACCCTGTTGGCCCCACCCCACAACACCCTGGAATCATCACCTATGCTCCTGATCCTGAGCCCTATGGTTCAGAGAGACCCCGCACTTCTCCATTCCCCGGTGCAACCAGGGACTACTCCACCGAGCTGAGTGTGACGGTAGCTGTGGGCGCCTCGCTTCTCTTCCTGAACGTGCTGGCCTTCGCTGCGCTTTACTACAAACGGGACAAGCGCCACGAACTCATGCAGAGACGCCACCGACGACTCTCCCCACAACGAGGCACCACGATGGGCATGGGCATGGGTGTTGGAATGGGAGTAGTAGGGTCCCCGCCGCACAACGACCTGGCGCTAAGCCAGGAGGAGGAAATGATGTCCCTGCAGATGAAGCAGCAAAGAGTGGAGCTGGAGCACGGCACCCCCCTCCCGTCCCGCGGCGTCCTCGGCGTCCTCGGCGACCTGGAGCCCCTGCGGCCCCCAGTGTGCCCGCCTGACTACACGCTGGCCCTGCGGCGAGCACCGGAGGATGTGCCACTGATGACGGCCAACACCATCACCATGATCCCGAGCACCATCAGCAGCATGCAGCCTCTCCACCCTTTCAACACCTATCCTCCTGTCCCCGCCCCCTCCACTACCCCTGTCCCCAGCCACAGCAACAATGCCCTGCCACACCAACACTCCACCACCCGTGTATAGGACCAGGCACAACCTCTGCTACCCCACTCTGGGCTTACAGAGACACACCACACAAACTGTTCCATACACACTTCACTCTCGCCGCCCTCTCTTCTTCTCCACTACATCTCCGTCTTTTTCGCATCGAGCCCTCAGATAAAGCTGCAGTTTGTAAGATGCGAAGCAGTGAAATACCTCTAAAATGTTATCATGAATCAAGGAGCGGATTTTTAAAAACACTTTGCCAAAAGCCTGTCATCACAGGTACATACTGTTTTGCCCTGTTAACACCCCCTTTCAGTATCTGGTGCTTAATGTGAGCCACCAAACCCACAGCTTTAAGCTTGTAGCTCTCTGGAGCCATCACAAGCTCATCTCGATCAGTCAGGCCTCGTGCGTGCAGCTTGGTTGTTTTTCGTGCATGTGTAGCCGCGTCAGTGTAAAACTAAGTTTAACATAGAATACAAATAGTCGTTCTCCTCCGTTTAGTGCAGAGATATTACAGTAGCGAGCAGCTTTGTGTGAGGCGACATATGCTCCAACAAGCTGTCTGTCATAAAGCGGTGATTTCTGGAAACTTACAAATTGCAGCTTTAAAGGCCCAATCTGGAAGTGAGGTTCGGCACCCTGTGTCAAACGCCGTGTCCCGACAGCTGTTTCTGTGATCTGGTTTCGGAGAATTTACTTAGTGTGAAATGTATGGGCAGGCCCGGGAGTGAGAGGACGAACGCTATATGCAAAGAAATAGTTTCTCGTTTTAATTTGAAAATTACATTTCCTCTATTAACAAGCGCGTGCGTTGCTGTTTTCAGTTACGATGCGACCTAAAGGCCCAAATTCAAAAGTTCCGCTTTTCAAAAATCTGCGCACTCATGGCTGATGCTTTCAGAACATTTCCAGATTGGGGCTTCAACTGGCGGGCGGTACAGGAAATAACTGAATCATACTCGGTCTGCGGGACGCAACCTGGAATCCAGGCTGCCCATTAGAACTCGCTGCATCTCCGCCACGCAGGCTCTAATCATGGCCATTACTTTATTTGTTTCTCTCTCATTATCCCTCTGTCTGTATCCCCCCAGCTCATTCAGCCGCTTCTCTCTCCATCTCTCTCCGTCTGCATCCTCCCGTAGTAGCTCTTTTTATTAAACCATCGCCATAATCCACTTTCATCTCCACCTCTCCCCTCTTTCTCACAATCACTTCTAGACTCTTTTTTCCTTTTGGAGTCTTTTATACAAAAACACAAATGTAAATGATGTATTATTAATAAATTGTAAGGATATGAATGAAAAAAAAAGATATTCTGATATCTCGTTTTTACCAGCATTCTTGGTGCCAAGTACTGTGATAAAGTTCCTCTTTCACTGGCGTCCAGTGGACCGCCTGGAGAGGTCCGTCCTGACTGTATCTTACAAAAGGAATTACCATCATAAAAAGTGCCAACCCCCCCCTTCATCTTTCTTTTGGATCCACACCGGTTTTCTTTTCTTTTAATCACACTCAATGTTGCACTGTGGCTGGTCTCTTCTTTAAAGGGAAATCAGATCAAATCAATATATCCTCATTTAAAAAAAAAGAAGAATATAAAGTTTTATTAACTACTTTGCTGTCTGGGATATATTTGCATGATGTTTTCTTTTTCCTAAAGAGTGTGGACAGAGGACTTTGTTTGTCGTTCTGATGATTTGCCTTGTTTTTCATTGATTTCTTTTGTATTATTATTTTGAAAATCATTTTCATATTCTATTTTAATATCAACTGCACTTTGTGGCACTTCAAAAGTTATTAAAGTACTAAGAGATGAATATTGTGTAAAACTATGATTATAACAAAGAGAGTAAATATTTCCTCTTTATTTTTTGTTCATTTCCTTTCACTGAGGCTGTGCTGCAATTCTACCAGGAGGACTGACAAAAGCCTTTCTCTCTCCCCCACCTTCTTTGGTTCTGCTCTGTTTCTCTGTCAGGTTTGCACAGTCACTGTCTCTCAATCTCACCTGAAGATAGCACTTTTTTTTAAGTTGCGAAAAAAGAAACTTTACGTGAATAGTCTCAATACGGTTTTTGTCTGCGACCGACATAAACCACATGCTTCAAGTGTTTGAAGACTGCTTGACACTTATCTTTTTCGTCTGCTCTTTTTGTTGTTTTACGATTCTCCCTCCTGCGAGGCGAGGAGAGAGGATGAGATGTATTTATGATGGTCAAAAGGTGAGAAGGCCTTGTATGCGCATTTCACATCTTTCGCACAATTGAACACAGGGACGGGTCACACGCTGAACAGTTCTGAAAAGAAAAAGAAAAAAAAACGACAACCCCCGCTGGCATTAGAACAACACTGGACAAACGCCAGCCGTGACTCAACGGTGACGAGGTAATAGCTCGTCAGCTACAGTGCGATCTGTCGATGCACAGAGGATACATTCTGAAAAACCCTTATTTAAAAAAATCTTTAATGACAGACATTACTCATACACCATATACCACAAAAGCAAGGCAGGCGGGTTGACTCCCGCTCCTTGAAAGGTTCTGTATCCTGTTAGGATAACGTCACTCTGGAGCCAGACTGCCATCCCTCACTGGACTGGAGCAAGGACAAAAAGATCAAAAACCAACGCGTGGAAACAAACTGTACATTTTTTAAGTGTAAGAGAACAAACTGGAATTTGTAAATATTATGTTTGTCGTTTGGTTTGAGTGATTGGCCGGATCTTTTCTTTGTGACAACAGGTGCAAGTTTAGATGACTTACATGATTTTAGCTCTCATGCGTATGTTTGTATGTTTCTTTCCTAGATCTCAGAGGGGTATTATATTCAAGTAGGTTGTGGGCACATGCATACATCTGTTAACATACATGAATGATTTTTTTAAAAAGAAAAAAAAAGAACCACAGCATGGTTGAGGTCGACATAAAGATGAAAAAGGAATGCTTACGGCTCAGGGTAGCCTTGATATTGTGGTGATTTAAAAAATGTTCTTACTGCATATATGGCCGTCTTAAAGCATAGCGTTCACCATCCCATCAAATCATGAAGGAAGCTTTTAAAACGAAATGGGTCCTTTTTATTGGTTCAAAAGCCAAAGAACAGCTGCAGAGAACAGATGAAGAAAGAGGAATGAGACAGTAAAGTGAGATGTGTCGAATGTGCTCTAAACTAACCACAAATGGAGAAATTTGACTTGTGATGCTGTTGATCTGTCATGTCTCATGTAGTCTTGACCATTGTCATACAATATAACCAGTAGCTGGGAGGTTGTGAAAGCCCTTGTATTGTTTAAGTCTTATTTCAGACTCGGGTTGATTTGCTAACTTTTGGAATTTTGTCTGAAAACTCTGTTTTACGATGATGATTATTGACCCGGCTATTTGATGTGAGTTTGAGTTGCCCTCGCCTCCAAAAAGCAGCATTACAAATCCTTCTTTTTTCCTTTTTTTCTGGGGGGGGGGAAACAAAAGTTGGGACAGCCAACAGATAATGGAAGCACACTCACCAAGTTTACATGTTTACACTACAGTTTTGTTGTTGGCTTGAAATAAGGGAAAAATCTGATATATATATATATATTTAAAAAAAAACATTACAGCAATCCAGCTATCTTCTTATTACAACATGAAATGCTGGAATGGTAAAGCGATGGCTTGCACCTGTTTGTCTGTTTCATTTAGTCTGATTCAGTAACCTGCTTGACGCTCAAGATACTGTGAGTGAGCATAAATGACCAGGAGGGGTTGAAAGAATTAAAAGTTAATATTTCTATTTCAAATAGAGGCTATTACACACTGTATGTTGTGTATCTGAACTGGAAAACATTAAAAAGACATTCTTAAACAAAATGATTTGCCATTACTGTTCTTCAGTTTTGTCACATGGTCAGCTAATATATTATTGCTTTGCTTAGTTTGGCCACTTGGGGGCCGGAGATCAAGCGCCTTTAAAGTTTGTCAGGCTATCTCGTAAACTGTTTAGCTAGCAGGCAGCTGTCGGGTCAAGAAACAAGTGGATCAAATTGAGTGCTAATTTTGAGTTTTGTTTATTATACCTTATAAACAATTTGTAAATACTGTAGCTTTCAGCAGCAGTTTGGTCTCCAATCTGTCCTAAGGGAAACAATCAGCTGCTATGGTTGAAATGTAGCTTATTTTTTTCCCTAACTGTGTGGATTTGGAAGTACACTGTTGGGAGATCTGAAATGGTTTTTGTTTAACTGCTGCTGCTGGAGAAAATGATTGCATTTGTGTATTGAAGTCTTACAATTATTTTTAAGTGTACGCAAAAGGTTAGCTGCAATTAATGTCATTTTTCTGCTTTCACATCAAGGTATTTCCTTACTTGTATTTATTTATTGAACATCATAATGAAGGAAGGGATGATTGTTGTTTTTGTTTATTTTAGTTTTTTTAAAGAGAGAAATTATTGATGTGGGTGTCCAGAACAACAAACAACAAACAAGACATGACAGGTGAAGTAAGGCTGCTTGCTGGTTTGACTGCAGGTTTCTTTCTTTAGGTTGTCTGGTGTCGCTATAGGAGAATATCCCAAACTGTTTTTTTTGTTGTTCTTGTTGCTTTATTTATTTGTTTTTCAAGTTGTCAGCATCTACTGCAGCATTTGTAACAAAATGTGTTTTCCAAAAGGGATTCCAGAACTGACGTTTGGCTCTGTAAGATCTTTGGATTCTCATTTCAAAGCCGAAAATAACTTGGCAGCTGCCGGTCTTATTAGGGAGCCTGTCCTCTGATCTGTGTTTATTCAGCTGCAGCATGCACACAATAAATCAGCAGCTCGGCAAATATACTGGAACACACTGATGTGCTGCTGCTGCTGCTGCTGGGGAATAATGCTAATGTACAGTCATCCATCCATCCAGTCATCCAAGCCCTGTTGTCAAAATAACTGAGTACCTTCTTTTCCACAGAAACAATTCTATATTTGTACATTTGGGCAACAACTGGGCATATTACATTTTGGGAGAAAAGAAGAACAGCCTATGAAGCAGAGGGATATTATTATATATTAATACATAAAAAATGAATCTATCTTCAAATATTAATGCACTGTTACTTTTTGTTTTAATTTTGCCCCAAAAAAAGAATAAACATAATAATTGTAGCCCATGCAAAACTTTGGGCAGCCTTCTACTTAGATATGCATTAATCCATTAGCCCTCAGATGTGGAAATGAAAATACTTGAAGACTATACACAGTGGTAGATCTATTTTTTAAGTGAGGGGCCATGAAGGGGCCACGATGTACACAGAGGGGCCAATTATAGATCTTACATCTGTGCACAGCGCCTGATCAGTAAGGTTCACATTTAAGTCATTCCTTCTTTGCTGTTAGCTCCATAGCTTTGAGCAAAGCCACAAATCATTGAATATATTTAGAAAATTGTTCCATGTTCATGCACATTGTGTACGTTACTAATCAATTGTATTTTTATATCATTATATAGTATTGTTAGAAAGTGACTAGCTAAAAAAGTTATACGTGAAATAAACTCCAGGGGCCAATCAGATTCCAGTGCCCTCCTGGCCCCACCCCTGGATACACCCCTGACTGTATAGTGGGGACTATGAAGTTTCTTTGAGTTGCAGTTCCTACTATATGAAATGTTATGAAATGGAAGTCGGCTTCAAGAAAAGGACAAGAAGTTTTTCAAATTGTACGACTTGTAAAGTGTCTTTGAGTATCATGAAAAGCGCTCTATAAATAAAATGTATTATCATTATTATTATGACGACACATTTGCTGGGTGAAAAGTCAAAGAAACCCCCCAAATAAGTGCAGAGGAGCAGCAGGAAGGTTAAGCTGCAGGATGAGTGGAGCATTGTTTCATTGTGCAGCACAAACAGATAACATGGAGGAGTCATTCATATAGGAAACCGGAGATCTCTTCACAAATGGATGAGCCAGAGTCGCCACACAAACAAATGCTGCAGACAGATGGAGATAAGTGCTGGTCGGCATTAGGGTTGAGTTATAGGTTCAGGTTAAGAAAACTGAAAAAACTGGAGTGGAACACCAACCCCACCAGAAGGTGCCATGTGTTCAGAGAGGAGCTGTTGCAGCATGAGGGAAGATGTATACTGGTTTAGGGTTGTGTGGAGGCCAGTGCCACAGGAAACACTGAATAGATTGATTCCAAAAATATTAACTGTTATAGTCAATGACCAATAAATCTAAAATAACATCAGAGTAGCAGATATATTATTTTACCCTAAACTAAGAAGCAGTACATGACTTGAATTTCGTAATATGTTGAAGACAGGACAGTAATAAAAATAAAATAAATTCCTGAATGACAATAAATAACATAATTGTAACAATATTATTCTTTTTAATCAATATATTTTTCTTATGTGTACATTTTAAATTACAGTACAGTAGTGGGCCCAAAAACTGACAGAGGCTAGTTTCAACAACTGGAAAATAATCCTCAGCAAAGCTCAACATCCTTCATTCAAAATCTTGTGAGAGTCTTGTCTTGTGATGAGATTGGCCAAACTTTTGAATACAACTGCATTAATTATGTGTTTTCTTTGGAAAAATAAGTGCTTTGAGAATGGCATTGCCTTTCTACCCTCTGATAAATTATTATTTTCAATAACATCTTTGTTATTTTAAACACCACAGGTATGCTAAACCTGTTAAAACAACAGAGCCTCTTTATCTCCAGAAGAAACCCCTGCTGTCAATTGTGTGAAAAGGACTGTTAAAAGTTGTTTGCAAATATATATATATATATATATATATATATATATATATATATATATATATATATATATATATATAATATGAAGGCAAAGCTGTCCAAAGAGGATTCTGAACAATCTTAAAGTTTATTATGCATCTATGTTTTAATACATCAGTAGTCTTCTATTGTTTTTCATTTTTCTTCATATCTGAAATGCCAAAGTAATTCTTTTAGTTTAGAATATCTGACTTGAATTATTGCAGCAGTAAGAAGCAGTTCATTAGCCCCCAGTCTAATAAGTCTTCTGGTTGATGTGTGCTGCATTAATCATCATCATCTCTCTTATAATAACTTCATTGTGCTTCACTGTTGTTTCAATGACAGATGCACATTGTAATGTCTTTGCATTTTTCTTCTGCACTCGACCCAATTTCCTCTGCAGATAATAACACTCGCTTGGTTTACCTACAAGACATCATTAACAAAGATACCACTGTTTGCTCACTAGGTGGCAGTGTGCAGCTGAAATGTACAGAGAAGGTCAACCTGCTGCAGCAGAACCTGGCTCCAACCAATATGTAACGGCAAAATCATCTATTTTTTGTAAAGAAAATCGCATCTTCCTGTTTTTAACTGAGAGTTTGATACTGAAAATAGAAAAGTAATTTCTTGAAACCTTTAAAGATCATAATCTTCAAAAAAATATGAAACCGAAAATCCAACCATTTAAAATGTAAAAGGTAGAATAAGCCTAATGTTACAACCCTTAAGTTTATTTTGCACTGGATACCCTTATATATATATATAGTCTTTTAAATTATGAACAAATTTAAACTATTTAACTGTTCAAAATGTTGGTATTACGTTTGTCAAGGTTTTCAAATCCTGTTGGTTTTCTTTGACAGCATTATAAACAAAAATGCAGCGATCTACAGATTAGTATTTTGCTATCTCTTCAAAAGAGTTTTATTACTTCCTGATGGATTAAATAATTTAAGACACTAAACCCATCAGGACGTCACAAAAGTCAAATCCAATTTGCTACAAATGACCAAACTTTCAGACTCATCCGTGCAGGACTACAGGAGCTAGTTAGAAATACAACCAATCTTCCTCCTTAATGTGTGGATGTTGCATATAAAGTAAATAAGTTTACTTTAAACAGGTGAGGCCTGTTAATTTTGCTTATCCACATTTGTGATTCTTTACATTTGACACATCAAAAATCCAAAACTATTAGTGTTCACCCAGTTCTTATCATATATAGTTTACTTCACAATGTATGTAAGACAAACACAAATCATGCCGGTAAATTAAGATATTTTATTTAAAGAGACAATTTGCATAGTCCCACATTGCTAAAATGAATGTCTCGACAAAGTAGATCTTTAGAAATTGATAAAATGATTAACAAAATAAAAGCACATAAATGTTTAGTGTTATTTATGATGACAAATAGAAACCCACATGCACACAGAGGGATTAAGTGGTGTGGTTTTCAGATGGTGTGTTGCAGGTAGAGAGGAAGTGGTGACGGAGAGATGCAGTTATCATAAAACAGCTGAAGGTTCTGATCAACGTCCATGTTGCTTTTCAGAAAGATCTCCAGCTCCTGCACCGTCATCTCGTGCACACTGTTTCCCTCTTTGGCGTTTTTAGCCAGGGCCGCGTGGGACGGGAAGCGGACGCGGACGTCGTGCGGTGAGTTCCGGTCGTACTCGGTGCAGCAGTAGGCCGACCACACGTCCTCAGGGAATGGCCACGCGTCCCTGGTTGTTTCGGTGGATCATGTTCCCCCTGGTGGTCACCCCGGTCACGATGAAGGCTGTGCCGCGGCAGAAGTTGTTGAGTCGGATCCGGATCCGCTCCTCGAACTCCCGCCATGGCCCAATGTTGAACTCGCGCATTTCTGGGACCACGTTGGTCAGGGTGTAGGTGGAGGCACGGTCGTGGGGGGTGGACTGGTGCTGGTCAGGGTTCAGGTGGGCTCTCTCGTAGAGGACCACGTCAGAGTAGTCGTCCAGGACTGCCTGGCTGTCCTCAAACTTCATGTGCAGGTAGCCTGTGGGGAAGGGCAGCATGTTGCCGTTGCCATCCATTTCTGCCAGCTGAGGAGACGGAGGAGAGGTTACAGTGAAGTGTTAGCTCAGCTGGGATATAAAGCCAAGTTTGTTTCTGAGGCCTCTGAGTTCCCCTTTCTCTGTTTGCCCTCTGACCTCTGGAGTGGATTTACGGCCTATTTCAGCTGCCAGATTCCCCTCCAGTGCAGCTCCTAGTTTGTGTACATGAGCCAGAAACCATATCTCGGCTAGGCTCAAAACATTCCTCTTGGATAAAACTGTCCAAGCTCAGGGCTTGACAGTCAGGCTGGAGCAGGAGAGTCCTGAACCATCCCTTAGTTATGCTGCTATGAGCTTAGACTGCTTGAGGAGCTCTCATCATAGACTGATCACGCTCTCTCCTTCTCTCTGTCTCTTTGCCCCCCATTTTATTTATTTTTATCATATAACTAGATGGAACTAACTTTGTGTTTCTCTCTCTCTCTCTCTCTCTCTCTCTCTCTCTCTCTCTCTCTCTCTCTCTCTCTCTCTCTCTCTCTCTCTCTCCCTCCCTGCCTCTCATTCCGCAGGTATCTCTGACTACACAACTGCAGGATCCAGAGCTTATTACTCCACAATTATTATTATTATAATAACGTTAACCATTCCAGCTATCATTAGTAGCATAATTATCTGTAGGTATCCATTTTATTATCTTATCTTATCTTATCTATCTATCTTATCCTCATATTGCCAGTCTGACAGAGACTCCCCTTCCCCCTCCCCCTGACCCTCTTTTCCACCCACCTCTCTTCCCCATTTTTCTCCTCTCACCCAACCAGTGGGTTCCAGAGGTTTTTTTCTCTCCACTGACACCAAGGTGCTTCCTCTGTGTGGGAACTGGTGAACTTCTCTGTAACTTTGTAGGTCTCGACCTTCTATGGAAAGTTCCTTGAGATAATGCATGTTGATATTTGGCGCTATACAACCTAAACTAAATTGTAGCTGCTGTCAAGTCTTTTCTGAGAGATTTGTGTAAAGAATGAATGTAATGTGAATACAAGTCACAGACCTGTGGCTCATACATCCAAGGGTAGTCCACCCGTCTGTCCCCCTCTGTCTTCTTGAAGGTATACGCTGAGTAAACTGGGATCCTCTTCTCAGGGTCGTACAGGGTCACGTAGCGAGGCCTGTCTGCGTATCTTTGGCAGATCTTCTTCAGCTTCGGGTCCATGAAGCCCCGCGGTGGCGTCCCCATGTACAGGGAGTCCTTGCACCTCTCCACATGATTGAAATCCTGAACGACTGTCGACGACGTCAGAGGGAAAAAGCAGGTGATGAGAAAAGCAGAAACCAACGGCCTGAGCGTATTCATGGTGAATGATGTCTGGTCGACGTGTCCTTCCGTTTCATCAATGACAGAGGAGGTTTGCAGTCACGATTTAAATGTCACAGAGTAGATATGCAAAGCGAGTCGCTTGTGGCCAAATGAAAGGCCTCCTGACACATGTGGGTGTGGATGTACAGGGTCAGTGCTTTTGTTCTAAGCCTCAATATTTTATAAATAATTTAAAATACAAGAAATTTTTTCCATTGAGAAAAATCCTTGATAAATGAAACATTTGATTTGGAGAAAAAAATGAAATGTGTACGTTATTATTTTAAGAATAAAGGAACTATACATCCGATAAACCATTGCGAATAATCTATTTCCGATGACTTCCAGTGCTTTTTCTTGTATTTACCTCTGTTTTTAATATAGTGTTGCAATATATTGTAAGCCTACATGTTTTTGGTGTTCGTGGTCAATATTTCCCATGGTAACAGCAAGGTCCAATCAGTCCACTCCGCTAATCATTTCCACACAGAGACATGGCAAACCGAAATGCATCGGGTCTTATATCACGTGTGCATGCATTACTTACTGCTGAGAACGAGAAACAGCCCATGTCGCCTCAGGGGATCTGCACCTGGGGATTGTGGGTAGTGTAGTGTTTCTCCTTGACATTACAATTTTTTCTTAAAACGCACTTGATATCGTACAGACGCGTGGCCTCTACAGGAGCAAATTCCATTTTTTCACAACGCTGCTGTTTTTGGATTGTTCACATATTATGGCTGATAATAAAAAATCTCTATTGATGAGTACATTGCTGTTGAGCTCTATTATCCTACATATCCTCTTTAGTACCACAAGGAAATCATAATAAGTTTTCCTAATAGTTCCTAATAGCCTGGTCTTAAAAATGAGTCACCACTACGCTTGTGAATCCTCCATTTGGCACAAAATGTAAAGCCCCAAGCTTCCTGCCAGAAAACCCTTTTTGACCTTGCGTGATCTTTCCTCTCCTCTGACGTAAGCACAGTAGGTTTTTGCTGTAGGGGAAGACATCTCTTTAAATTAATTGCAGTGCACTTTCCCTGCTTCACAAATGCAGCTGTGTGATGAACACCGAGCATTGAAATGAGATATGTGCCAGCCTAAGGATAAAATGCAAACCGTCTAATCTGCCCCAGTAACGAACAAAAGACATACAGTGGCCAGTGTGGTTCAGACGTACTGTGCTGCTCACTATGAATGGTGGATAAGCCAAAGGGCAGAGGAGAGATAAAGCATGAAGGTTTTATTATAGTGACGCCTGCTCCTGTGTGTTGCTACTGCATTACATCAGATACAGTAGTTAAAGCTGAAATATAATAAAGTCTGTCTACGAGCAGAGATAAAAGCGTTTGTACAGATGGGGTTTAATTTAGAGTCGGAGGGGAAAAGAAGAGTTGTTTGTGTGTTATTTTACGAGCAACAAGCTAAAGAAGGTAATGAATATGAAGACGCTAAATAAGGAAACAAACCAGTGCAAGGACTTCATAGAAAAAAACGAGAAACTTCATTTGCAGCGGGGCAGAATTATTTCAGAGCAAATGACTCAGTGTTCTGCCAAAATGGCTGCTTGACCTATTTTGGCAGCGCGCTGTGTACGGAGCGGTTCATCCATTTGAAACCCTTCCCTCTGAGTACTCGGCATCTTTCTTTAAACACCACGATTGATATGTTACATCAAAGTTGCTCGGTCATCTCATTATATGCCCTGATAGAAGATTTCATCAAAAAATCTGTGATTCCAAAAAACAGGGGCTGCTCCAATATACAGAAAAAGCATGTTCTCCCTGTGTGTGTTTGGATTTTCTCAGGGTCCTTCAGCTTCCTCCCACAGTCCAGAGACCTGCAGACTTGGGTTGTTGCAGCGGATCATGTTGCAATTGAAGACAAAATGACAGTAAACCTGAATGTAAAAAAATACAACTTAAATAAAAATATAAGTCAAGATCGACATTATTGTCCCAGAGAAAAATTTTACTTTTGATTCTTCAGTGTCTGTAGTAAAAAAAAACAATCGAATACAATCATCCTACAGATTCAT
Source organism: Pseudopleuronectes americanus (assembly GCA_038501795.1). Taxonomy (NCBI): domain Eukaryota; kingdom Metazoa; phylum Chordata; class Actinopteri; order Pleuronectiformes; family Pleuronectidae; genus Pseudopleuronectes; species Pseudopleuronectes americanus. The sequence goes on along the minus strand of CM076728.1, from coordinate 6,814,298 downwards.
GTAAATAGGTACATTTACATATAGCGCAATGTAACACACTGTTCAACTACAATGAACCCATATTTCAGCCTAGGTGTTTTTAAGGTCTTTGATGGACAGGGGGGACATTAATAGATGATTTAATGGACTCGTATGATTATAGTTTGATGGAAAATGACCTGGGAATTAGGATGTTCACCGTCCTCACAGTTATTTTCATGGCTTTGTTTATAACCTGGTTGAGCTGGACCTTTAATTTCACGGCGACTTGCTAGATACCGTGACGCTGCATGGATTCACTCCTGCACGAGAGATCTGAAGCTGCACTTCACAGCTGGCACCACAGGATGTGAGACTTCCAAAGGAAGTCATGTTTTTTTTATACAGCACTTTTCTAGTCTTGATGAAAACTCAAAGTGCTTTATAGTACAGTTTATTGCCATTCCCTCATTCATACACTGCATCTCTGGGCAGAACTTTTTCTAGGACACTTGGGCGTACAGATGGGGAAGACAGGGATCAAACTGCCAACCTTCTTGTTAGAGGACGACCGCTCTTCCCCCCCAACCACAGCTGCCCTGAAGTGCAGCATAATAGGATTTTTTGATGTTGATGCCCAGGTACCTGTAGGCGTCCACATACATTATGGCCTGGTCATGGTGAAGAGAGACATATTGGGTCAAATGTTATATCTTCTCTCCTTCTGTGTTGAGCATGAGACAGTGAGGATAATGAGAGTGAATGCTTGTTGTGATCTGCTGGCGACCTGTCCAGGATCACTGTAACCCTGTACCTTGCCTCTCACCTGATAACAGCCGGCTCCAGCCCCCCCCCCGCTACCCTCAAATAATGAATGCCTCCGGATGTTCTTGATGTCTAAATGGTTGAAATAGACAATAGATACAATGGATACATTTCATAACCGAGGGTATGGGATATAGAGTTGAAATAAATTACAGATCTAAAAACCTACCATGAAGTACACAACCGTTAAAAAAGATAGTTAAAGAAGGTTTTCATATATGAAGTTAGATTAACATATATGGAACAAGATTGTGTCGCTGGTACCTGAGTTCATCTAACCAGGCTGCATCTTCTGACATTAAAATATTGGAAACCACTGAAACCCCGTTCAAAACCTGGCATTAACATCCATCCTGAGTTTTCCCATGACGATTGCTCGATGCTAAGTGCTGGTGTGAAAGCACCCAAATGTTTCCCGAACGCATCCTGAGATCCGATCACTCAAACCACATTCAGGGATGGTCAGGGCCTCGGCGTCTGAGATGTCTAAGAAATCAACCTCTGCTGCACTTGTAGTTTCTGTAGCTGTCCTACGCTGCCCTCTGCTCACTTCACTCTCATGCAAATAGAAAGTGTTTGTCAGATTAGCTGGAGCTACAATCCTTCACTGCCCTAATAAGTCAATTTGAGTGACTGAGTGTTGTTATTCATGGAGGGACCAGCTTGCCTCTCTGATCTAATCAGGAGTTATGACACTCATAACTTATGTGACCGGGCCTGATGATGCGGTTATGTGAACAGACATTTTTCAGCTGTCAGCATTTTTACCAATTAAAATTACAAATTCAGGCCAAGCAGCAGAGCCAGCTCCGCTGCCCCCTGCTGCCTCATCTTCTGCAGGAGATTTTTTCTCTACTGCTGCTGTGGTTCATGTTCATCCTGACTGGACTTGCAACAATTTTTACTCTCCTTCAAACAGTCAATGATGATAGCTCATAATGTTTCCTTTTTTACGCGACTGGTGAATATTTCGATTTAGAAACAGCTTCTGGGCTGAAAATTATATAATTGAAAATACTGTTATAAACAAAATTCATTCCAGCCACCTATTTACCTGCATGTCTGTCTGTTTGTTTCTTGTCGTGGATTAAAGTTGTGACTCATATCTTTGTGATTCAGAGTCCTTTACTATCCTAATTGTTATAAATCAGTCACTCACTCAGGCAAAGTAAAATTGATCTACCTGTCAGTCTGACTGAACTGGAGCAATGAGCCAGAGATTTAACGACAATTTAAATAAATAAGAATGGGAGCCATTCATCACATAATGAGGTTTAACTATTTAACAAATACATGTTGACAATGTAATGCCGTACACACTTTTTCTCTATATGTTAACTTCTCTAGTTTCTTGGTAGCTCTACTTTATTTCACACAATTGTGTAATAACACATATTTCTCACTTGGGGGCGGTGTTGGCTTGGTTGTCGCTTATTCCCGTTTCCTGCTCCATGACAATAAATGCATGGAAATATAAAACCTGAAAGACCACTGTTGCCATGCTGAGTTTTACAGAATATCCATAACATTAAGATAATACATATATTGCTGAGTATGTTCTACACTGATAGACAGTGATACAAAAAGCCTTTGCACTTACATTAATACAGTATTGTGTTATAAACGTTTTTTCTGGTATGTATATTAATATATTTCTTAATTAATTATCCTCATACACATTCTTTAAAAAAATGAAGTAATAGACACTATAAATTACATACATTCATGTAATTTAAGGCTGACTCAGATTTCGAAAAAAAAAGCTGTTACCATCAGAATATTAGTTACATTAATTCCAACTAGACTAGTGTTAGTAGTCTTTATCTTGAATCTACATTGTTATAATTAATTCTGAAGTAAATGGGCTACATTTGCTATCATCACTGTGTCATCAGATCCCAAACATTGACATATTTTGGGGTTTGTTACTTGTCCAAACAGAGCAGATGCTCCTTTCTACTTGTAAACTACAGGGGGATAGTTTGCTAGGCCTCCACTGAGCCACCAGGGGGCATTCTTTCCTCACTGAAGTTCTGCACCGAAGGCTGCTGATTGGCCCAAATATCCACATGGGTTTGAGCAGGGACCAATAGGGTTTCGACCGATCAGGGGCTGTTGCTAAGGCACTTCAGAGGTACAGAAAAGAGAGAGAGAGAGAGAGAGAGGGGGGTAGAGAAATCTGTCAGCAGTCTGCTTCCACCATTTCGCTCCTCTCCCTCACACTCCTCTGGCCCCTCGTGAGTCGTGCCTACCTCTGCCGTGCACTCAGGGCCCTCAGCTCTGCCTACTTGTTATTGGCCGATGGAGGGTGAAATGAGCAGAGGAGTGAGAGAGTGCTGCTGGTGCTGGTTCTTTTCTTTCTTCCTTCCTTTTTTTTTACTTTGCATTGTGAGCCACAAAGCCTGGGCCCTCCCTCATGAACCAGGAGCTGGAGCCCCACCTCCCCCCTGGTTATCCTGTCACTTGACATTTGAGCTCAGCCAACACTTGCAGCCCGTCTGTCACCATTTCACTGGGAGAGAGAGAGAGAGACACACAGTGTGCTCAGGCCCAGATACAGAGAGAGGCGCGTGCACCGTCCACACTGACACAGTGCTGTGCATTGTGGATCCATGTCCTGCTTTAATAACACATTTACTGGGGGGATCTGAAAAGAGTGCATGCAAAATGTTGGCAGCTTTCGAGAGAATCGGTGTGTGCGTGTGCGTGTGTGTGTGTGTGTGTGAGAGAGAGAGAGACGTGCGTGTTTGCTCAGAAAAGTGTGTAAACTTGCAAGTTTATTGTAAAAACATGTATGCATCTAGAAGAGATTATATTACAGCTGTTGGGGGGATTTTAAATATCTCTACTGTACTGGACATGTTCCAACTCTCCAACACACACACACACACACACACACACACACACACACACACACACACACACACACACACACACACACACACAAACACACACACAGAGGAAGGAGAGAATTAAAGGGCCCCCTCCATGCCTCTCTCTCTCTCTCCTTTTCTATGTCTCTCTCTCTGTCTGCTATTTCTCCCCTCCTCCCGCCTCCTCTTGTTCACTGCAAAATGTGTGCGAGCTCGGAGACTCTCCCCGTCTCATTGGCTCGCGGCTGGTGATTGGCAGGCCCCCATTCGGCCCGCCCCGTCGGTCCCCTGCACATGGATCAGTGTGATATGAGAGAGCCAGCATCATAGAGTGGAGTGTGGAAACAGGAAGAGGAGGAGAGGGGGAAGAAAGGAGACAGAGGAGAGGATCGGGTGAGACGAGGTGGCGAGGAGAGAAAGGGAGGAAAAGGGGGAGCAGAGGGGGCGTGTGGACCAAAGACAAACAAGACAATAAGAGAGAAAGAGGTAAAAGAGAACGAGAGAGGTGGACGTTGCTTTTTCTTGCTCATGGCTGAATGGAAATCTACTGCATGCATTGTGCAGTGTGTGTGTGTCGTGTGCATGTGTGTGCCTGTGTGTGAGTGTGTGAGTGTATGTGTGTATGCTTTTCTCTTCTGTTTGTTGACATTTGTTGATATTTGTGTATTTTCTGTGTCATGGTTCTGAATGATCTGAACATGCTGCACAGTGTGTCTGCAGACTGGGCTGCACATCCATGCATGAACAAACACATGCACTCACACACTCACACAGACACACACACTCACACAGACACACACACACACACACACACACACACACCGACACACATTCAACAGTTCCACATAGCTCAAATGTAACCACAAGTGTAACCACCAAGTTCCACTTCACTACATTCATCGTTTCACATTACTGCACTGTCTGCACGTGAGCACCACAGGTCTGCATGTGTGTGTGTGTGTGTGCGTGTCTGTGTGTGTGTGTGTGTGTGTGTGTGTGTGTGTTAGTGGGAGGTGCACAATAGTAAGGAGCTTGGACGGATTAATCTTCATCCAGAGTAATGTCTAAACTGTGCGTACAGCCACTTGCACAACCAAAAGTTCACGTCAGTTCGTTGAACACAACCTTTTACACTTTGTTGTGTGTTTATTCAAACAACTGGCACAAATTTCCGACGCACACATTCTTCAGTATGAACAGAACACCCACTGCACATCTGGTGTCACTGCTGGGCAACATGAACTCAATGTATGCTTTCAGTTCATGTGACTGCCAGAATAGGTAACCTGCTGGACTTGCAATCCTAGGTTACCATTCCTCGCACAAACCAGGCGTCAGAAACACACACTCACATACACACACATGCATGCATGCAGGGCCTTTTAAACCTGCTTCGTTGCCTTTGTTCACAAAAAGCTGCACGTTTGGTATTGTTTGCAAAAGACACCCCTCTTTCTTGTTCTTGACCTTGCCTTGGTACATTCCAGTACCCCTCAGAGGGGCTGTGCTTTATGGAGCATACACCGGGAGAAGCTGCTCTCACAGAGAGGGAGAAGGGGATAGAGCAGAGGGGGGAAGCGGGGCTGCGGGGATGTTATTTTTAGAAATGTGATTGATATTCGCCTCGTACTGTACTTTCTTTCTCTGTGACGGTGACACTATTTTAGGCCGGCCTGCATCCAATATGATCATACACGTGCGTGCGTTCGGGGCAGAGTCCAAGCAGACTCTGTCTCTGTGTCTGTGTGCTGCTCGCTTCCCCTCCATCTGTTCCCTTCATGTCTGTGCCCCTTGTGTTAGCTAGCTCAAAAAGAGGCTCCAGAAGCAGACCTGGTGTGGTGCAGCCCATCCTTCCTTTTATGGTATAGAAAGCAGGATCCTTACTACACACACACACACACACACACACACACACACACATGCACTCATAAAGTCTCTGCAAGAGATGCACATCTGCAGTGGTTCACTGCAGCTAGCGAGCAGCTCCAGATGGTGAGATGTGCTCGATTGTGACAAACTGTTGATTTGTACGACTGATGACACAAATTGGAGTGTGTCTCCACCGCTCACTGAATCTGAGTGTGCTCTGCAAACACTGCAGACATCTGAGAAGAATGAGCAGAGAAATGTGGAAGTACACATACAATCTTATGGACTCTCTCCATCCCTTCACCTCCCCCTTTCTCTCTCCCTCAAACACACACACACACACACACACACACACACACACACACACACACACACACACACACACACACACACACACACACACACATACATGCAAACACTCCCCTCCTCACTGGAGGCCTTGCTCCCAGCTCTGGACTAAATGATATCATCGGTTGCCAGGGATACAAGGACACAGCGTGCAGAGAAAAGGGAGGGTGAGGCAGAGGCAGAGCCATGCACACACACACACACACACACACACACACACACACACACACACACACACACACACACACACACACACAGACACACACAAACACACACAGCCTGAAAGTGAAAGGAGGGAAGGATGCTGGTGAATTTGGTATCAAAAAAGAAAAGTAGTGCAGATAGCAAAGGTGATGCGGCTGGGCCATGAGGAGGAGAGGAAAAGAAAGCTAATGTCAAAGACTACTGGCCCATCCTCCCTCTCCCTTCTGCCTTACATCTCATTACATTGTGTGTCTTTGTCTAGAAAGGGTCAGAAAAGCAAAAGTACAGCTAGTACGGAATGAGAGGCGAGCACAGAAAGGAGGAGAGTGGCAGTGGTACCTGAGGGATGGAGGAAAAGATACAGTCGTGAATTTGAAACAATGCGACCTTTGAGTCTTGCTCACGTGTGCATCAAATAACTGGTATTTCCTCACTGTGTCTCTCTCCACTGTGCGTGTGTCTGTCTGTGTGTGTTTGCCAGCAGAGCGGAGGATGAGAATGTCTATTTAAAGGGATCGGAGATTGCGCGGGTCTGCTGTCTTTTCTATTCCTGACTGACAGCGTTGTTGAGTTTGGCCCAGAGAGTCTGACTCCCCCACGCACATACACACACACTCTCAGCACTCACTGCAAGGTAAGAACGGTTAAACACACACAGACAAACACACACACACAAACACACACACATAATATGAAATATCCGCTGAAGTGTCTATGACTTCAGAGGACTTTACATTAAAACAGGTCTTTACCTTAAAGTTGAATGATTATGGGGACTTGATTTGTGTCCCCATTAGGAAGACAAGTCCCAAAACTATGACTTTCAAAACATAAGTAATACCTGGACCACACACCCACACACGTATTACTATGCAAGCCAGAAACAGAACTGTAGTATCTTTAAAAAGTGCCCTCATGCTGCTTTACATCACAACTCGGCACTTTGTTTGTTCTGCACATTTCTAAGCGTATCTCACTGTGAGGGAGAGACACAAAGAAACCCACAGAAACCTAAACAGCAGAAACCCTCATGCACATGACATCATCGTACCTCTCCGCTGAAATCCAGATGTTGCCAATGACCCCTTCACAGACGGGTTAAACATTGGAGCATCTGAGCCATTGTTGTGTATAGAGTGAGATGTAAGCTGCTGGTGACTGACAGCTCCCCCGTGGTGCAGTCTAACAAAAGTGTGTGTGTGTGCAACAGGGAGGGTCTGCATCAGATGGTCTATGTCTGCTGTATGTGTGTCTGTGTGTGTGTGTGTGTGTGTGTGCTGTTCCTTAGTGCTACAGAGCTCTGGTTTAAAAGCATGCTGAGGTGTGCCCTCTCTTGGCTGTGCAAAAATAAAGGAAGCAGGATTTTTTTTTGATTGCATGAATTAAATGACAATGCCTGTCACACAGCAGATGATTGACAGTGATGTGATAGAAGCATAAGCTGCCATTTTGGGACACAAATCCAAACAGGGAAGAATAAAGTGATCCAACAAGGATCCTGAGAAAAGCATGAGAGTACTCTACATCTAGAATGGTTCTCAGTGGGTGTACAAGACCACATTTATCCCCCCTAGATCCAGATGTAACATCCACAATTGTTTTGAATCAAGAAGAATCCTCATCCGCACCAAAATTTAATGGAACCTTCTCTCAACCATTTGCATAAAGTTGCTTATAAAGAAACAAAGAAACTTACAAACCCAGAAACAAACAGATGGGAGAAAACCTAGCTTCCTTGGCAGAGGTAATGATACAGATTTTATTGGAACATTAAACCTTTCACATGTAGAAGCACATTTAATGGAACGCAACAAATTACTAGACATTTTTCCAATCTATTGTAAATCTTCATACAGCAGCTGATGGAATACTGTGCTCTATGTGAGGGGAAAGTCCTAATTTCACTTGACCCTACGTAGTAGTGAACATTGTACATGCAAGATGTCAGGTTTTCTTCTTGCTCTAAAAATAAATCTCCATGCAGCCGACTCCAAAGAGCCAAAAGCCACGGCAGTAAGAACTGTCTGGCTTCAGTTGCTCTAGCAACTGGTTGGAGATGGATGCTCACGGAGGCTGCTCACTTACATGTGGCTCATTCACTCACACAGAGGTTACTGATGCACAACTATAAGTTCAGCCTTTACGGAACTAATTTGCAGAGTGAATGAATAAACGTGTATCACTGGGGGAAGTGGTCAAAAGAATGCACATAGAGGTGAAGCCTATCATAGTGCAGCAGGGCTCCCTTCAGCATGCAACACTGATCTCAAACTCGGTGCTGAAGTGTTTGGCAGCAGCAATAGAGAAAGAAAGAGACTGGAGAGGTTAAAGAGACAATTCTGTTTTCAACAAAAAGAAGATAAATACAAATGAAAACTATAGTGAGAACAACACAACATTTCTTAAGTTGTTGAGGTCACTGTGCTTCTGGAAGTTTCTTTACTGGAAGGCAGTAAAAAGGAATCAACATTGAGAAGATGGAGCTTCAGCGTTGATTTGAAAAACCAACTCTCTCCGAGAATGGAGAAATCAGGGCTCATGTGGAGAGATCAATTCTATAGGAGCCCTCCCTGCCATGATTTATTTTTTCTTTCTTGTTAAAGGGAGGTTGCCTCAGTCCCTCGTCTTTCCTGCCATGTGTTTTCATCACTGAATGGCCACTGGCTGTGGTGGCTGCTGGGAAGCGGGGATTAGAGAGAGACTAAATGCACAATGCAGCTCTGGCTGACTGATGATAGGACCTCTGAGCAGATACAGTGCAGCAGAATATACAGCACCAGGAAAATCAAATTTTCTATATAGATAAACAAATAAGTGACACTTTGGTGCTGATGTCAATCACAGGCCGACTACGATAGAGCCAGAACAAAAGAAGATATCATGAAGACATGTTTTAAATGCAGCTCATGTTCATCTCTCTCTCTCTCTCTCTCTCTCCTCTCTCTCTCTCTCTCTCTCTCCTCTCTCTCTCTCTCTCTCTCATCATGGAGAGAATATATCTCTCAACCATGTGTCTTGTCCACAGGCTCGATTTTGCTCTCAGGTGTGAAAAGTGGAGGGCCTCCAAAACACAGACCAAGACTGGTAACTACACAACATGTCCGTCTGTCTTTGTGCCTGTGTGTGTGTATGCGTGTCTGTCTATTTAAATGGAAACATACTCTATGTGCAACACAATAGTACTTTACAGTATCACAGAAATAAAGATGTACATAGATAATTGTTTTTCACTACTGTCCTCAAAGCCCAAATACAAGCCTGAATGAGTTTCACCATGTTGTGTTTCACTGTACTGTTCATATGATACTGTAATTTATACTGAAGTATTTTAATTTAATTGATAAGGGCTGTTTTCCCTTATAGAATAAGTCAGCGAGGTGAAGAGTTTAAATTCAGAAACTAACACTACTGCTTAATGTTATCACACATTGTGTAAGTGTAAGAATTACGAACTAAAGATTTCCACAACTACTTCACAGACTCACTATGGATGAGATTGTATCTGTTAATCTATTAAAAACACAACATCATACACATGAAACCCACGTCTGTGTTTCAGGCTGCATGTATCACCCAGCAGAGCTGTACTCTGGCCGTAACACATGGGACTCCTATCCAGCTGGAGGTCCTAACAGAGGACAATGGGCTCCAGTGAACACTCACCTCTGGAGCCACACAAACAGGTCAGTCAGCAGCAGCATCAACACATGTTCAAGTGTTTTTTCCACAGAGTGTCGCCTTTTATTTCTGAAAGTCCAGCAGCCCATTCACAAGGGGCACAAATATGTTTCAGATGCACTTAAAATAGCCTCTTTTGTTTCTTTACTGATCATGGATTCTGTTCTTATGTTGTGAAGATCAATTAAAACTGACTATAAGACGACAGTAAACTTCACTTGGGGGGAGAAAATGGCTGAAGCCTTCCTGAAAACAAATTAAGCTCAGTGAAAGTGAGGATGGACTGCCCCAGCGAGGGTCATTTCAGCAGGGGGGACTCCAGCCTTTGTTGTCTGGGTTGATTTAAGATAAGCACCACTTCATGTTCCCGGCTGATTGACTGAAAATGTGATGAGCTCTTACTTCAGCTGCAGCAGTGAGCAGGAACCCTGTCTGTGCAGTTAAAACAAGCACGAGTGTGGTGAACGTAACCATAACGTCTTTCAAACTGCAGCTGAGAGAAAAACCTCAACATAACATTTCTCTGGCAGCAGGTGGAGGCTGTAACCATTGTGCTAACTGCAAAGTATGTTTGTCAGGTTGTGGCTTTTGGGAATATAAACAGTTTTGACTCTCAAAGAGACACTACTTATCTCTAAAACTCTCTTAGACTGTAATATAGAATATACTTACTTGTATAATATACACGTTATACTTTATTTAAAGTAGAGGAAATGAATTTAATTTCAATTATCATTTAAAAACGTCAGTCGAGTCACATTGAGTATGCTAATTCTCTGTGGTCAAAGAGGTTTATTTGGTTTTGTCTCAGTTGAAAAGAAAATGTGGTTACTATAGTCAGGATAAAAGGCCTTTACAGTTTCTCTCAAGAGCCAGTCATAGAGAAACCTCAACAAGTCGACACTGTGCTTCCTCTGTCCCTCGGAAACACACACGCAAACTCAATTTGTTGAGCAGTTGTTGAGACAATCAAGTCAGTCGGAAATTTCTCTTTCACAGTTTGATGTCTATCACGGTTTTATGAGAGCTACCATTGAAGAAATGATCTGGGCTGAAGTCTCACGTCACCACTGGGTTACACTTGAGTGAGAGATTCAAAGAAAGAACACAACAGAGAAATCAAGGGTCAGGAAGCAAGTTGGACTTGTTGCCCGATGCGTAGCAAGAAGGCTCTAAGATTTGTGACATCATCACATGAACTTTCAATATTACAGATGCCAAGAGGGGCGCAATCAATCACATCATCCACCATCAAGTCGTCTCTATAACAGGTGAGTGAAACAATTAATTCACAATAGTTTTTTTTCTAATCTTTCACACATTTTAAAGTTATGTATTTTCAATTACATATGACATTGAAACTTGGAAAGCTCGTGCAGCTTTTGAAAGGTTATCTTCCCTCGAACCATTTGAGCAACAGAGCAGTACCAAAACTTGACGGACTTATTCCCTTGATGTATGAAGTTCTATTTGTGCTGTGGCACCATTATTTTAAGTACTTGCTGCTAAGTTGATTTGGTGTTCCTCATAGGGGGGAGAGAACAGTCAACCATGTTCAGGACAAAGGTATCTCGAAGGGGCACAGACAGCATCCCCGTGTATGGGATGGTAAAGAGCCGCCGTTTGAGGCCCAGAACTGGCATCACAACTCCTCGCGTTCATTCCACAACCGAGCTGAAAACAACAACGGTTATCCAGCCGCAGTTGGAGAGCGCTACGCAACCTGGGACAACAACGTCAGCAACTCTGAGGTGAGCCCTGCTGATCAGGAACGATATTATCTTCAAAGGTGTTGAAATTGTTGTTGGGGCTGCAAGCGTGTCATCGTTTGACTTTTCTGACTTTCTGATTGTGTTTGTATGTTAGCATGGGGCTCCTCGCCTTCATCGCAACAACAGAGAGCTCCAGTCTCCGCCAGAGAGATGGGCCCCCTCAGACTGTCGCAGGAGCTTCCCAGGCAGGATGATGAACAACAGACCGGGGCCCTGGAAACGACCGGCCCACCATCAGCGGCGAGATCAATTACACCAGCACAGTCCATCCCCGCCTCACCCTTCATCTCCAAGGGAAGAGTTTCCTGCTAAGAGGAGGAGGGACTCTGGTCCTGATCAGGTAAAGTTTCTTGACTTAGTACAACAACAGGACATTTTATTTCTGTGCAACAGCACCACCCATTGGTATAACCCCGTCTAGAATTACAGGATACCTATGCTTCTCTGTTCAGTCACCTCATCCTGGATCAAGACATCTACCTTTACTGGCCCCCTCACCGCCTCGCCACCACCACCGTCACCAAGATGACTGGAAGCCCCTCAGCGACAGGGCGGGTCCTTTCCACCACTCTGACCACAGGACCTCAGCAACACAGCAACAGGTCGGTTCTCTCATCTGTGGATGACTGCTACAAAATTACAGATGAGCAGAATTGTGGCTGATGTTTGATTGCTACCATCCAGGAAACCTCTAAACTTCGAGCTGGCGGACATGGCTTCAGTAACAGTAACCCGGCAGCTCTAAACCAGGGTTGTGGCAGCAGACCGCCACATCACGGAAGCAGAGGGAAGGTCGAGCGGAAAATCCTGTCTTCACCAGCAGACCACACCCGTGTGCCTTACAGCCACCAAAACCATCATTACCACTACCAACGGCACAGCCCGCCGCTTCACCCTCCAGAGGACTCACGGAGCCATCACCACAAACAAAGCACAGTAAGAAATAAACACTGAAACAGCATGAACACAGTTTCAATTAGCCTTCAGCATGGGCTTTATTTTACATCTGAATCTATGTTTTTTGAGATTCAAATGTTCTATTCTATTTTTATCTATAAGATATTAATGTCAGCATAACATTATGATTTAACACAACAGATTCACACAGCAGCCATTTTTCCTCTGTCATCACACTCAGCTCAAACATGGCTATTAACAGAATAATGTTCTACACTCTGTGTTTATATAGTTCAAAATCCTGGGTCACAGCTTCCCTCATGTCAGAGTAAAATGGCCACTGTGTTAATATGGCCCATGGAGAGATATTTACCTGAACCACAGTCTAAATATATATAATGTTAACTCTGCAGGAACCTCAACGCACTCATCAAAGAAGCATTTTAAGGGATCCAGCCCTCGCCCATTCTTCTGGTGCAGACTCCCCTTATTCATCCCTCCTCTGCAGCCCTAAAGATGGAGGGTCCACTGCCAGCAGTCCACGTGCTCTCTCCAGTCCCTCTTCATACACAGCGCCCATCGGCAGAAAAGATCCTGCAATCACTCGTCAGTGTAGCCCCGGCCTCATTGGGGAGCAGAGACTCCATGGAAGCCCCCCCCTCACACAACCAGACCAGGTTTTCAGACGTCAAGTACAGGAAGAGTTCACAGCCGCTCTGCTCACGACAGCCCCCCCCACAGCAGGTCGAGAGCAAACAAGCTCGACAAGGAGCTGGAGCAACACACAAAACCTGAGTGCAAACAAAAGGGGAAGCTGGGGAAGAAAGAGAGAAAGGGGGATATTCTGAAGACGAGCAGAAAGGGCGATGAAAGAAAACGGCGGAAGAAAAAAGAGGAGAAAAGGCCGGGTGAGCGAAAAAGGAAGAGAGATAAAGCAGTTACAATGGAGGGGAAGTTAGGCTTGAAAATCAGGAAGAGGGACATGTCCACCTCCATCTCTGCCTCAGGAGACGGCAAAGTGAGTAGGATGGAGACTCCGACCCCAGAGAGTCAAAGCCAGTCGATACCCAAACACAAGCACAGGGCGAGGAGTGAACGAGCGGGGGGGACACACAGGCCGTTTGCAAATGCTCCTCATCCTAAATGCACTTCACAACAGCTGCCCTCAAAATCTGGAAACCACAAAATGTCCAAAAAGAACGGCGGCCCCCAGAAACACCCTGTCAAAAATCGACCAATGATGTCCCCCAGGAAAACCAGCGCCAAACAGCCCAGCAGGAAGCCCACCACTCTCTCATCGCAGCCAGACGGCAGACCGAGAGGAAAGCCAGACGATACATTCCCTTCACTTTTGTTTAAAGCCTTAGCACCTCTCAGTGCAGCATGCTCCGTGAGCGCAGAGCAGGGAGGAGTTCTCAATGCCCCAGACCTCCAGCCCGTTGGGGTGAGGGAAATAGGAGACAACCTAGCGAACACTCCTCCTGTTCTGAGCTGGCAGGGCTCTCCAGTGTCGAGTATCGAAGAGGATGAGGACGAGCTAGGAAAGGGAGTGATAAGTCGACCTGTCCTCCAGCCCAGCCCTACTCAGTGCTCCCCCCACCCTGTGGACAACGACAGCTCGGACGATCTGGAGAAGGAGCCTTGCGAAAGTTTACCAGCTGACAGCAGCGACAGGTCTGAATACTGTGATCCGCCTGTTTCCACCGATCAAGTTGCCGAGGAACAATCAAAAGAAGACGTGGACAGCGGTGGGGAAACTTCTGGCTCTCTCCTCCGGGAGCTTTGCCACCACAGAGCAGGGCTGGACGACGTCTTCAAGAGCCTGGCCACCTTCCTCGGAGGCCAGAGGGTCTCGTGTCGAGGCGGCCCGTTTGGTGGCCCTCCAGACAGCACTGCCAGAGGGGTGAAGTACTCCTCTTCTCTTGAGCTTGGGCCAGATATACACTGCCAGGAGCATCACGATTTCTCCTCCAAGTCCGATCCCACGGCGTCCTCCGAACCTGCTCATATTAAATCACCGACTCAGGCTACCTCAGGCCCGCTAGGGAAATCACACAGTCCGACAGAACTGAGAACTGAACCTGTCGCCGACGCCCCAGTGCAGGAACCTGAGACTGTTGTGAAAGTAAAACAAGAAGGTAAAGATACCGAGATCCTCCCTGAGAGACTTGACTCATCGCTTCTCGATGGGTCACTGAGTGCAGAGCTGAGAGTGACCACCACAGATACAGCCTCTCTCACCAGCCTCCTCACTGTTTCCACCAAGGAGGAGAGAGGACACAGCGCGGAGCCCGGACACAGATGTGCAGACAGAAAAAGAAAACAAAAGGGTAAGGACGGAGGAAGAGAAGAAGAGATCAAGATTAAGATAAAGACAAAGGAAAGCAGTGTCATCTGTCCCAAAAGCAAAGTAAATGAAGTCAAGGATTCGGAAGAGAGGGGTGTTTCATCCTCGGAGAGAGCCATCTCCAAAAGTTCATCCAGACCTCTCAAAGATAGTAGGAAGGGCCAGATTTCTCAGGAAAATCAATCGCCAAGTGGCAAGGACATCCGGAGAGAGAAAGAAGACACTGAGAACACTGAGGTCAAGGTAGAAAAAGAGGAGAAGAAGGAAGTGGTCACTGAGCTAGAAAACAAGAAATCGTCTGCAGCTAGAAACCCAGAAACGAAAGCTCCAAACCCAGCGTCAACTTTAACAATCAACCCATCCAAACTGTGTGTCTCGACACCGGCGAGCAAACCCCCCCGATCCTTAGCGCCAGTCGATCCACTGAAACTGAAAGCGCTGTCCATGGGCTTATGCAAGGAGCTGAAGATCCTGCTGTTCAAAGTGGAGAGCGCCGGAAGACACACGTTCAACATATCAGAGGTGGAGGAGCAGAGGGTCCCACTTTCCAAGATCAACATCTGCAACACGGCAACGGAAGTGATCAGATCCTGCAAGTAAGTGCTTGGGAAAAAAGATGCTCCTCGCCTGGCGGGGATTGTGATGGGAAATTTAAGAGGGAGGTGTCTTGCTGACTGAAGGGGTTTATTGTCCTGTTGTCTTTTTCCAGGGGGACGAGAGTGAAGGGGAAGTTCAGGGAGTCGTACCTGCTTTCCTCATTTTCCGTTAAACCCGACATCTCCGTCAAGACGCCCATTCCTCGAGAAAAGCTCAACCCTCCGACACCAAGTATCTACGTGAGTCCATGCTCAGTAGCCCAGCCTGACTTGTAACATCATCAAATATTGACTCCCAAATTTCTTATTTTTAACCATGCGAGCACCAGTGCAGTGCCTGTTGTAAACCTGTTTGCTTGTGGCGATGCTGGTTTCAGCTTTCTTTCTGAAACTGTAAACGCGATCTAGTTGAGCAGCAATAAGTAAAGATCGGCTGCAGGACTCTGACGCTGCGTCACCACTGCTGCACAAAGAGCTGTTCACCTGTTAATTCAGAGTTTGGTGAGGCTCGACTCGTCGTGGGTGAGTCCTAGCCGCTGCTACGACACAGATCTGGTGGCTTCCTGTTGATTTCATATTGAAGGCATCACATGTCAAAATTGCACCAAACTTGCCTTCCTTATAATAAACATGCCAAGTGTGGAACAAATATGATGAAAGGTTCTTGAGCTATGTGAGCCACAGATACACAGACAGAGAGATAGAGATTCCTTGAGTTAACATTTGGGATTCAGACTGATGGACTAGCTGATTGTTTTCCATATAAATAGGTTGAATTTTTTATTTTGTAATGCTTTTGCTCAAGACTAAACACAGATAGCAGTAGAGAGAAGCACCTTATTATATCTTGTTTCATCACATCTACATGTAATTTAGTTTTCAGCTGTGTGTATTGTTCAACTGTGTTTAAGACACAATACATTGATTCCTTCTTGCTGCGTTTCCTGTGTCGTGTTTGCAGTTGGAGAGCAAGAGGGACGCCTTCTCTCCAGTTCTGCTTCAGTTCTGCACTGACCCCAAAAATGCTGTCACTGTCATCAGAGGCCTTGCTGGCTCCCTCCGCCTTAGTAAGTTTATCCACCACACGCATCTCAGCCAATTCACTGCACTCCAATTACTCTATTTAGCCCAGCAGGATTTATCAAACTCCATTCACCCTGAATGAGTTGATAAGTAAAGCATCACTATTAGTTAGGACCAATTGTTTATTGTCTGGTGAAAACAGGGCTTCTTCGTAAAGCACAAATAAACGCAGCATATATCTTTATTTTTAGATGTTCAGTGGTAGACCTTGTAAACATTTGATATTTCTATAACAGAAAACATGTGGGCTCTTTGGACAACACTTTATCCTCACTATGTTTGATGTGGAGGCTGCACCATTCCTTTTGTAAATAAAGATTTTAAAGACTTGCCTAAAAGTGCCAGAGGCTGGTGCTGAGCACTGCTGCTGTATCTAGAAACCAGTCTTATGTCACGACCACAGAACACATCACTTTATGATCCATATTTTAATTCAGACAACATTTGCTGAACCTCGACATTGACAGGGCTACTGGGAGGCCGCATATTGCTGCTTTGAATGAATTTGCCTCATCTCTTGTTCTCTCCTTCTTGTAGACCTTGGTCTTTTCTCCACCAAATCCCTGGTGGAGGCCAATTCAGAACATGCAGTGGAAGTGAGGACTCAGGTGCAGCAGCCTGCTGATGAGAACTGGGATAGCAGCGGCTCGGCGCAGACGTGGCCCTGTGAAAGCAGCCGCTCACACACCACCATCGCCAAATACGCCCAGTACCAGGCATCCAGCTTCCAGGAGAGCTTGCAGGTAGACATTTTCCCTCATCGCACACGTATGCACACACATGCATGTTTTAAAACTTATCTGAAACCAGGAGAGTGTGCTTTACTTCCAAAACCACAACTGTGAACAGAGCTCTTAAGAGGCACCTACAAGTGGTTGAAAATAATTGGTGGCATTCATACATTTTCATCAAATTTTTACTTCCCAGTTCCATAATCTCAATAAATTGAGGGTCTAAAAATGATTCAGATATTTAAAAAGGTGTGTTGAATCTAAAGGTGGTCGACTGATTTGCTTTGATAAGAGCATTTAAAGGGAAGGTTCACCCAAAAATAACAATTCACTCCTTGTCTACTCGCCCCTCAGCCGATGGAGGGGTGGGTGAAGTGTTTGACTCCACAACACTTCTGGCTGCAACACTGTTTACCCCTGAAACTCCATAAGTGTTCTGAGGACTCAAACACTTCACACACTAACACTAACCTTCCATTGGAAGAGTGATGAGTAGATAATGAGTGAATTTTCCTTTTTCCTTGAACTATCCCTATCACCTCATGTCAAACTATTTCATCTTTATTTCCTTTATTTCTGAAATAAATTAAAGGCAATTTACTAATACGGTTTCATTCTTAGTTAGAAAACTCAGTTTTTTATTATCGAGTAATATTTGTATAATGATGTTGATGATTATACATTATAATTATATTATAATTTCTCACTTGAATTTGGTAATGCTACAGTTGCAGAACAATTTCTTTAGTTATTTTTGAGTGAGAAAATTACAAAATCTGAAAGTGAAATCAATAAATCCTGCTCTCAAACTAAGACCACACAAGGAAACAGGACACTTGCGTAATCAAACCCCAAAGAAACAGAGGTTTAATGACCATTGTCTCTAAAATAAGCAAACAACTATACTTGCAGCGTTTACTAAAGCCTCTGATCATGGTGTGAACCTGTCAGCTAAGCTCCTGCAGATGTGTTATAGGAGGAGAAGGAGAGTGAGAATGAAGACGAAGGAGAGCAAACACAGAGCTCCGACGAAGCTGCCACCGCAAAAGCTGTCCTGATGTTAGCCAACAGTAAAGGAGGTCCCCCGTCAACTCCCACCAGCACACCCAGGTTAGCACCAAACCGGGATCTCACTGTTTTACTGTGTGAACATTACCCGCCTGAGACTTTCTTCCCCTCCCCCCCAGCTCAGACCAGAAAACTGCTGGAAAGATCATTAAATTTGGGACCAATATTGATCTCTCAGACCCTAAAAGGTGAGATTATGATAAATCCGCCCGCTCCAGCACGAGCCCCCTCAGGTTGTTGTTGTTTCACATGGTCCCTGGTGTTTTTCTTTAATAAGGTGGAAGCCCCAGCTGCAGGAGCTGCTGAAGCTGCCGGCCTTCATGAGAGTGGAGTCCAGCCACAACATGCTGAGTCATGTCGGTAACACCATCCTGGGCATGAACACTGTGCAGCTCTACATGAAGGTGCCGGGCAGCCGCACCCCAGGTGAGTGTAACTTGCAGAGATGGGAAGTACAAATACTTCAAAGAATACAACTTTTTAAGGTGTCTGTGCTTTACTTGAGCATTTAATATTCTGAGGATTTTAACTTTTTGCTCTCTTCATTTTAAAACAAATTTCTGTGTTTCTACTCCTTACATTTTCAAAACAGGCTCATTAATTTCGTTTAAAGGCATTTGAGGGGGATTTTTTTTATTTTATTTTGTATCATCGAATGCCGCCGTCCCAACATCAAGACAGATGTCAACTCTAAATGGACAGTAACATAGAGGAGGCGATTCCTTGAAGTGCCAGTCACGCACAACAGATGTAACCTTGCCTTATATACACATTAAGAAACTCAATTTAATACTGTTTAAATTTCACCCTGGGTCATTCTTCATGTTCACAAATCATTTTTTTGCTTTAACCTGTTTTAGGTATATTGTATTTTATGTTAAGTATGAGTGGTTTAAGTTAAATAGTCTTTGATTTATATCAGTTGGCTTTGGACAGATACAGCTTTTAGAAATGGCCTTCAGAGGGAAACCTGTTACTTGTATACTTGATCAAATTTATTTCTACTTTGATTACAGAATGTGTGTTATTTTGCCACCTCTAGTTTCTAGTGTGTATGTATAGTAATCCTCAGATTTTATAAGTAGGCCGGTTTTCAAACTTTAGAATTCCTGAACTTTGCATTTATCACCAGGTCACCAAGAGAACAACAATTTCTGCTCCGTCAATATCAACATCGGACCTGGTGACTGTGAGTGGTTTGCCGTCCACGAGCATTACTGGGAAGATATCAACAGATTTTGTGAGAAGTGAGTGATGGGGCTTTAAAAAACAACACAATGGTAAACTTCAGCGTGTGTGCATGCTAACGTGCACCGCCGCCAACTGTTTCTCCTCAGGCACGGGGTAGATTACCTCACAGGGTCCTGGTGGCCAGTGCTGGAGGACCTCTACAGCTCCAACATCCCTGTGTACCGCTTCATCCAGAGGCCGGGCGACCTGGTGTGGATCAATGCAGGGACTGTGCACTGGGTCCAGGCCGTGGGCTGGTGCAACAACATCGCCTGGAATGTGGGACCACTCAACTGTAAGGACAAGGAAGAGTAGCTCATTTGAAACTGCAGCTGGAAATGATATATTAATTTGTTGCTCTTTGTCTCATATTATATATATATATATATATATATATTATATGCTGTTTTTAATGCGCTGCCCATGTTCAGCCTCACCACTGTTTGTGTTCTCTGCTCGCCCAGCATACCAGTATCAACTGGCCCTGGAGCGCTTTGAGTGGAACAAGGTGAAGAAGGTTAAGTCAATCGTTCCCATGATCCACGTTTCCTGGAACGTGGCTCGAACCATCAAGATCACCGATCAGGATACATTCAAGATGCTCAAGTAAGAAATGTCTCTGTGCGTTTTGGTGTGTGGATGTGTGTGTGGATGTGCATGTGTATATTTACCTTCCACTCTCTCTCAGACACTGCCTGATGCAGTCCATCAAGCACATCCAGATTCTGAGAGACCAGCTGGTGGCTGGAGGGAAGAAGATCTCTTACCAGAGCCGCGTGAAGGATGAGCCGCCATACTACTGCAACGAGTGTGATGTGAGTCGCTCCTCCCCCCCCGCCTCTCACTGTCTGTAAATCTATCTGTCTGATCTAATCTAGTAATAAGGAACACATAGCTGGAGAACCTTTGATCTTATAGGCTTCACACTTCCATGTGTAGGGTGGAACACAAAAGAAGTGCAGACTCGAATTTGGTTTGCGATTCCGACACGTGATGTGTTCTTTATTAATAAACTTTGGATAAACATGCGACCAGTGCTCTGTAGCAGAGGAAGCTGGTACTCATCCACGTTAGTGACGTTGTTAATCACGATAACCGATTCTCCACTTCAGGGTTCTGCGTACTGAGTTCAGCTTTACTGAACTTTGAATGAACAGGTGAACAGCTCTTTGTGCAGCAGTGGTGGTGCAGCTCATGGTTCTGAGTCCTGCAGCTCAATCACTACAGGTCACTTTTACAGAATGGAGCAACCAGCATCACCATAGGCCAAACAAAAAGTCTATTCCCAGCAGGCAGTTTGAGACCGGGATCTGCACTAGAACAGGGAATTGTGCGTTTCTGTACGTGGTGTAGATGCATCACAAATGGGTGTATGTGCAGGTGGAGGTGTTTGACCTGCTCTTCGTGACGAGTGACAGCAGCAGTAAGAAGACCTACGTGGTGCACTGTGAGGACTGCGCCCGAGCGAAGACCCCGTCTCTGGCAGGAGTCGTGGTGCTGGAGCAGTATCGAATGGAGGAGCTGATGAAAACCTACGACAGCTTCACTCTGGTCAGTCTCACTCGCTCACTTATCTCGTGCAGTAACAGTGAACACTTCAGATAAGGCAACAAAAACATGACACACACACACACACACTCAGTCATTACACAGATATGTTTAAATTGCAAAACATTCACATCAACTTAACGCTGTTCTCGTGTATTTCACTAAGCCAGTATGCCTCAGGACATACAGTAAAATGTAATATTGATTTACAGTCTACCAGACAGTAAGTTTGTGTCAGTTCATTTCAGTACAATGTAGAAATGACTCTTACCTCATCTATTTTTTAAATAAACACTTAGATGCATTTGTTTGTTGCTGAAGTTACTTTAGGATTTATTTGTACTGTAGCTGCAATAAGGGACCCTCTTAGCTCTTTATCAGTAAACTAACTTCCCGAACAACATCCCCTTTATTACAAGAAACATTTATTTGCATCTTTTCACAGCTTCTATGAATTTTGGTTTAATAAGCTCCACAATGGAGAGAGGGTGTTTGCAATAAATCAAACTTAAACTTTAATAAGGCATTAACGCAAATTAAATGTTGACAATGTTGGATAACCTGCTGTTTCTAGAGCAGATTTTGAATGTGTGATGATTCCGCACAATGCATTCAAAAATGTAATGGTCAGTTTAACACGACAGTTCACCAGAGTGTAACATTAATACAAACTTCAGGACAAAAGGAAATATTCAGCATATATTCCTATATTCTCTATACATTTTTAAGGGAAATAATGTATGGATCTTCGTATTAGTAGCCTGCAGATCTCCAGACCACTTCCTAATTTCCGTTAGATTTCTAATATATATTTCTAAGAACTAGATTATCGTCTGTAGGATTAGTAGGAGAGGCTCTATTGAGTTCCATTCTGTTTTAAATAGTTAGAATTAATAACTGGCCTATAATTGATGAGTTCATATTAACACACATCATTTTCCTGTGATCAGCTGAGCTCTGTCTCTTCCTCTTCTCTTCCTCCTCAGGCTCCATCGCCCGTTTCTAAGTGACGACTCCTCCCCAGCGTCTTTCAGCCATAACCAAAACTCTAATGGCAGCACAAATGTTGTCTTCGAAGGCAATCTATTCCTGCAAACACTGAATCAGCCAATCACGTTTACTCAGTATTGTTTACATCACACAATAAGGTATGGATGCTCAGCCAATCCAACTCTCTGCTCACTGTCTTCCCCATACCAGCTGCTGATTGGACGTGTTTTTTTTTAATAGAATGACTAGACTGGTACTTCTCATGAAAATCATTTCCGACGTGGACAACAAAAAGAAAAAAAAACAAATGTGAGCACTGCTAACACTGAAAATCAGGTGATATATTTAACGGACACTGCTGTGATACAAAAGCGTCAAGTAGCCAGTTCTGTGTATTAATTCAGGTACTTTTATGCAAATCCAGTAGAACTTTTTTACACCAATCTAGTTATTCTATATGTCCATGAATTTGCTGTGATTCTATCGTACCAGCAGGGGAAACGCATCACAGGAGAAGTAGCTGATTGTCACATTTGGCATTGTATTGGTTCCTGTTTTTTGTTCTTTATTCAGGTAAACTCTCCACATGTGTAACTCCTGTCTGTAAACTCTTCGAGGTGCTATTCTTCGAGGTGCTTGTTGGCTACTTTAAAATTAAAAGTTTTACCAGCCTAGAAGTACACCACATTGGCCTTGTGAACTGTATTTAGGAGAGAGGCAATTAGACGATTAACGTGCGCTAATAAGGTTTTATGTGAGTATAAATCCAGTCAAAACCTTTCATCAGTTTCTCTAAAATACGGGTTTACCAGTGGACTAATATGGTTTCATTCTTAGTTGAATTTTTGTATTCTTTCTTTTTTTTTCACAAATCAAGCCAACACTTTGTTGGTATTGTTACTATGATACACACAGAAAGCTGAAAAAAAAACATTGACTTGTTTTTTATTTTTTTTGAAAATGAGGAAACAATCGGTTTTATACCTCTTTTGTTGCTATGGTCTTGTTTGTAGATGACAGAGAAAATAAATAATTGTAAATTGTGAATGAATTTATGCGATAGGTGGTGTGCACAGACGAGGGGCAGGGGGCCGGTTATGCAGCGTTTCTGTTCTGTACCGAAAACATTGGTCTGTGATGCTCGGCTCCGTTCACTGCCACTGGGTTTAAAATGCTGGATTTACACTTGAACAGGCTGACGAGCTCATTAACCAACGTGACATTTATATTGTCCATTATCTTCATCAGTATTTAGGAAGCCCTTCAACAGTAAAGCTCTTATTCTGTTGATGCTACATAGTCTGAACTTATTTATTCCAAACCTGATTGTTGTTATTTCACGTTTGATTTATTACAATTGTTTAATTGTTTAAATTTATTTTTCCTCCTAAAAGGCTTTTTGTCCTAGAAGTTAATTATAATTTGTGAATAGGAAAACTACTAATATAATTTGATTAATTGTTTCCTTACTTTTCTTATAAGTTTAATTTGTTAATTTACTGTAGGTTGCTGGTTTTCACATTATTTTGTCTCTGTCATGTCATATTTTACATTTGCTTAATTTCGGTCACAATGTGACAAAAACAATATCAAACATTCATATATTTTTTTCTTTAGATAAATAACATAAACAATCAATATTGATAAGGATATGTAATTGTGAGCAGCATATATATAAACTAAGCTGATGAATCAACTTCTAAATGACCTCAGCCTTTGTTTACCATTTCTCTCCTGCAAATGTTACTCACCGATACCGGCAATAAGCTCATATCAGCTGAGTTATTGTTCCAGCTCTTCTTCAAAATACTGTTCCAGCCTTTTCCTACATCTCATAGGGTCATCACGTACCACACTGGAGTGTATTCACAGCTTAGGTTGTGCGGCCGTTCGAAATAATCCCCCGCTAGCACCAACAATCGCTGAGGATCCTGCCCCCTTCCCCAGTCAGCCTGTGCACACCATTTTATGTACATACTGTATCTGTTTTCAGGTTTACTAGAAGACTTCTGTAGTTTTGTTCTCAATCAAAAATCTACTTTGTACGTGGTCAAATTTGTCCACCTCAGTCACTCGTTTTTGTTGTTGCGATATTATAACACACCCTGTATGACTCCAGTTGAAATAACTGCAATGGGAGTTTCTTCCCACTTTTATACCTCTTTTTGTTGTGGGCTTATGATTTTTTTGGATTACAGAGAAATTGTAAATTGTGACATTATTTATACTGTACATGGTTGTTTTCTTATATATTTATTGCATTTCAGTGGGTACTTCCCTCGATAAGGGGCTACAAGGTATTCGAAAAAGTGTAGTACGATCACAGAGTGTGGATAGGGGAAGTGCAATCAGGGGGGGTGGTTTGATTTTCATGGTGCCGGACCCCCTCCTTGCCTCAATGCCCCCTCATTAAACAGCATATAAAGATGTATGAACATAGGTTACTGATACAGCTCAAACCAATCAGTTGGTGCTTAGATCCATTTCCACAGTTTACTGGAAACAGAAATGGAATGATGTCTTCGTACTGTATCACACAGATAAATAAAAGATCTTTTTTAACTTTATTTCCATTGTATGAAATTCATAATCTTGTGAAGCATTAGTGGTTTTATGATGAGCATTAGTCGTAGTTGTACTTCTTGACTCTTTTGCAGAGACTTTTAAGGATGTGACATTTTAATGGCGTCGGGGTTTTTTGTTTTTTCCTGTGTCTTGTCCTCATTATTAATTTTATTTTCAAGGATGTGATGATGCTCTCTTTTTTTCCCTGTTGACTTTGTTTGATTTTATGCTGCACTTATTGTTTTCAAAAAGAACTCACATAGAGGAAAATCCTGAGCCAGACCTGTCTTAAATTGTATTGTTGTTTCAAGAAAATAAAATGTTTTGATAAATTATTCAACAATGAGTCCTTGCCTCTGATTTCCTCTGTGCCGTCTCCTCGGTTTATCCTGTCTCTGAGAACGAGGTATCCAGGTCTGCTCTCCCTCTGTGTGTCCAAAATGATAAGCTGCAGCACCCGCGGGGAGGAACATGGGTTGGGGGCAACATTTTCTCTCTTTCACAGTTTGATTTGAAAACCTTTGCTGAATGATTTCGCTATACATTTTCGTATTGCTTCTCATCCTGGACAAAAACTTGCGGTGTTCTGAAAAGAAAATTTAGCCCCATAAACTACTTGATAAACATGAAACTAGAATTCACCCGAGTTGAATGACGCTATCACCACACCAAGATGAAGGCCTGAGCCGACGTGTGGTTTTCAATGCTTCGAGTCCCATTGAAATAAAGGCCTTTCACATTTTTCAAACACTGTGAGTGCCTGGACCTAGATTCTTCATGCCATTATTTTTGGACTGTAGTGTTTTTCATGTTGTTATTAACTGTTTAGGGAAAAGAACCATCTGGGTTTACACATCATTCATTTTGTATAGGTACATCAATCTATCTATCCATCGATCTGTATGTCTTTCTGTCTGTTTTCATTTCATTTCTATCTATAAGTACTGCATATAACCACAGGATGGCGCCACATCTCTAAATATCCAAATTCTAAGAAGCTGCTTTACTTACCATTTTTACAAAGTCTCCTTTTTCAAGGTTGGACAACAAATACCAGAGGCCTGTCCTGCTAAAGATATTGAAGAGGAATCAGGTGAGAAACCTGCTTCACCACCAATGATTTCATTTTCACCAATTCAACATGTCGTACAGCACCACTGACCATGTTGTCACGGTGTCAGGAGACTTCAGGGCAGGCCTAGATTGTCGACCTCTTGACAGAGCACAACAGTGAGCACAGGAGGCAACGCTGAGCGGAGCAATCATGTTTGAGCGATTGCTGTCAGAGGACAAGGAGTAAACAACTGGAGGGCTTTGTTGCATTAATCAAACTCTGAAAAACTGTCACTCAAAATGAAACCATTTACCAAAAGCGTCTAAGAAAACCTACAACACCGTCTGGGTTGTGACTAACCTCTAAAGCGCATATTATAAACTATGGATGAAGTCCAATAAGGCTTGTCTCTCAAGATCCAGAATGCATTTTTGTCTCAGTCCCAGGTTAAACTTGCATAAATCTCCACTCTCACTCCTCCAGACGTCATTAACCACTTTGTGCTCACATCAGCACTTTCGACACTTTCGCTGCGTAAGAAGGGAAGCTTTCAGTTATTTATGCAATACTTCCAAACTAGATTTATTAATCATGAAGTCTCACCGGGAGATCTGGAACTTATCAAACCTCTCCTGCAGACCGACTTCATTATGTATTGACAGCAAGCAGCTTCACAGCAGCAAATGAGATCTGAGCCTCGAACTTCCAACCAATGGCTGGCGAGGTAGAGGAAAGTGTTTCTGATCTTGCAGCCAGTTTTCTTATCTGTCAAAAGTCACTGCTGCACATGGAGGATCCTTGAGTGATGTGTCCCTGCACACCTCTTACCTCCCATCCTCTACCAGTCCTATCTTCCCTATGAGCAGCGCCGAGACAATGTTGCCTGGCAACACAGCCAAGGTGTCCAGGAAACTGATGAAGCGCACAATGCAGGCACTGCGTTCATCATCACTGCCGTCACTGAGCAGACAGCCCTCTCTGACGTGGAGGGAAGTGCTGCTGATGAACCTGCGCGTGATAAAAATATATGTGTGGAGAACTGGATGGAAACAATGGGGACGGAGGGGGAGGGGTGGGCATGAGAGGACGCCGAGCAGGGTTGAAGAGGGTGATTTGTAAACAGGAACCGTCACTAACAGAAATGCACAGACCAAGCAACCAGCTCTGACGTCACCCGTTTGATTGTGAACTGCTGTTTTGAAACCTTGAGACCTTTTTTAACCCAGGTCGCTGGATTGTATATCAACACAGGCCTGTAAATACACAACTAGCTGCATTTATCTCACTTACTCAAAGACTAATTTGACCAGAGAAACCCCCAAAATGTATATATATTTAACTTACATCTGCTTCCTGATTACTACCTTAATTCAAAGATGATTACATGTGACATATCGTTCACAATATGCATTTGAATGGAGGAAGTCAGATGTGGCTACTGACCCCAAACCTGCAGTCATATGCACCATGTTGAATACAACAAAAGTAGCTGTTTCTATTCACAATAAGAAAAGTAAACTGAAAACATGTACGGTTTAACAATATCATAACATTTTGTATTAAGTTAGTAATATTTACCAGATAACAGATGTTTATGTGTAAACGACCTTGAGTCATGTGCAGATGTCCCAGAAATAAAAATGGGTTTATTTATAGAGAATACATTTCTCTATATTTCAGTGTGACACAGGAAGTACGGGAAATTATGCAGTGCAACAACAATGTATACAAAATATGTATTGTACAAAGCAGTCGAATTTAAGTCTCCACATTTTTGTGGTTTGTTTTTTTATATGGCTGCTTGGCTTGGGGTCAGTTGAAAGAAGTCATGACAAAACTTTGTTTAGTTTACAAAACATTGATTCAACCCAAGTAAAGTTGTTATTTTGTTGATGTACTCTGTTACATGCAACATCTATTGTACTTTTGTCCGTCCTGGTAGAGGGATCCCTCACTTCCAACTCTCCCTCTGGTCTCTGTGTTTTACTTCCCCTTTTAAAAGTGTAGCCGAGGGTTAAAGACAGAATAAGGGCTGTAAATAACATTTGATTGGTTGGTTGATTGATTTTGATGAATTAAAATGGGGAAGGACTGTATGGAAAAAGTAGAGATCATGTGTGTTGTCTTCCTGTTGGAAGGAGCCTAGATTCATCCTGCCTGTCTGTGTTTCTCTCATGCCACAGGTGATTCCCTTCAGTTTGACCACACGTTTGTTAGCTGCACCTTGGTCTGATGGCCACTGGGTGGCTTTACCTGACCAATTTGATTAAGATGCCTCTTACTGTAATTTTTCCACCATTCTTCTGATACCATCTTGTGAAAGAAGCAGCAGCTCAATGAAGTTAAGGAAGAAGGTCACATAATAATCATAATCATAAACTTTATTTACAATAAACATAGCTACAAGGTTTCAAAAATGACAAATTGTAATCAAAAAGGTGAACATTTTAATACATTTGAAAGCAAAAACACAAGAATAAAATGATGTAGATGAGAAAATAGTAAGCACACAAATCAAAATGTTTCCTAAAGAGAGATTTAAATGAGATCAAAGGAGTTTCCACTGACCAATCTCCTCAGGGAGAAAGTAACCCAGAAATTAACTGAAGGTAATCTGAGTTATAATCTTTGTCTGTTGTTTACATGTTTGTTTGTTTTTTTATTCATTATTACGCCCTGGATTGTTTGAGTGAAGTGATGAGGGTGGGACACAGTCATAGTGAACATCCATGTATTGTCAATCATAAAAACCAGATTATGAGTCGTTCGTCGGGTCACTTCCTAGTTTTTTACGTTTGCCATTTATTTTAGTCGCCAGGGTCGGAGGACATGAGATTACTAAATGTGGAGACAGAGGGACATCTCATTCCAATGTGTGTGGACACAGCAGCGGATATCCTGGTTCCAAGGACAGGAAGAGTGCTCTTCCTCTACCAACCCCCTCAAACATTGACATACACATACAAACAACACACTCTGTGGCATTGTTAGGGGCAGAATCACTGCTCCGACCTTTTTTAGTATTTTTTCTTTTTTCCTTGAATGCGAACATGCCACAGGCTCTTGTTCCTCGTACCAAATCTTCAAATGCACCGATTCTCTCCGGGGAGCGTATATATCTACCCCTGAGTGAAGATAAATAAACACAGATGCCCAGAGTGAGATGAGAAAAACTTCATATCAAAATACTAATTTCCCCCTTTGAACTGAGCCCCTCAGGTTTCTTATCAGTCCCATGATAGCCTCGTTCCCGCGCCAAATGAGTCCATGTTCTCCCCCATCCTCATTTCCTTATGTTTTCTGAAAGCGGAGCTCTGTTTTTCATCAAAAGGTCAAGGGCCAGCGCCCTGTCATTCCTGCCTCTAAGCCAATCTCCAGCTGCTCTGGCTGGCCCTTTTACCTTTTTTATTATTACTTCACAGCGCTGTGATTCTGCTGAGTGGCTGTCTCATTGGTCGACATCAGCAGAGTGTCGGGGGTGATGGATCTGACATGGTCACTTATAGATACATGACAAAAACAAAAACAAATTGCAAATTTCCAATACAATTTTCAATGAACAATAAGAAACTGTTTTTCCCCCTCATTCTTTTCTTTTCTCTCCTTTATATTTATGTAATATATAATTTGTTGCCATTGCATTACATATAACGTATCATTTAGCTGAAGCTTTGATCCAAAGCGACTTTAAGTGCATTAAACCATGATGGTACAAGCCCAGAACAGCAAGAATCATGTAAGTACAATTAGTCTTCAAAAAACCCAAGTGCTATACATATAAGTGCAACATGTAACTACAACTAAACGTAATAATACACATTTTTAAATATAAACAAACATAATGTATGTTTTATTCGTTCTGATATTTTTTTTATCTATATTTTACTCTACAGTCATTTTCGCTCATCTGCAATGTTTGTAAGTTTTTGATAGAGTTCTCTAGCATGGTCTAGGTTAGGGTTTGGGTTAGAGTAGTTTTATGGTTATTTTTTTAATTTATTAAATCTTTAAAGTTAATTAAAAACAGCTCAGCTTGTTTATAACTTTGAAACCCACCCCTCCAGTGAAGTGGAGAAAGTTCTCTGTGAGGGTGTAAAGTGGGCAGCAGCTACCCTGCCTCCTCTAATCTGTCCAAATAAACACTCTTCCTCCCTCCCCCTGGTTCCAGGGGGTTATCACACATACCCCTCCACCGCTCCCCTGCCCACCAGAAACAGCAGTCTGTAACAGAGCCCAGCCTGCTCTCTGTGCATTCACGTTCGAGGCAACACAGGATACACACTCACACACACACTCGCTCACTTAATCATATCTCAAACTGGAGTCGGAGTGAGGAAGCAGAATGTCAGGGAAGGAAGCGCTGAAGCCAGTGGGAAAGCAGAGTTTGCCTCTCGTCTGTGGAGTTCCTTTCTGAAGAGTGGAAGCTTAAATTTACAACAGCGGGCGTGTGTTTCTGGTTTGCCTTTTTTCAAATTGACCAGAAAACTAAAAAGGTAGTCAGTATTCGAATATCAACTTTCACTTGGATACCACCCAGAAGATCTGGAGAAGACATACATCAGGAGGAAATTCTTGAAATTCTCTTTGTCTCCGACCACTCACCGTTCCACAGGTCTCCGAGTCCCATCATCTGCTGCCTTCATTGAACTGCAGGAGGAAACATCCTCAGGTTTATACCACACAGTAAGTGTTTCAACAGTATTTGTCTTTTATTCATTGGCTGTGTTGGAGAAGGCCAATCCTGAACCTTATCGAAGTGGCTAAATTACTTGAATGAATTAGGGTATAC
This sequence comes from Pseudopleuronectes americanus, assembly GCA_038501795.1. NCBI lineage: Eukaryota > Metazoa > Chordata > Actinopteri > Pleuronectiformes > Pleuronectidae > Pseudopleuronectes > Pseudopleuronectes americanus. The sequence continues at coordinate 6,783,873 of CM076728.1, read as the reverse complement.
TTCTTATTCTCCCGGAATGATCTTCACCAAATTTCTGTGATTGTGTAGATATTTGTGAATTTTGATGAGGTTGATTCAATCTGGGAACAAAAATTGATGATTTCATCATAAGGAAAATGTTAACGCTCCATGCTGGAGGCTGACACGCGCTCACACACAGAGCCCCCTTCAGGAATGCAAGAAGACGCCAGGAAGAGTAAGGAACTTTTTGAAAAGGTTTTTTTCTACAGGCCGTCGGTTGTTGCAAACAATCCTATGACATCACCCAACAGTGAGCTGATGATGGAAGGGGGTGGTGCACATTACCTTCATTTGCATAAAGTGTCATTGACAGGACGATAATGAAAGAAACACATGTGTTCAGGTGGTTTCACACAGAAGCTGCTCACACAACTGAAAACAGCAGGAAAGAGAGCAATTTGTCGTTTTCTCATCACATGGGGAATTTCCGTTAAGTCACAGAGTTCGAATGAATTAAACGTGAATGTAAAAAAAAACTGAAGCACTGCTTTCATTCTTTCAAAGTCATAACATTGTTCTGACACCCACATCAGTGATTACGGATTCGACTTCTCATAGTTTTCCAGTTGCCGTGGACTCATTGTTCTGGGTGGTGGTTATCCTGCAGTTTGGAGGTGGGGTCTGTGGAGCCCATTTCCTCCCACTTAAAGCTGTGCAGTTATCTGTGTTGACTTTCCACGCCTTTCACCACATTATTCAACAAGGTCATTACTAAATGGACAAACAGCTTTTCATGTTTTTCACTGGGACGTCAAAATAAATCAGGACATGGAGGGAGAATTTTAGAGCAGCAGAAGAAAAATGGGTGTTATTGTAATCAGAGACACTTTAATATTTCAATATTGCTATCATGAAAACACATTATAACCAAATTGTGAAACAAAAATTTTCTTTATGCAGTTTTCCTCCAAATGTGAACGGCTCATCGTTATTGCCAGGGTCAAATTAAGTCACTATAATCCAGATTATTGAGTAAAATCACTCACAGAATCTGTTTTGTGTCTTTTCCCTGCAGTTCAGACCACTAAGACGATGAGTCTGTCACTGAACGGGACGCTGGAGAAGACGATGTCCGAGACGGCCCCCTCTGAGCCACGCTCCCCCTCCAGAGTGGGGTCAGGGGTCGTGGTGCCGCCTCCCTACTCGCTGGGCGGCAGTGAGGCCGCTGATTCCCCCCTGGAGCTGAGGGGCTCTCTGGACTGCTGGGCCTGCTCTGTGCTGGTCACTGCCCAGAATCTCATCATCGCGCTGATCAACGGCGTGCTGGCCTCCATCGTGTTCGGCACCATCCTCACCCCTGCTCTGATTATGGTCATATTCGGCTTCCTCTGCCACTCCACGGTAATGGTCTCTCTTGGAAATGTCTCGCAGATTGAAAAGCAGTATTTTGTGAATAAGTGGTATCTAAAATTAAGAAATATTTTGAAGAAGGAAGCTATGTAGACTGTCAATCAGACTGTAAACGAACTGCACAAGGAGAAAGAAAAATGTTTTTCTAGAGATTTGATGCTGTTTTTCTGGATCCTGCTGGAGCTCAACTCAAATTTGTTGCAGCTGTCACTAAGCTGCTCCACTTCCTTAGTGCAGTGCATGGTGGGACCATAACATAAACCATACAGAGATTTTTCTAAATCCACTTGATTAAGATTCAGTTTCCAGTGTGACCACACTAAACCAACAAAACCTCCCTGGAATTAGTGTGAAATATGGAACTAGGGTACAAGTTGGGAGCTTTTCTGAATGAATAACACACTAAACCCCATTCTCTAACTGACTGGGGTGTCATGCTGGGTCCACACACAGGCCCCAAAGGTTAAACCCAACCCACACCCTGTTCTCATCGATAACACACAACCACTGAACATTTAACACACACACACACACACGTGTCTAATCATGTTACTTTAGGGACCTTACAACACTAAACGTTATCAATCAATCAGACACAAGCAGAGGTCATGAACAGGCAGAGCATCATATTCATGTTCATCTTTCACTCTGGTTATTAATACGTGAATGGTTTATCAATATCCAGTGCTTTATCAATGTTTGCCTTCCACCATACACTCCCTTCCTAAGCCCTACGGAATCACCTTTCCCAGTTTGCTAGTGGAAAGTTTTTGTATGAAACCTGATATCTAGGAAGATCTCCTGTGAATGGACACAGAGTGTGATGATGTAGGTTTGGAATCTTTTCCAAGCTGGATCCGGCAAAAAGGATTCTCCCATTGTTTGGAGCTGGGAGCATTGCCTGTTATGTGATGACAACTATAAAATTATATAGTGCAGTTTGTTTTCCTTCAGGTTTTCATTGTTACATCTAGGTTTTAAAAAGGTGCAGGAATTTGCAAATATCCTACAGTAAATATACTGGAAATTTTTAGGTAAATATTTTTTGTGAGTGCCGAGTATTGCATTTATATATGTAGTGTGTGATGATTTTTTTGTGTTATGTGCTGGCAGTTTTTGTTTCGGGGTTAAGATAAAATAGCAATGAATCAATTGTTGGACTTTGCAAAACAAGTTAAATGTGTGTAGCTTGAATTTTGGGGTCTGCGTTCACTGGAGAGAAAGTTTCAGGACGTGGGTTTCAGAAAAACTGTAGCACCTGTGACCTTTGACCTGTTCACACCCTGATTATTAGTAACCATGGCATTGTCCATCCATTTTCTTCCTCCAGGTGCAGCCCCATGGAACATCTCTGTACTGCTCAGACGTGCTGGATGACGGCGGCTGCGTGGCCCTGCTGGTTGTGGGTTTCCTGCTGCTGACCCCTCTGCTGGTCCTGGCCCTGGCAGCCTACTGTCGCCTGGCCCGACACCTCCAGCTGGGCATGTGCTTCATCCCCTACAGCCGCGCCGTCTACAAGAACCTGCCCGTCCATCGCCACCGGAAGTCTGATGGGGGAGGCTGCTGTGGTCAGCAGGGGGCTTCAGACAGGGAGGGGAAGGGCAGCATATGGGTGTAGGGGAGGAGGGGAGAAGAAAGGGGAGGAGTGGAGGAATGTCTAAGTGATTGTAAGATGTATCCATTGAGTCATTTTGTCTAAGTTTAGCTAGCTTTTTTTTCTAATGCAAATTGCCATTGTACTTCTATACAGCCATTGTAAAAATCCATCATCATTTATAGTGATTGTTTGGAATTCAATATTGCCTTTGTATACTTTTCCACATGTATTTTTTATACTTTTTAAAAACAGTGTTGGTTGACCTGCGAGCTGAATATTGTGATTTTTCTTCAAAATACATCAATATAAAGTGAACTGAACAGATTTAATAGACAAAATATGTGTGCAATCATCATTATTCCAAGTCTGTGGGATTACAGCCTCTGTGGTAAAAAACTTTAAAGACACATCATTTAACAGGGACAACATTTCTACAGGTGTTGAACATGTTGATAATTCTCATTAAAACATAAACATTCAAACAAGTGACTATACTGTCAGTGTCCAAGATTTAGGTGGATATACAGTACTGTGGTACATCTTTCATCTTAGCATGTGATGTATTTATTCAGTCTGCATCCTTTTTGTATTTACCACAAATAAGTAACTTTATCTATATTTTAGAGCAGATATAGTAAATCATACCTTTGTTGTTTACATTTTGTATGAGTTATTATTAACGAAAGCTTTCCGATGATTGTAGTGAGGTAAAAAGTGCAATATGTTCTTTGCAGGTGTAGCGCTTTAAAGGAAAATACAATGGAAACTCTCAAGTTAAGTTAAAGCATCTCAAAACTGAAACTAGGTGGAGTACTTTAAAAAATGTACTTGGCAACTTTCCACCACTGCACTCTGTAAATAAACAGAGATATAAGAAGCTAATGTTCGTAGCTATTCATTTATTCTTTAAAAATGGTGTTTCTGCCTAATAAAAAGTTATTCAAAAGTAATTATGCATTCCAAGTGAAACCATAATAACTGTTTCTGGAGAGGAAAGAGGCTCAGAGGAGCTTGAATGTATTTTTGACCTTAACATACTTCTACTGGTGGTTATTAGAAATTACAACTAAATCTTTTTGACCTTAAAACAAATTAAATCAGAAGGTCAATTTTAAATCAAAATTTACTTTAGCAAAAGTGTTCAAATGTACTTATCAATAGTATCTCAATTCTAACAGTAATTATAATTTGTAAGCTGTGTCTTGAAATAACTTTCAATTATAAACTTTATTTATTAGTTTTTTTTGTTATAACTTACGTCACACCATGCCCTGTATTAGTTAAAATGTAGAAAAAGCTGCAAGTAAGTCATCTTATCATATTGATGAGTGAATAAATATTACAACTGTTTATCCGGGTAAGTCTTAGATACAATGGAAAACATATCCAGTTCACAATGAAATAATCAAAAAGACGACTGTAAAATAAATATACAATTGAGATAATCTGCCAGAGCTACACAAAGTAGAATGTTATCATGTTGCATTATTCAGTTGGGACCATAGCAAGAATCTCATTCAGTTATTTACTTACTTATGTACTCCACTTTTTTTTAATTGCAAACCAATAACACTTTATTCAATGTATTAATCTGGATGTAACTCTGGACATCACGAGTACAGGTCACAGGACTAATGGTCACATGGTTTTAGATCGAGACCTGTTTTGGAATAAAAATGTCAAAATGAGACCAAGTTGAGCTTGGATGCTATTACACTTTTAAACCACTAGATGGAGACTGAGACATAGTGCAGACCGTCGAAGTGTGATAATTAGAGGGGAAAGATTGAAAGTAATGATTCTTCAGCCAAACCACGTGAAAGAGATATAAAACCTTTATTCATGTATAAATTACAAACACAAGGTTTGGTGGGTGTTTCAATAAAACAATGTATTTGCATTTAGTGTTGGGTAAAAATTACGATATGTCTTACTGCAGTGTTGTGCTTCAATAGATCTGTATTTCACAGTGAATATTCTGGATTTGTGTGTCTGTGATATGTCGTCATTATGTCCTGGACGTGGGAGAGTGAGGCTAACAGGGCTGGTTGTTGATATTCATCAATAGTTTCTGATGTGGGGCTTTGTAGGGAGCTGTGAAGGCACCAGGGGCCAGGGTGCCATGTCCTTCTTCATCCACTTGACCCATGATAATGTAGTTTGCACCTACCGGAAAGAAAAGTGAGAGGAAGTGAGTTTCATCAGTGGTATATTATTTACGTTATCTGGCGTGTGTGATTCCGAGAAGCACGTACCTCTCCGGAGCATCGGGCACTTCTTGCACTGGGACACCAGCCTGACCGACATGGTTTCTCCCACCTGTGTGATGATTAGCTGACCTGCCTTGTAGGTCTTGATAATGGAGACGCTAATGCGAACAGTGCCTCGGGGCCCAGGGGCCAGCGAGGTCACCTTCCCTGTAATCACTGGATAGAGGAGGGCTCAGTCAGAACACAGCATCTGATTGGTTAATTGTTGTGCAAGTGAACATGAGGACATTTACCAAATTCACTGGCACAGAAGCTCGTCTTGATGGTTCCATTTCTTTTACAGACTTGGGCACACAGTGGGTTTTGAGGCACTAGAAACATGAAGAAGACACAAAAAAAACAATTAGATGCAGACACCTTCCGTTCATGGATGCCGACGTGTTCACATGACATCACTCACCAGGCCTCTTTCCGTTCGGCCTTGTGGCTGGCACCCTCCTGTCCTGGCCCGTGCCGTCCTGTCCGCGGCCTCTCGTAGGCTTGACCGGTTTGGGTCTCTCTGCGGGCTCCGGGGGAGGAGGTGGCACGTACTTGGCGGTGGGGGCAGGCACTGGCAGGGTAGAGGCTGGACGTTTGGGCACAGGAGGTTTCACCGCTGGTTTCAGAGGTATTCTCCTCGTACCAGCTCCGGAGTCGACTGGTGTGATCTGAGAGCCACGAGGGACGCTGGTGTAGTAGGCCAGGAATCCGTCAAATGTCACGCTGAGGTCGGACACAAACTGGACCAGCAGCACGTTGCCATTGGTGATGAATGGTCTGCACAGGAAACAGGAAATGGTCATGGTGTAAGTAGTGGATAATTGGACTGAAATGGTCAATATAGAGCTTAAAAAAATGATTGTTACTCACTGCGGGGCCTGATCACCACAGTATTTTGCAATCAGGTGCGAATCATCTTTCTCTCCACCGTTGAAGAAAGCCGCATAATCAAACCGACAATAGGTGTCAGGCTCCAGGACGAACTTATCAAACGTCACCTGGATCACCTAAACACAAAACACAGAAATGTGACTTTTTAATATTCACTTGAAGAGTCGTCCTTGTTAAGGCTTTGATAATGAAATGTTTCCATGCTGGGAGTGGGTGTGCAGCCGACCATATCAGGCTCCACAGTGATTAGCCAGGAGCAGCTGGTTCCTGGTGGGTATTTCTTGTCAGGCCAGTTGGGCGTCATGACCTCTCCCTGGGCTTTTGTCATTTTCCCCCCACAGACCAGTTGGTCTGAAACACGATGCACAGGAGCATAATGAATGAAGATAAGAATGAATCCTATGCAAATACACATTTGTGTTCACTCACTTTGAAATACTTTGAACTTATTAAACATGGTCGGAGCTGGCTCCATTGTTTCTTATAGGACACATCAATCACACTCATAATCTGGAAGTTACTTTTCTTTTTTTCATTAGACGTCTGATTCTGTGTATTGCAAACATTACAGAAGGGTCACTTGTTTATGTTATGGCTCAACAAAATCCTGAATTATTTTGTGCCATATTGGAAATGTTTATAAAGGTTTGATAATTTTAACAAACAAATCATAGAAGCATAATAAATAGTGATATTTACAGATTTGTCAGCATTATTAAGAACATATTAGGTCATTTAGAATCATCATAAAAACAAGATTTTCTCAAAAGCTTGGTCAAGATCACAGGAAGAACTGTTTGATGGGTCTTTACTTAAGCTACATTTACTTTTTTTTACTTTTCGAAGCAATATTATGAATTGTATGTGTGAGGTTTTTCAGGCATGTTCGTATCAACAACATAACTACAAACATGACAAAATATAAATGTTTACTCTAAATCGTGACCACCTACCATCGCCATACGCTTTGGTTCCACTGAAAAAGCCCACAAACCCTCGGCTGTGCGTCTCAGCATCAGTCACCATCTCCAGCATCATGGTGTTTGTAGTAGAAATTAGAGAGCCGGGCCGGAAAGTTCCACAAAAGCGACCCAGTTTTTGCACCAAGTTGGAATGGCCATTGTAAACATCCAGATAGTCATAACGACATTGTGAGTCGGCCTCCAGGTCAAAAATGCGGAAGGACAGCGTGACCACATTTCCCTCGGGAACCTGGAAACCAGAGTTTACATGAGTCAGACATTGAGAGACGGGATGAGGAGGGAGTCAGGATTCCAATTTGCAGCGGTGAAACTGACTCACCGTGATTTTCCAGGTGCATTTGGTGTTTGGTTTGTAGAAGCTTGGGAAGCCCTCGCTGCCGACGAACCCTGAGTCTGCCACCAGGTCACCTCCACAGAGGAACACAGGCCTGAGGGAGACAGGGAGACTGTGAGGGACACAACCGAGGACAGTGAACAGAAGTTCATCGAACCTCTCAACTCTCTTCTGAGCCACTTTCTTAAGCGAAGCCTGTCTTTTAATTTAGATCAGTTTCAAGCACTCTGATATACCCCAACTTGTATCTTTTTATTTTACTTTTTACATGATATCCATCTTTGTATATTTTTCCTGTCTCCTCTGATCATGGTTAATTTGCCCATTATGTCTGCTTACACTGTTAAAATAGAATATTGAAAATGAAGTAGACTCTGCTACTGTCTTTGAGACCTATTTAAAAAGTCTGATTGATGTATTGAGTCCCAAAATGTTCAACATTACATACGTATTTATAAAATAAATTGTCAATAGAATAAACAAATTTAATCCCAAATTGTAGAAATTTGAATTTACATTGTTAAGAATCTAATTTTCACAATGGCACTGAGTTTCATATCAAATTGTTTATAGCTGGCTAACCAGCTAGCAAGTGTTGTGAGTTTGTTTTATCAGCATTAAAAGTAGCTTCCTGTTTTGATTAATCAATATTTTGCTTCTAAAGATCACATAATTATATAAAAAGCAAACACACAGTTTTTCTCTGTTGTGGCTCCACTCAACAGGAGTTAAACACGGTGTATTCCCTTCCATACTGAGTAATTAACCAAGCTGGGTTTGCTGTGGAATGTGCAGGGTTAGGATTTGAAGCTGAACCAGAGCAGACACTGTGTCAATGTCCTGTGTATTTACAGCAGCTGGTTTATTCAGTTTTGCTTGATCCAAAAGGAGCTAACAAGGCTGAATTTGATATGTTTTTAGGTTTGTTTTGATTTTATGTATGTGTTTAACTGAAAGGAGCTACAGCCATGAAAACTATCACTTTGAAACATTTCAGTTATACTACTTTCACCTTTTTGGTTTATAATTAATGTTGGGACTATACTTGCATTTAGGGAATAAAGGTGGACCTACATGGAGTTTTGCTACAGTTAGACTTCCAGAAAACTTGGGAGTATGATAATGATGATAATGATGATGAGGATGATGGTTACTGGCTTGTGAAGGCTCTAGATACTAAAGCTAAGTCCTGCTGATGTTATCCATGGTGTTAAGAAGTGGTTCCCAAAGTGCTTACTGTATTAATGAGCCTGGGGCGGCACTTCATTTGTTAATTCCTTCTTATCGTTGGGATAATGTTTCACCGACTTAAAGTCCTCTGATTCTTGATTAAATATGAAGTTTGGCCACAACTCACAACTAATGAGTACACAGTGATTTTTGTTTGCAATGACAAGCAAAAATCCCTGTGTATGTATGTTTGGGTCTTTGAAAAATGAGCTGCTGCTTTAGAAACCAAAAGAAAACGAGGAATAACCAAGAAAAAAGAGCTATAGCTAATTTTCCAGACTTTCCTAACCTCGTAGTTATTGCGTCACTTCTTGTTATAAGTTCTGTTGCCTCCTAAAGTCACAAATCTGACTTAATATCAACAGCCATTTCACAGAAGGAGCATTTCCTAGTTCAGTCTCTTGCCAACAGGATACTTAAGACCCAAGAAGAATATGAATGTTGTTTAACTTTTTTTTCTTTGGCCTTTTACAGTCTGTGGTGTGGGGAGTTGTTTTTGGATCAAACGTGCAAGGTTATTATTATTCAAGACATTTCCTAGAAGCAAGGAAGTTAGAAAAACATGTGCTCTCTCTCCACTGCTCTGAAGAAGTAAACATATTGTGGAAAGAAGACAGCAACAATCAGGACGACTAAAACTAAATGCAGTGGAAAAATAGTTTCTCACTAAAGTAGAGCTCTAGAACTCAAGCTAAGTCAGACGCCGTGCTGATTAGAGCCAAGATGTTTAGAGTCAGAGCCAAGTTGGTCTGATTCGACCCCACAAGCAGAACCGAAAGCATTAACATCTGTGGTGGCTGAGCCACTGCAAAGTCAGCGTGCCTCACATCATGAGCCAAAAGCCAAAAACGACAACTCTGTGCCCAATCAAACAGTGCTCTGGAAAGAATGTACTTACAGAGACAGGAAAGAATTCAGAGTATATTTCATTTGAAAGTAGATTTAACTCTTTTTTAATCAGTAATTCCTAGATTTTTGTCAAAATTAAAAGATTCCACTCCCACTTAAACATCACAGTTATATTCATGAAGATAATAATAAAGTTCAACACCATTCGGTACATTTAACACACACATTCTAAACACACTGCAACCTCACCTGGTGTAATTCTGCTGCTGAGCCTTCGTCCATCCTAAACTCAGGGACAGGATCAAGGAGAGACCCCAGAAGCAGCCCACATACATCATGATGAAGCGTTCACACAGAGCAAGGACAGGGAGATGGAAACAGGAGGCAAGAGGTGAAAGACGGGGGGGTACGGGGAGGTAACGTGAACTGGGCGGAGAGAGAGGGAGGGAATGAGTGGGAAGGAATCGTAAGTGTGGAGGAGTTGCAGAGTGGATACGGAGACAGACAGATACTGAGAGGACAACAGTGGTGAGAAAGAGCCATGAGGGGGGGATGACGTGTGTGTGAGGAGGGAGGTACGGAGGGAGAAGGCTTTAATTAGAGCCAGATGTTCCTCAAGAATAACCCTGGTTTCAATATAACAGGGGGTGCAAGCATAGGAAAGAAGAGCTGAGGGGAGTAGGTTAGGCTTTTCAGACAGAAAGCACTGTATCCTTTTACAACAGATGTTTCAGGTCTATAATTGGTTCAATCTTGAAAATAAAGTAGCTTAAAATTTGGTTTGCCAGGCTATGACTGTTACTCTCTGGCCTATTGCAGTGAAGGGTGCACAGGTGGGGGCCGAGCCTGAGGGTTTACGACATGTCGCACTCAACAAGTGATGCCAGAAATCTTCAACTACCACAACAGCATGTGAGACCTTTAATTATCTGAAGGAAATACAGTTTTAAACAAACTTATTGACATTTTGTTTCATGTACTTTAAAATATAAACCCTCCAGGATCCAAAAGGACCTGTAGACAATAAAGTATCATAAAACTAATGATAGCTTTCCTTCCGCCATGTTCCCCTAAGCCCCAGGGGCTCCTTTGGCCCCATAACATCTGAGTCAGAGATTGACCCACAATCCAGGCTAGCATAACAATCTCAAGGGGGGAGTTTTCTTTCTCTGTTGAGAGTCATGTATGAGCCAACCCTCTGGCCTACATTACTGAGGCCTATATGAAGGGGATGCTGCTCCGTGAAAGAAGCCACTTGCACAGATGGCAGAGATGCAACACCTTGATTACAGTCTGAAGCGAGCAGGATGTGCAGCCTATAAAAGCTCAAAGAAAAGGAATTATATTTCTAGGTGCATGACTTCTACTGTTCTCCACTGAGAGATTTAAGTTAGTGAAGACTTTGACAGTTGTGATGCTCATGCAGAGCCGAAGAAGCTGCCCGGTCCTGCCGCGCTGTGTTTGTGTTAACCCAGATAAGAAGCAGCAGAAGCAGGAATGCAACATGCGGAGGCTGCTGCTGCTGCTGGGGAAGGGGGGTTGGACAGTGTCTGAGTGACTGCGCAGACACCGCTATTATGCAATAACTCTGGAAGGTTCCTTCAAGCATTCCTTCTCCGTCGAGGGGAAGAGCAGCAGGGGAGTGTGTGACTGGTGAGAGGGGGGGTAAATAAAGAAGGGGTCGGATGATGGAGAAACATGGAAAGCAAACTCAGACCTGGTATAAAAACCATGTCCAATAAAGTGAAAAGTTGTTTTTTGAACACTCCCTGCAGTTGTATCCCCTGAAGCCAACACGTGGCTGTATAACATGTCCTCCAGGCTGCTAATTACTCTCCTGTTGAAGCATGTCAAAGATAATGTCTTAGATGTATTACTTCATTCGAAGTGAGGGGGGGAAACAGAGGACTACATGATTTCATAACAGCTGTAGATCTGTTCTCTATCACCGTGGCTCCTCGAAGATCCACTATCCAGTTGTCCGTCTTCCAGTTACGCAGCACAGGCAGCCAAATTTCTCATGAACTCAGCAATAAATAGAAACACACACTTAAGAGATTATAAAGTTTTAATTAGATGGTATCCCGGTTTAAAAAAAAGAAGAGTCTGGATGGAACTAGTTTAGGCTTCAAACTTTAAATATAACACATCACCAATTATCATCATCTGCTTCCCTCAGGTTTGAAGAGGAATGTTCGTGAGGCACAGAAGCTTTTTCCTGAAATTCTTTAAGTGTGTGCTAAAGAGATCACCGTAACTCAGTTGGAATGAACAGGATTAAAGGGAAATCTTACAGCAGGGATCGTAAAACACACTGTGGACTCACGTGTTTAAAATGAAGAGTACAGTCTCACTTCCAATGGCAAATATTCAGGAGACACGTCATCCTTTGCCACATCATCATAACTGAAAAAAATAGTTTGTTCCTCAGTAGAAAAAAGAACAAAGGCTCTCAAGCATCAGATACAAATGATGAGTATCCTAAAAAAATGAAAAACCACAGTGGAGATTTCAAACATCTTGTACTCTTTAATGTCTATTAGGGAATAATTAGAAATTAATTGTGCCTTTGCTGCTGCAACTTTCAAATACATTATACGTTATACAGTTTATGGTGTCGTCATGTCCCACTTAATACCAAGTTGTTGTTGTTTCTTAGCGGTTTCATGCTTCACTTCCTGTTTTATTTTGTAGTAATTGTGCTCTTTCCTCATTTCAGATGTGTTCTGCAGCGGATTGAAGAGGAAAAACCAGGAAGTGGATTATCATTTGAACAACTAGAGATTATATAATTCCATTTTTACAAACATACTATTAAATTCTATTGGGCATCACAGGGTTGGTTCCACATAAAATACTAAATTGGTATTTGTTGTCTGGTGCCCATGGAGAAATGTTTATGCCACTGAAAATGAATCCGTGCTATAAACATACATTTATGATGTTGTTTTTTCAACAAATTTAATCTTGGATAACTGGTTACATGCAGTGAAGATAAGTGATGTCCACTGACTGTAATATGAAGACGTCCTTATTCTGTGATCCACATTGAACTCTGTAGATGTGATGCTGCCACCTAATGGTGAAGACTTGAAACTACATCTGACGGTGGTGCTTATGTCATGATTCTCATATTTCACCTAATATCAATGTCTAGTTTTAGTGTTAATCCTGACTTGATTTTGTAAATGTGCAGGATACTTTGGAGATGTGTTTTATTTGAAGCTAGTAGATACCGTCAGTCAGTCAATGGTGCAGAGGCCTCATGGGAAAGCATATTGTGACGACCTTTGGATGGTTGTATGAAGGTTATATGAAATGTATGTGTTGGGAACTACAGATGATATGTCATTCATGAGGGATTGGTTAGAAGCACCATTTGTCCTTCGAATTAAAAGTCACCAGAAGGGGCCATCACTGCAGCTTCATTTTACAATATACTGTAAGCTGTGGTTACTTAAAGCCTCTTATTGCCATGACCTCTAAGTTGCAGACTGCAGTTAGTATCAACACTTGGTGAGAACTTACAACACATTCTGTGACACAAATAAAATATTTTTTCTTTTTAAATGACTTCATTTTAATCTATACTACCAGTACTCGTGTCCCAAAAGTGTTTTATCAAGGGTCAAACCGTAAACCCTATAGATACTTTTTCATATTAGTGTCCTCTGCACAATACTTGAATTTCTACCTGTATACTGTGCTAAGTTTACTGTTATTTATTATATAACATTGAATTTACACCCATTCATATATAAACATATCTGTAGCACTTACCATATTAATGCTAATTTTCATATACCTGCCTTTATACTTACCGTCATATATGCATATGTATATTTCAATATCTCAAACCTAATATACAAATATAGTAGGCTATATATCCTTATGCAATAATCTTGCCTAACTGCACTTTACTCAAGTACATTTGTCTAAAAATAATATTGATATAAAAGGTGAACATTATGACCTTATTTTCTTTATTTTTATCTTATTCTATTATAATTTTTATTTTTCTTGCCTATCTTATATATTGTCGACATTTTGGACTTCTCCACACCGAGGATCCTTCAGTGTCACAGAATCTGTCTGCTTACCGATTTTACTATAAATACTATGGAGGCACTATTTCTGGTAAAACCCATCAAAAAATCTATGTGTGCAAAGTAGTATTAAATGACATGGTTGTGGCAATATAGCAAATATTTCTAAACATGTCAGAGTTGCTGTTAATGCTGTGTTGTGTAAATCTAAGATCCTTATGTAGATGACACACAGACATTTAAATGTGATACATTTGTGGCTGTTTTGTGGCATTTACATTAGTGTTTTCCGTTCATCGGCTTCAAACACACTAACATGTGATCAGATGAACTCAGGAGAGAGGTTTACCTTTGTGTTGGTAGTAAATTTATGCTTATTCATACAGGTCAGATAAGGTCCCAGAATTGCAGTCAAAATTGCATCTGCCCATTGTTGCACACCCACAAAGCACACGAAGCACACACAAAAGTACAAGTCGTCATAGATACTGTTTTTCCAATATACATATATTTCATGATGTTCATCAATATAATAAGACATTGATAGATTTACACTACAATTATTTTATGTACTTTAATTTTTCTTTCAGTCTCCTCTCCTTTTCGTTGAGTCAACCTTGTGTAGTTTCTACTCCCATACCAAATGACGGCACAATAAATCTATCAATAAATAAAAGCAAAGGTAAAAGAAAGAAAACAAAACTGAGTACATTGCCCGTGATCCTTCCATCCTATCCCTCCTGTAAGGCCAGATGACCAGGGGCAATATGGACCTTCATCCCAGGAGCCCCAAAGAGAAATCAAAATCTTTCCTCAAAAATAAACGGATTTCAACAAAAAATATATCTCATAGATACAAACAGCAATCTGATGTAAACTGTAGAATCATTCTAAGCATTCTGGACAATTGAAGGTAAAAATACTTCTTTTTTTTCTCCCCCATTAACCTCCCATTTACTTTACCTTTACCCATCAGTGCTTACACACAAACAATTCAGTGACATCTGGAGTTTTTACTAAATTGATGCAAAAGAAGAAAAAAAACCCACAATATTTGGTTCAAAATAAAACATGTTGACATATGTGAAGTTGAATCTTGTGTGTTTGTAGCCATCCTGTGAACGTTCAGTGACTCATAAGGGTCCCTCCTCTTTGCTGCGCTCATCTCGTTTGGTGGTGACAGCAAGCGTTAGGGATCAATCCCCTACTTTGTACGTATCACATGTTGAAGTTTTGGATGTTGTGTTTCATTCTCTGCGTGGTTCCTTCCAAGACTGAATCACAAGCTCATCCTTTGTGATTCAAACCTGGAAAAGGGTCTTAACAATTCCCCCCCGCCTTGTCGGCAACTTTGCATCACCACCAAATGACCTGAACGCAGCTTTTAGTTGAGATCACTGAACATTTCTCCAGGTTGACCCTTCAGACAATATTCTCCATCGACTCATGCTCCCCCAATCCCGCCGAAATCAACGAATCACAACGGGAGAAGGTGCCACGGTGGCAAAACGTGTGCACGCTTTTTCTCACACAGACAATAAAGCAACAGGGAAAAAAAGAGAGCACTCGCTTCAGTTTCACCGTCGTGACCAAATTGGTTGAGCACTCACAGGACAACAACTGGACTCATGGATAACACAGAAGTCCTACCCCAATCAGTTAGTGTTATTTCTCCTCAGTACACCATGGTTCACTCCTGCAGCATGGCTAAAAGGACCACCTTTATGAAAGGATTTTTCTATTGCCGAAAAAAATCTAATTTTATACTTTACTTATATATAATTTGTCCTCATATATATTTTGGTAAATTGCTTATACCTTCAACCTGAGGATATAGGACCCCCTACCCCCCATAACACCCCCGTATTACAACACCAAACAATGCAGGTTTTTTACATTTTTTTCTTGAATTATGTCTAATAGCTGTAGTTTGTTTACATTTCTTTTCATTTTAAAACTCGGCAGCACTATGGAGACAAAAAAAAAGAAGAGTTGTGCTATTATTAGTCATAGGATCATGTGTCGGAAAACCTTTTTACAGACCTGGGGAGACTGTGGACGAGATTTGAAGCATGCGGTCCTTATGTTTTGGTTTAAATTGCATAATGGCACACTCCCAAGCAAAACTGACACACTATATAAATAGTGTGCAATACTTAACAGCTCCTGTAATCGTGGATAGACTCCATAAGGGTGTGAGCTATTTAAAAACAGACCAGGACCATTTGAATAACCTGTTTCTCTCTGCTTGTTTTTGATGGCAGTTGGCAGCGTAAGCGTGGAAATCTGGTCTTTGGTAATCTTCTGCAGTTTACTCTTGCTCTGTTTAGAGGAAAACATGTAGGAGGGAGCAGGAAGCAGGGAGGAAGAGTGGGTTCGTCGAGGTCGGGGTCCCTCCTAATAGAAGTGGCCGGCAGATCGGTAACCTCTCTGCTTGTATAATTCAAGGTGGTCAAGGAAGCAACGTGCCCTCACGCCTCAGGGTTTAAGCGGCCTAATCTCTCGGGATAAACTAGGGATATTCCCAAGACAGAGCTATTCTCACACACACACACACACACACACACACATACACACACACACTGTAGGATTCTGTATCAGCGAGTTGAGCAAACGGGGACGGGTTGGTCCACTCAGCTCAGGGGGAAAGATTATAAAGTAATGGAGAAGAGGGAGGAGGCTACTAAGGCTTTACCCACACTTTATATGGAGTATTGCAGGTAAATTGCGGCCTCTGAAGCCTTCTGGTGATGGTAGCCTACTCAAAGTTCTGACAGCTGAATTTATACCTTTATGGTTGTTCACAATCCAGCTTAGTTAAATAACTGAATTACAGCTTTTTCCAAGCATAGCAAAACCCCTGCAAATCTATCGTTAAAATGGTTCTAATCCCCATAGGCCATTCCTTTTAGGTTTGTCTTCATATCCGAGGTCTTGACAGACCATTAAAAAACCGATTGCATCACACAGTCCTGCTCTCCTGCTCACAAAGTAGCCAAAAGGGTATTATACACAGGAGAGGACACCACCAACAAAGAAAGGTGGGAGAAGAAGTCAAGACCAAACCAGCGAGAGCACCGATGAAAGAAATAACAATAGAAGCCTCTCCCTTGTTGTTTGGCAGTGTATAACGCATGGAGCTGAATTACAAAAAACACACCAGACAGAGGTGAAGAGGAGTTCACTGCTAGAGGCAGCAACACGGTGCTGATCGCACACTTCCTCTTTACCCGTCTGTATCACACAAAAATATACTATAATAAAAAATATAATCTATTGTAGTTAAAAAAGAAAAAAGGCCTTAACTAGAGGGAGAAACACTGAGACAGAACCGCTGCACTAGCAAAACACTCTTCTTAGGAAGGCTACTTTATCTTTTGTTTTTCTAAAGAATTGCTTCTCACGTTTCCTCGCACTAACTTACCCCAAAGTTAGCAGACCACTGAAACTAAAACTCAACTGGAAATCAACCTTTATTCCTCATTTAGCCTCTGTCCCTGGATTTGCAAATAAGGCTGTGTCTCTCTTTAGTTTAAATGTGCTCTTCAGGTCTTGCTGCAGGAGGATCTGCTTTGGCCAGGCTATTGACCAGCCAGACAGCGCCATCAAAAACAAGGTTGCATTTGTGCATTTTAATCAGATTCCTTTTTTTCCCTCTGCCGTCAGCCACTCCCTAACACAAACTGAAAGTGCGAGGGTGTGTCTGACCGGGAATATTCCACAGTGACTAACAGAAGTGACTGGAGGCTAAGGCTTTTCAGTGTCGACATAGGCCTGTGAGAATTAACCTGTGTTTTATGAAACTTAATCAACTAATGTCAATTTATGCAATGGCCCCATTTTATCCCCTGGCATTAGAATAGTTTTGTAAGCACATATCCACCTTCTGACATGAATGACATCTCCACAGTATACTGCAAGTGCAATGTTAAGATAACATCACCGATATTAGAAAAAAAAATTATAATCATTTGGACAGACTGAAAGTCTAATCCTGTCTATCCATAACTAACCCTTACAGCTATTAACTATAACATTGTTTTTCTCCTATGGTTTGTATGACCAACGTTTCGACACAAGTTTCATCGCATGTATTTTTTTTTAAAGATACTTACACTTACATGTGCTACAGTAAGAGCATTTGCACTAGACTGCAATGAAGGAATGTTTTCGAAATAAGACACTACGTAATATTGAAATAAAAAAACAACATCTACAGACATTGGTCCATCTGAACTATGGCAGTTTTGAAATTATTAGAGGAAATCGAGGTGTTCAAGCATGCTGGGAAACAGAAGAGCTGCAGCTGTGACTTGAGATGAAAGTTATTACAGATGTTGCCAAAGAAAAGTATAAAGAGAAGTGAAAATAATGAGAAGGACCAGGAATGATGATTAGTGGGGGGTTAGGGTTTAACAATTCATGCATCATTTCTGTGGTTGATCAATATCGATGAGCAATAACTTTCTGAGAAAGTCACAAAGGAAGCTAAGACTTGGATTTCTGAAGCCATCAAGTTACAGAAACCTGAAGCTTTTAAGCTGAAGCTTTTAAGGGCAGTTTTGTAGCTTAAATTTCTGTAACGTCATGATTTGTAGTCCTCCGGCTCATTTTGAGCTGTCGTAGTGGACATGCCTAACACAGATGAAGGTGAAAGGGAATTTTTGTATTTCATTAAAAGGAGACTTACTCCACTGTGCAAAAATACACCAAAGAGAGAGAGAGAGAGAGAAGAAGAAGCCGGGGGGATGGACAGATGATGAGAACATGCAAGATGCACACTTTGATTAATAGGCAGTAGTTAACGCTGAAGCATACATAAAATTAATACAAAAAATTAAAAAATACAAAATGCACACACACATACGCACACACACACACCTACAAAACAGTATATATATCAGAATAAAACTCTACAAAGAACTATATATATCAGTTATGTAACAATTATCGCCAATCGTTGTTTCCTTTTCTGTTGCATCGTCACAAGTGTTTGGTTCTCGGTATGGCAGGTTAGAAAAAGCCAAGAGGACCCAGAAAGGAGACAGGGCCACACACTCACAAGGACAAATATTGACAGGGGTCCAGAGGGGGAGGTGGTGGATGTGGGGGGAGCCATGGAGCCCTGAAGGGTTTAGGGGTGTTATATCGAGGCTAATCAGGGACAGATACATATATATAGTAAATTAATTATCTGTGGTTAAATTTTTCATCAATTTGAGGGTTTTTCTCTTTTTTTTTGTAGCAAGGAAGTTGGGATCAGACTGGGGTAGGACCGACTCTTCTTAGGTGCTGAAGTACACTGCAGGAAGAGAGAGAGGACACATGATCAAGTCCAATGCATAAGGTGGAGAGTAATGTTTCAGCAAAAATAATGATTTGTTAGTTTTGCTTTCAAATTAAATTAATTTAACTTTCAGGGATTTGATGATTAATTAACCTCCACAAACGTAAACAAAAATTCTTACCAATAATGACGATGAGGACAATCACGCATATCACACCCAGGATAATCATCATCTGTAGACAGTGGAATATCAAAATAAGTTGTTAGAGAAGCAGTTTTCACATTTTTAAAGCTAGTTAATCACTGGTATATTTCTTTAAATTAAATGTCATTGTTTCAAGTGCACACTGCACAGGTAGAATTATGATAATGCATCTGCAATGTTTGTTTTGTACAGCACCTTATACTTTTAGTTTTGAAAGGTGCTTTATAAATAAAATTTATTTACTCCCTAACTGACTTATGAGCAAGTCAGAAATCAACATTAGAGACCTGTCACCCATTTAAGATGTCAATGGGGCAATCTATTTCAGCCTTCACACATTTACTTGTTTGTTATTTGAGAAATGTCTGTGTGTCCTCACCTTGGCGTTCTTCCACCAGTATTTATTCTTCAGTTTTGCAGCGCTGGTCTCAAACTGAGACGCTCCAGCCTGCAGGGCATCAGCCCTGTCGTCCAGTTCTGAGAGCTTCTGATCACGCTCCAGAACCTTGTCCACGTTTACACGCATGATATCCACCACCTGGGAAAAGATACTCGAAGTAAACCCACAATCAGCTTTCAAGAGAGGACAACTCGATGAGAGGGTCAGACAGGATGAAGATTGACTATAGGATATAGGTGATGATAAGTTTCATAACGAAGCACAGATTCAAGCATGTATTCTTACCGAAATTACCATTTGTTTTTCAAATTTGATCCTTTTACAGCGAGAAATGTCTGATGTGACTTTGTGAAGGACTCACCTCATCCACTTGTGCCTGTGTCTGCTGCAGACGGCGGTTGCTGGTGAGGTTGGGTGGGCCATCTGCAGGGGCTCCAGCGGCTGGGGCAGACCTAGAGATCATACAAAATATAAAGGTTAAAGGCTGTTGAAAAAATGTTTGAAATAGCTTGATAAGCTCAAAATAAAGTGTGTGAGAATCATTCGTTAAACTTTAAGGCAGAGTAAACAGCTCAAATGTGGGAACACGGACAAAATAGTTCAGATCTACTTATTGTCAATGGTGTTGTATAATGATGTTTCCCACTTCTCCTTGGTGGCCGATATTGTATAACTGACATCATACAGAATGTCCGTAGGGAGGATCTTCAGGAGGTGTGGAATTTAAGGGGTCACATGTTAACTGAAGGATAATTTGTCATTTTTGAATCAGTTGAACACTCCCATATGTTAGCACCAGAGAGTCCAAATGGTTACCCCCCCACATCGCAAAGAAGCAAATCTTTTTTTTTGCAAGTACAGTTGATTTGTCATGTCACGTTGTGTTGTGCTCTACATGGACTTATTCTCATATTGCACAATGCAACAGTAATGACTGTAAGAGGCAGAGAGTTTAAGTGAAAGGGTTATTTACCACTGAGAAGTAAAAGCTAAGTGAAAATACATTTCATGAGCTCTGCTATTTGCATAATGTGCAACAAATACATCAGTTTCCATTCACTTGGATGGTAATGTCCTGTTTACAAAGACTAATATGGTCAAATCACCTCTTTTGCCCTGGATTTTTCACCCTGCCAGGACATTATAGCTTGATTTATATTAAGTATGTACTGTATTTTTACATATTTGTTATTTGGCCTCTTTTTACATATTGTATTAACTCTTAATTTGATAATATTTCCTATGTTTTAAATTTCTATATATATATTTATATGTATTGTTATTTTCTTATTTTCTATATATATATATCATTATTATAATATAAAGGAAAGGTGTGTAATAAATCCTAGTCCTTTTCCATCAATAATGATCCACCTAAATGAACAGGATTAGCATCATTTCTAAATTCATCAGATTCACCAAATATAGATTACTCAAAATTACAAGCTCAGCTTTTTCCTTTTTACATATAAGAGGATCCATAATGCACATTTAAATCTATTTAAATCAATGAGTTAATGAGTTTCATTACAAATAAAATGGTATGTGACATTTTTCTAATAATGAAATCTCTGTTTTAGTCAAGACCAGAAGTAGTAGAACATTCAGACTGTTAATTAGTTTTGTGAAATACAGAGCTGGTTTTGTTGCCTTAAAAGATACAAGGTTATTTAGTGAAGATGTTACCCTACACATTGTAAATACAATGCAGAATGGACATCAGGTACAACAGCACCAAGCTAGCACAACAACATATTGATTGATAGTGATTGTGGCCATGAAAACAAGCTAGCCTCTAATTTTGTGAAATATATGATTATGTAGATGTGCTAATATTAGTCTATACCTTCGATGCTTACATCATATATCTTTATCAAGGAATCTTAACATTTGAGCATAAATGTTCTGCGATGATGTTGCACAGTGCTCTTGATTTATCATGTTTTATTGATAACCACCTGTCCAAATGAATCAATACAATTTGAAAACGTGATTGTTTGCTTTGGCTCTGGGATGAAAGGCTCTAGTAGGTTGTGACAAAGGTCCCCACTGAACTAGTGGGAGACATAACTGTGTATAAAGGTCACCTTTACACGCCCACACTTTACTAATCCTCTAACAACAACCAATCCTTCTGAATAGTTGGCTTAATGGTGCTGGTGGTCTCTATCAGCTGCCAATCAGCCCCAATACAAACTGTCACTGTTCAAAACACTGTATCTCCACTGTGTGTATAGCGAGTTATTCATATTATGTCTTCAACTAAGATACTTAAAATATATAAATATAATATTTCAATTCTTTAGATTAGAGGGATTATCATACAGTGACAGTAATACTAATTGTAGATTGTAGACATTAACACTATTGTTACCTCTGAACTGGCACCATACCCAACAGATTGATAAATGGATATTGTTTATTGATACATTTCTTGATTTGGATATTGCAATCAATAGATATCAATGGTGAATGTATCAGAATTACTGCTTTCTTCATCTCTGTTGTTTGTATGTAAATACATTGATACACCTCTACATGTATGTAAGACACTGTCTTTTCTCATGTTTGTTGTAAATATTCTTATTTTGTTGATGTGCTCTGTTACATGTGTCATCCATTGTACTTCTGTCTGTCCTGGGAGAGTGATCCTTCACTTGTGTCTTTCTCCACAGTTCTACTTCAGTTTCCGGTAGTTTTTTCTTACTATTGTCGAGGGTTAAGGACGGAAGATGTTGAACATTGCTCACCCCTCCGAGGCAAAGTATGATTTGTCAATATGGGCTGTGCAAATAAAATGTAACCGATTTATGGATTGATTGAAATTTCATATATAAAAAACATTATTTGAAAATCTGCCACTAATGAATCCATGAGTGGAGTTTACCTAGGCAAATATTACATGTGTCATCCTATTTTAAATTATAATCAGGGATATCCACAGAACAAAACAGAAATTAATGTTTCAATCTTATCATATAAAGGCAGCTAACCTATCATTCTGGGTTGCTGGAGGTTTCACAGCTCTATCTACACAAAGGGTCCACCAACCATGTCATGATTTGGTACGCGAGCTGAATATACTGTTTATCCGACCCTCTTTCAAGATGCTCTATTAAAATAGTCTGAGGCCTGTGGTCTCCAAAGACTGCTGAGTCTGAGAGGATTTGCAGGAATCCCTGATATAATACAGATAGATTTGATTTAAAATGACTAGTAATAATGGTAACGATGATGATAAATTAGCTCCCTGGTCAAAGGGCTTTCTGTTTGGCTGGTCAGCGTCGTGGAAAGAGGGACCTGTCTGACTTTCAGCACTTGACAGCGACATTTCAGCACTGGACAGCGCCACAGCAGCTCAGAACAGAAACTGTCTGATTGTCTTCATGTTCCTGAACTGGATCCGAGCAGCCATGCACACACACGCACATACACACACAGACACACAAACACACTCACACACACACACACATAGCAGGCCTACACAATGTCCCGTAGATCATCACGTTTCACGACCAGCACGACGGGCCTGTGAACACACTGAAAGCCTAGCACCATCACTCGGAGGGTGGGGAGAGGAGCGTGATGGTGGAACGACATTGCTGGTGTCCAATGTTACAGAGAGCAAACAGAAGGGTTCTTGTCGGACATGTTGCCACCTCTCAGTGACATGTCGCGTGTGGGCAGGAGGATATTTCAACGTTTTGAAGCGGCTGCTGTGTAAGAAAAAGTGGTTGTCACGATTGTCTTTCCTGAGCCCATACCTTTTCTATACTTGCATCAGGTGCTGTACAATATGGCAGACAGGAACATAAAATGGAGACATTTGAGAGGGTTTATCCGGAACACAGGCCGGGGTATGGTGAGATATGCAGCTGTCCGCCCTCGCACGACAATCGACGACATACAGTAGGAGGCTAGGCTACCCCCACCCCCAACGGCTGCAAATATCACGTAAACTAGGCCTTAGCCCCATTCAACGCTAATAATAAGCGTCATTTATATTGGAAACTATGCGGAATTCGTCGAATAATGTGGAAGATATGAGTGTTCAACAGGCTTTCTGGAGCAGTGGATCAGCTCATGTGGCTTATTCCACATTGTGTCCTTGCGTTTTCCGGAATTAGCCTAATCGTCACCGGAGGGTCAGACCCACAGGAATAAAAAGCCCTGTGAATGTTTTATAAGGCGCAGGAACAATGTTTCAAACTGGAAGTCTCCTTAATTTGCTTTTAATGACCCTGTGGGTAACAGCAATCACGGTGTCCTTTTCAATTCAAACCAGTCCAAACTGGAATTTACGAAAAGAAAAATGCGTGCGTGCTGTCACGGGTGAAAACCAACCCACGGTAATATGAAAAAAAAGAAAAAAGAAAAAAGAAAAAGGCGACGATCACGGAGCCAGTTCACCGTGTAAACGCACGAGAAGTCACCTGTATGAGGATAATGTTCGGTTTAATGTCGGATAAGACGCGGTGGCTCCGTGCGCTCCAAGGTTAGGCCGACGCGTTTAGCCCTCCGTGCGGTCACACATTTAGGTGAGGATGATCCGGGAAGGACGATCACCGGTTCACAGCAGTGGCACACGGTTTCATGTGAATATCACAACCTCGTGAATGCGATGGAAGGGAAATATAAGAGAAGGAAGAGGATTCCGCCATAGACACAGAGAGAAGCTGCGAGCGTCGCCCGAGAGGACGCGGCAGAAACGCGTAAACAGGTCATTTTAATTCTAAAGAGGTTTTTAATGTGTACGTGCGGGCGTACTCACATGATCCTGGAGGTTGTGGTGCTGGTATCCGGACAGGAGGCGTGAGCTGGGACCGAGTGGGTGACAGATGGATGTGGATCTGCGCTCCTCTCTACCCTCTGGCACCCTTCGCTTGGTTATTGTGGCTTTCCCTGCCTATATAGCCGAGGAGGAGCACTGGCTTCTATCTCCCACAGAGACGCGTCCCTTATTCGCTGTTAAAAAAAAATACCTCTCTCTCTTAATTTTATTTTTCGGATCTGATCTCTCTTCCTCCTACTTCTACTGAGCGGAGCGCGGCGCTGTGATGGAGGAGGAATAACAGGCGCCTGGATTAGCTGGACAAAGATGGCTCGGTGACGTCAATCGCGCAGTTTCATGTTAAAGCGGGCGGCCGCAGACTGTGAACAGCGGAGTAATGTTCGGAGCAGCGCCGCTTTTCGATCCGCACACAGTGGCAGCGGGTCCCCGGGAGTGTTCCCCCTCACACTCTTTACATGTCAGGGTCGTGCTTCGGTTTTCAAAGCTCCACTTTAGGGGTATTTATTATTTTTCTGATGGCAAGACTGTGAGTCAACAAAATGGCGTTCCTGGAGAGGGGGTGTGGCGAGGCTCGCTGTAGATGCCTAGTTATCATTCATGGAAAATATGGATGCATAAGGATGGAGTATAATTTACCAATATTTATTTCTCTGTTGCTTCAGACTGACAGTGTTTTGCATAACATTAATGCTATAATGCAATAACGTATGTGAGTATATGTTCAGGCTTTGCCCATGGGGCCCTGGTGACCCTCATTGCTTAAGCTATGATGTGATGGAGGGTCTAGTTTCCCAAAGAAAGTAAAATAGACATGTACATTCTTCATAAATCAATGGAGGATGTGTTTACTTTTTTCTTATTAAAAAATAAACAGTATACCCTATATCTTGTGTTTTTTGCTTTATATAAAGTGTATTTATGCACCGACTGGAGTGGTACTATACATTTCATCGTACCATATACAATGACAGTAAAGGCTTTCTATTCTACTGTATTATATTATATGGGCACTGTTGTGCTTCTCTATAACGTTGTAAGGTTGGAGGAAAACAATAAGACATTAAATTGAATTCGAAAGATAACACAACACATGAACTGACACAGGCTGAAAATCTTATGTGAATAAGACCCATCTTTATTTCCACTGACCTCAAATTAGACAAAATACCCAAATGTGTGTGTGTGTGATCTTCCTGGCTGCTGACCATAGACTTTGATTGCAGCAGGACTGCTGGACTATAGGATTGAAGTTACCCTTCAAAAAGGTTTACCCTCATCAATGCTGCACAAACTTGATGATGTTTTCCTACATGTGGCATCTATTGCACTTCTGTCCGTCCTGGGAGAGAGATCCCTCACATGTGGCTCTCTCTGAGGTTTCTACGTATTTTTACCCTGTTAAAAGGGTTTTTAGTAGTTTTTCCTTACTCTTGCTGAGGGTTAAGGACAGAGGATGTCACATCCTGGTAAAGCCCTATGAGACTAAATGGGGTTTGTAAATATGGGCTATACAAATAAAATTTGATGATTGATTGATTGATTGATTTAATCTTAACGTGAAGACATGTTTCAAGGTTAGGTTAAGGTTAAGGTTATTGTTAAGGATAGGGTAAGAATAAGGGTTAGGGTTAGAGTTCGGTATATTATAGTGATGTTTATGATTAAAGTTAGTTTCCAGGAAATCAATATAATGTCGTCGGAGGCACGGCTATGTGTGTTGTGTGTGTGTGTGTGTGTGTGTGTGTGTTTGTGTGTACTCAGAATAGTCCGACTAAACTTTTTTGGAGCAGTGTTGTTGACAGTGGGTGAATCAAACTTCAGAGCTAACAAATACCTCAACACTTAGTTAGACAAGGACCTTAAAGCAGCTGAATATGAGATTATTAAGAGGCTTTGCTACTCTGACAACTGAGAGCAAACACTAAATATGAATCCGTTTATTTTTCTTGACCTGCATGTTTCAATTCTGAAAATTTGAGAAACACAGGGATTTCTGCGCGGCTCTGCAGTTCTACACATGTGCTCATTATCTGGATGATTATGCAAGAAACTGCATACAAACGTGTTTATCTGAGCACAGGAACAGATGAGCCGAAGTGTTTAATTGCCAGTACTGTGGTTAATGATTTCTCCAGTAACCGTGTGAATCTTAATTAAAAATATACTTCAATTTGAAAGATGAACACAGCATTTCTGAAATGCTGGAGCCTGATCTGTCCAGCTTCTATTTGGCTACTGACATATTAACTTCTATTTGTTTAGTTAGTTATCAAATTATTCAATCCCCATTTTGGCTGTAGAACACATTTACTCTGTATTTTATGTAGTCAATTATTCTGCCTCAGAACTGACTGTGTTCTGATAATTATATTTCATGTATGAAATAATCCCGATAGTAATAAACACAAAATATTAAACAATGACAACATTTAAAAAAACGTGGTTTCAAAATAGAGATTGAATGTCTTAGTTCATGGGAGTGCACATAACACATATTGTTCTCAGAGCGACTGTGGTTGTGCACACAGCCACATGGTGGCGCCACAAGACAGCTTTGTTTCAATTCCAGCAACATGTAGCTTTGTGGGTTCTGCTTTGGAAGCTGCCCCCACCCATACAAGTATTTTGTATTTTTTGTTAATTATATGGTTTCAAACACATATTGGGCTGTTTTTTAATCTGTCTAATTATCCCTTTGTATTTTTCTTTAAAGGTTTCTCTTATTAATTTAAAATGCTTATCTAAATAGATCAAATTAATTAACTGGTTATTGGATTAATTATGATATTATGCTACTGCATTACTTGATTAAACACTTAAATTGCATAATTGTTTAATGATCATTTCACTTCCATTAGTACATCTGCCTAGCCGCTGTCTCAATTATTTCCACACATTAAATCTAACCTAATCATACAAATTGAATTATCTCACATGTTTGCACCACAACATATTTGTTTACTTTCAGTTTAATAAACACAAGAGAACATAAGAAAGCAGAGTTTTTCCACATAGAATGGTGTATATAGATTTAATTAAGACCACAACTCCAGCCATGCAACCAGGAAAGGATGGAGGCTCTGAACAAATCCACTTTCATGAAGAACCTGCAAGCATTTCCCCCACACTGTGATTGGGAGGATTTGTCACGTGGCGGATACAGGTACAGACTCAGATGCACAGGTCTTGATCTATAATTGATCAAAGTTATGAGCCACGACTTTCCCTGAAAAAAATGAACCCCCCCCTCCCCCGAGGGCTTTAAAGAACAGGTTTCTATCTGGGGAAAAAAGTCAAAGGTGATGTTGCTACAGAGCAGGGAAATTTATTCTCTGTTTAAAAGTGCCTTTACAGTATCCCATGAGGTATACAATTTTTAATGAGATGAGACAAGACAGGATGTCACTGACCGACTGAAAGGTTTTGTGTGAGAGGACATTGTCGCAGTGTGGAGTTACACACACTTCATGGACAGAATATCAACTTCATGGCACAGATTAATGAGAACGATGTAGGGAAAGAATCCAGAATCAATGTTTTACATGACGAAATCCTGATTTAAAAGTGAGGATTTCATTCACAGTTGTGGTCCTATTTTACATTTGCTCGCTTTCCAAGCATCACAAAAGGTGTGCTGCACCAAAACTATCCCAAAAGCCTGAAGCACAAACTTATAATAACCACCAAAATAAAACATCCCTGGTGAGGTTCTCCACTTTCTCAAAATAAACCTTTCTATATATTGCTTTTTTTTGTTTTGGGATGCAATCGTGCAAAAAATCTCTGTGACAATCAACATTAACCAACTAGTAAAAACCCAAACACGCCTGGGAGATCACTGACTGAGAGGTTTCGGGTAAGTGAGAGTGATATTGCACTGAATTTGAATCAAACAAAAGGCGTTACACTGAAGCCGGACGGCCGTCAGTACACCCATGACACAGGCACCCACTGCGGGGTGGAGATGGCCCGCTCCAGGGCCTCCTCCACCCCCTTGACGCTTTCGTCCACGTCGCTATTGACGAGAGTCACGTCGAAGAAGTGTCCGAACGTGCTCAGGATGGCGTCCGACTCTTTCTGGATCATCAGCAGGTTTTCCATCTAGGACACAAGACACAGAGGGTCAGGATGGAGTTTGGTCATTCAGGATATTTGAGCATTTTATGAGATATGGCACCTGGGAAGATGTTGTGGTCGGAGCGATGAACACCACAAGAGGGGCAAAATCAGCCGTCCGCAAGACTTTCAGGGTCTATGTTAACAGATGAAGAGAGGAGGAGAAGAATTTGTGTTAAAAGAGCATAAAGATTAGGTTTGAGTGTGTGTCCATTTGAGCATGGG
Source organism: Pseudopleuronectes americanus (assembly GCA_038501795.1). Taxonomy (NCBI): domain Eukaryota; kingdom Metazoa; phylum Chordata; class Actinopteri; order Pleuronectiformes; family Pleuronectidae; genus Pseudopleuronectes; species Pseudopleuronectes americanus. Next base: position 6,755,298 of record CM076728.1, on the reverse strand, counting down.
CAAATGGAGAATTACTACAGCACAAACATGTTTCAACCTATGGGCAGATTGAAATTCAGATTACAATATTTATTTTCTTTTCCTGAAAACCCTGTAAATGCCGACCTGCGGTTCCACGTCCACCAAGGCGATTTTCTCCTGCTCGTGGATCTTCTGGATGGTCTCGAGTTTGGTGCCGAACATGTTTCCCTGGAAGCTTCCGTACTCCAGCAGCTCATTCCCGGAGATGCACTTGGTCATGGCGTCGTTGGAGATGAAATAATATTCATGCCCGTTCTCCTCGTCCTTGCGCTGGGGTTTGGTGGTGTCTGGGTAGAAAATGTAAGTTTTAGAAGAAGAACAGTTTGGAAACATTTGCACTTGTGAGTAAGCTTTTACGTCTACTTACGCGGTGCTGGGTAGGAGAATTTGTCCGGGTATTTGGTCAATAGTGCACTTTTGATGTGTCTCCTTCCAACGCCAGGTGCACCTAAAAGGAGCAGAATGTTTACTTGCATGACATTTTCTTAAATCAAATATTAACAGAAATACCCTTGATAAAATAATCATTAAATAGATTCATTTTCAGCGAAGACTATCTGAAATGATTTTACTTTTAAGAATTTGAAATTATTGATGTATCTGAAACTCACCAATTAGCACAAGTGTTTTTCTTTGAAAAGCCGGGAGTCGAACCACCTCCTCATAAGAAATCACATCTAGTTGGTCAAAAACTGCAAAAGAAGAGATTATATTAAAGACAAAATCGCAGGACAGCACATCTGAGAGAAGGTGCAGTAAGAGATTCCAGTGGTTCACTCACTGGAGCTGTGTTTGGCCAGGTACTTGTCTTTGCACTTCTTTTTCTTCCCAAACGGGCTGCAGGACTGACTGCCCTCTCTGGCCTTGGTTTTACTGGCCACCCTCCTACATACACATACACAGATTTAGGTCAAGCTGGGAACAGTTAGCACTGGTCTGAGGTCTCTGGCTTGGGATGTTTAGCACTTCAGGATTAATTGTCACATTGTACATTACCATTCTTGGAGCTCTGGGGAAGGTATGAGCCCAGCGAAGTCCGCAGCGCTGCTCTCCACTCTGCCCTGCCACCAGTTGGGATCCTGCTTGTTGATGATCTGAATGATGTCACCAGTTTTAAACTTCAGCCCGGCCTCCTTGCATGGGATGAGGTCGTCCTTGGTGGGGTCATAGTCAAACTGGGCCCTCATGTACATCTGGAAGTTCAGAGCAAATATTCAGATTTTAAAAGTGGAAATGTGAATGTGGTGTTTGGAACTGAATTATATAAAAACCCTTTCCCATGTGATGGATAATATTCTATTACCCACTGTAGCTCAGCTTCAGATACAGTCAGTGATAGAAATGTGTTTGTTGCAGCTGAGCACAAATTTGTTTCACTTTTTTCCAGTTTTTTTTTCGCTCTCTGAATGAATTGGGGTATTTTCTCAAGTTTTTATTTCGCCCATCAGGGAAATTACAGGCTATGGAAGTTATGACAGATTCTTGCAGAGCAAATCTATTTTTCTAAATGATTGTTGCGCATACGCCTGAATTACAGCTCGAATTGAGATATATATTCAACATTTCGGTTTTCTTAATTCTTAAAGCCATAAAAATTGGGTACGTGTTGCATACATATTCAGAGCCCTCACATCTCTTGGGTTGTGTTAACATGCACAAAGTATCATTTTCTAGGGAACCTCATGCTATAAACATACAGTACACTCATATGCTGGACTTCAGTGACTTACAGTTACTGTGCAGCATCATAGAGATTAAAAACTCATTTAGGGACTTCAACAGTATGTTTGGATTCTACAAATGTTAAGGAGGAAATTCAGCCTTCAACAGAATAAACACGTTCATGTCAAGATCTCAGACAGCTCAAATTCAAACCAAAAATAGAAACTTTCTCCCACTGATAGATTCCATGATTGAAAGTCTCTTTCAGCTGCCGACTAATTTGTTGTCTTCTTAAAGTTAACCAATCGTGCAGCTGCAAAAGGGTTTGTTTACGTATATACCCAGGATTAAAACGTTTACTGCTCGAGGTATATATAGACTATATATTGTAATGATGAGCTTGAGGACCACGTGTAAATTCTCCGCAGGGTAAATTATTAGTATTGTTAGTAGAGTTCATGAACATTTGTTGATTCCCCCAAAGTATCTCCAGTGGTGGTTGTAAACAGTCAGCCTGTGGGAGCACTGGAGCCATCTGGGTCATCAACACTAATGTTCATTGGGCATTAAGTTTTCAAATTATATTAACTAAGGCTACTGGTTAATGGACTACAAGGTTTTAAGTCGACTGCCATCACTGGCCACAGCAAAAACTGAAATTAAATCAGTGATAAACTGCATTAATTGGCTGCTGGAGAGAAGGAAGTGGTGTGACCAGTAGATGGCAGAATAAAACACACTACCAGTGTTTCAAGTCGAGCTAGCACAACTAATGTGAGTGATGTTCTCAATTTTATAGTCACCTGGGTTGTTCATTGACTAAAAGAAGATTCACCTAATAAAGAACAAAATGCTTAAAAAAAAGCAAAAAGGTTTTAGATCAAAGTAAAGATGAAAAGAAAAGCAATCAAACCCATCAAGACACCAATCCAGTCTGAGTGGAACGCTAATGCAGCACAATGCAAAACCACAAGTGCATATTGTGACCACCGTGTTACTACCTCACAGGCTCGGGATCGACTCTGCTGGTTGGAGATGATCTTCATCGTGACTACACCGTTGGTTTCTTTCTGTGTGTAAAGAATGTAAATGACCATTAACTATCGAGCCAAAATGGATTTTCTTATTTAAGGTAAAGGCATCAACCTACCAGAATCTTCTGCAACTGGTCTACACTTTGGTTTGTTACACTTTTCCCATTGATTTCTGCTATCTCATCCCCTTCGTGTAAGGACCCTGGAGAGAGGAAGAAACCACAAGTGTACAATGCAGTTGTTATGATCCAAATATGCACCGGCCACGACTGAGGTAACATTTTCCTGATAAGGAATAACAAGAAAACCATGATACCATTATCTGCATTACACATAACATATTATACTGCTAGTCTTACAATACAGCCACTGTTCAGGATATGAGGTGGACCTCCCCCAATGAATGCACATGCTCCCGCTTAAACTGATTTCTATGCACTGGGACAAAATATTAGAGCCCAAACAATATGGATTTTTGGGTCCAGATGCAGATAGGGATTAGAGGGTCAATAATATACCAGTATATTGATATATATTTAAAAAACATATTGGAAATGATTCCTAAGAATTCCTTATCTAACCCTTACAACAAAATAATACAATTGAGGCTTGATATTTTACAATTTGCCCATAAACATTTGTATAATAACTAAAAAATAAGAAAAAAAACAGTGACAACCAATATTTAATAGTTGTTTACGTAAAATATAAAACATAAAAGATAAAAGCACATCTTTCCTGAATATTTTATTCCATGAAATAAAAGCTTTAGCGGCTAACATGAACGTCAACATCTAGGTCTCTGTAAAAGATTGGCACTGGCCGAGTTTTTATCTTATGAAAATGTTGACCTTTTGTTCAAGAACTTTCTTCAACCCACTCTCCATTAACACCCCAACACAATTAAAGATGACATTTTCATACCTTGTCTATGGATCATACCCCCGTGTAGTATCCTGGCCACAGTGCACCGTTGTTTGTCGTTCAGCTTTAGAGTGACCCCCTATAGGCAAACACACAACAAGTGAGGAAGAATCAGCAAAACACAATCCTGAAAATATATATAATATTTTTATGTTGGGCATGTAATTCTGTGTAAAGGCAGATAGTTTACCATTGGCTCCGACGGATTCTTTTCAAATTCTACTTCTTTCATCCTGGTCAGGTCTGTACCATTCATGTGCTTCGAGCTGCCGTTGGTGAAAACCTCAGCTCCCCTGTTCTCATATGTTTGCATAGTTGCCTGTTAAAAAAAAGAAAGAGAGGAAAAAAGGATATTCAACATCTCTTATTATATCATTATGGATTGAACTTTGCTTCAAATTCAAACATCAGAAGTCACAGTCAGTTCATCTGAACAATATCACACTGGTGGTTCCTATAACTGCAGTGAAACCTCTCTGCTGATGTACGCCAACAGCCATGTTTTATTTGCAGTTTCAACATATGTTCAAGGTTGAAAATTAACCCGGCGTTATAACACCTCATTAACCCCATCCAGTGATCTGGTCCACCAGGTTCATGTGGTCATGGATACCACCAGTCTCATCTGGTCACCATCACATTAATGTAAGGAAACAGATTCTTCTGGTGAAATCTGCATAAATCAAAGTTTGGTAGTGGGAATAAAAAGCAAAAACAAAGTCACAGTGACTTTGTGGATCCATAATTGAAGTTTTACACTTAAATGAATCTAATCTAATGGCTGTGAATCCACCACCAGTGCTCTATAGTAAGGAAATGAAAATCAATCTAAATAATAAGTGCCAGTAAGTTTCCTGGGAAATAAACAAAATAAATATTCTGTGGACAGCACTCATAACAGTACAATGAATGCACACTATCAAAAGGTTAAGAAATTGGTGACTAAAGTGACAAGATTACATGCATCAGCACAAAATGTCTGAACAAAAATGACACATCAGCGGTACTTAAGCAAAAAAGAGAAATGCATCTTCCAGCATCAGCACTACTATAAACCTATAAAGTTCACTATCGTCCTCCTCCACCTCAGCCCCACAATACTGCCCATAACAGCGGTTTGGTTCCATTGTTATCTTGTGTATGTGCATTGTATAAAATTGAGTCTGTGAACATAATCCTGATTTTGTGGCAGGCGATCTCGTGAATAAGCAAAAAATGTCTCCTATTCTTGGATCCAGAGATTGTGAATCAAGAGAAGCCTGAGCGTGGGAGGCATGCTAGTCTGCCAGTTGTTTTTCTGTGCACCCTGATATGTGTTTCGCAGCACTTGTGCAATTATATGTCAGGGCTGAGAGCAGGAGGAATCCTTTGGAAATTACATCCTCTCAGGAAAGGGCTCTGTTCAGCAACACAGATCAAAATCACGACATAAATCCAAAGCTTGTTTCACTCGATATCTAAGAGCAAAGCATTTTGGTTTAAAGCTGCTCCAGAGAGAAGAGGAGATAAAACCTTTCAGATCTGCGTGTAAAATAATGTGATGAGCCACAAAGCTAAGCTAGTACCTTAAAAGTAAACCGGCTGGGTAATGGCATAGCCTTACCAATATAATTCAATGTAATGTCCTCTGAAGTAATGGCAGACCCGACTGTGTGTGTGTGTGTGTGTGTGTGTGTGTGTGTGTGTGTGTGTGTGTGCGTGTATGCGTGAGTGATTGAGTGAGTGAGTGAGTGAGTGAGTGAGTGAGTGAGTGAGTGAGTGTGTGTGAGTGTGCTCCCATGTCAAAGAGGAGTAATTATATTCTCATGTTTATGATGTAACGCTCCCCCTCAGGACTGTGAGCAGGCAACAAAGGTCAAATCTAAAGGTTGAATATTATCACTATACACGTGTGTGATTAGGTTAGCATTATAATTAAAAGGCCTTTTACAGTAAACGTTAAAAAGATAAAACACACCTATAAAAATAAATCTTTTCAAGCGCTTTTTCAGAATGGGTTCCAATCTGTGTTAACAGTCAACACAATGTCAACAGAGCCAGGGCCAGGAAACCCTCTCAGAAACCTGAATACCAGTGTGTGTGTGTGTGTGTGTGTGTGTGGTGGGGTGGGGTATCAAAAGGATAAACAAACAAATGGATGAAAGGCGGAATGCATTGAGGAGAGAAAGGAGCGCTTCGTTCTCCAGACGTTTGCTCGTCGTTTTATCTGGACGAGATCAAGCAGAATGTGACGGTGCATTTCAGACAGAAAATCTCTGGATGAGACGAATACGTTTCAAAAACCCGTTTATACTCTTCTACCTGTTTTCCAACATTTGGTTCCATCATCTAATTCAAACGATTAGGTTACAGTGCAATCTCTCTCTCCGTCTTATCCTCTGGTTGTCTTGAGGTGAAATATTAATTATTAATCCCTTCACCCCTGTGTAGCATTTATGGTGGATCTCCATGACAACAGGATAAGATGTATTGATCACTTGAAGGAAAACCATCGAAGATCAATATTTGACCTATATGGGGACAAACAGTGCAGATTACAGCCCTAAGGGACAAACTCAAATCTTTAACAGCTACAGGCTCTTGGAATTGATAAAGACAATTAGAAAAGTAAGACAGTCATTTATCTCTTGCTAGGCCTCATGTGCCTAAAGCAGGATTTGTCTAAATTTGTTAGGATTTCCATTTCAGATCTGAGGGGTCGACAGCAGTGTGACTAAATTAATAAGAAGTCATGTACTTGTCCTTTAGTTTCTAGGACAGATGTGCGTGTTGTAATGGCAGTTTTTAATTACATTACAGGACAGCACAAACAGTTACCAATTCTGGTAGCTTTAATTCTTTACCCAGCTGCGGCCGGGGGCTAATGCCGAACCACTGACAGATTCGAAGCAAGAGCTATGAACAATGAACTCACAATACATTTATACAGTTTCAGACCCTCCTCACACGGAGGTAGAATGTTGTCCAATCAGCTCTCTTCATTGTCATGACCAAGATGACCAATCCCGTGGTCTGCCCCAGCAGAAGTAGATCCTCTTTGAAGTACCATCACACAATGAATGTTGATTCTGACCAGACTAGAAGAACTGCTTCTTGAGTCTAAAACCTGTTTCCCAGAGACCCCCGTCTCTGGTCATAACACCTATAGCCACTCTGCAACATCTGTTCGATTGGCCCCTGCTGTTAAACCTTTGTTTATAACAACAGGGCAGATGTCTCCAACAAATACACATCTTGGCAAAGGAAAGTCACAGATTATCTCAGAGTCAAACCTGCAGAAACATATCTAATATAATATTCATATATACTTGTCATTCTACCATTAAACATATCTAAATATAAAATCTCCCGTCACAGTGTTCTCTGTAAGGTTTGTGCACAGTTCTTAGGCCTGAAGTGTTTTTGGAGACAGGACAAAACCCCTCTGCAGTAAACAGAGCAGAACAGGCAGAGTCTTCACCACAATGAACATAAAGGACCCAGGAGCTACAGTGAGTCACCCCTGACAGACATTTCACAGGCTACAGTCTCCACTGAGAAATAAGGCATCATGTGACCTCACTTTAAGACAGTGATTTTTCCCAATCAGCATCAAGCGGAGGAACCAACGGTCACGATCACGGCTCAAGGCTATCTAACAAAAGTGCTGATAACAGGAAAGGAGTTTCCTCCCTTCACCGTTTCCCTCAGTGGCTCCAGTGCTGACTGCTCAAATTCTCCAAAGTTGTTCAGCACAAAGAGTTCCCTCAGTATCACCGGCTGCCAGATCTGAGCCCGGAGGCCATCGAGGATTATTAATGTCACCCCCAATGAACGGAGTTGCGGCTGTTTTAAAACTTTGTGGGTTTTGAAGGTGTTGCCCCAGGTTGAAGGCGGAGTCAGTTGGACTCTTAAAACATTATCTTTTCCCTCAGTGTGAAAACAAGTTGGGACAAAGGCCTGGCACTGTGTGATGTAGTAAACAACCTGCATGGCCTCCACGTCACAGTTGACATTGATTCCTCAGCTGCAGCCCCGCAGGCAGAACTAAACAGCACCGCTGGAAATGGACAAAAACTAAGTTTGTTTACATTCCAAACGGTCTCTCTTATCCTGCATTACACTGCACTGTCCTTGACAAAAAAAGGCCCATCGATGAATGACATGACAGTCTTATGCTGAGATGATTATTATGGGATTAACAATTATTAGCCGATAATTTACTCTGGCTCCGGGCCACTGTCTTACTGACTCATTGTCCTTCCGTTCTAAAACGTGACTGCCTCAGCTTTTCTCAAATATGTCTTATGACTTCCATACGCAGTTACTGGGAGGAAATGCAGAAGTGAAATTTGCCAATGATATGTCTACTGGACTCCAGTTGAGGCTGACTGTGCAATTCCTAGAAAGGTGAACTAACTGGCATACAGCTGCTCACTGGAAAAGACAGATCTACGTGTTAATTTGTCTTTGTTTAGGAGGTTTCAGATGTAGTGAGTAGGGGTGGTACAAGATATCACTACAGCAATATGTTTTGACTTGTGAGATATGCTGGTGCCAAATATCTGTATTTTGTATTCAGTTATATATATATATATATATATAGTTTGGACTTTTGCCAGTTCATGGCTTTTGGCTATTCTACATTGAAATGACATTCACATGGTAACGCGTGTTTTAAATTGCTAAAGAAAGTTCAGTGTTGACCTTGCTGTGATTTGGAGAAGAAATATCGCTATTTAGCTACATATAGTTCAAACTTTTGCCAGTTTATGGTTATTTTACAATGAAGTGTGGCACATGTGGAAAGAGTGTGTTTGTTAAAGACTAAAGAGGCTCTAAGATAAGACTTTATGCACTTTCTTTAACATGTTCCATCTCACTTTGTGTCAAACTGACACCAAATTGCTGCCAAGAGCTACACAAATCCTCCCCTACACGCCTTTAGGGGTCTTATACTTTCTTCTTCAGTTTGACAGATACCGTAATGGAATATATATAAATCGATTATCGCAGAATCGTTGGGAGATCATCTCTGGCTGTTAATCGCACATCGTACCGTGAGTTCCCCTGCCATCACCCCCCCTAGTTGTGTGAGTTGTGTGGCGGTGACAGAGCTGGGGTCTATTTTTAGAGACCCAGTCCATGAACAAACAACTGTCATGTCATGTGGCCCCCTACGATCGCCACTTCCCGGAAGCGAACATGAACACAACAAAAAAAAATGAAAACAAAATATGTCGGGGTGCAAAAATAAAAAACAAAAAACAACTAGAGCGACGTGAAAAGAGAGAGCGGCACGAACCTTGTCGGACTTTGGTTTGTTTTGCAGGAGCTGCTCCAGGTAGAGGTCGGACAGGGCTGTCCGCGCGCTGCTCAGGGGCTCCAGGATGACAGCGGGCTCGTTTTTACTGGATTTTAACGTCATCTTTCCCCCTGTTAGCCGGAAAAAAAGGGAAAGAGGAGGAAGAAAAGCCACCTATGAACCCGATGTGCCCTCCGATCAAGGTCCGCGGGAGGAAGGGCTCGGGGGATACAATAAAAGGCCGCGGGCGAAGGAGCCGCTGATAAGGACGATGCGATAAAGTGAGCGAGAGTCCAAGGTTTGGATGAGCAGCAGGTGAGAGAGAGAAATGAGAGGACACCGCTGACAAAGCAAGTAAACATGCGACTGACTCAGAAGGAAGGCTCCTGCCGCGTTCAGGGGCTCCCTGTCGGCTCCGGAATCACGCCACTCCAGCTCTACAGCGCCACCGCTTTCAACTGGTCGTATCCCCCCCCCCGGCCCAGATTCGGCCTATAGTTACAGGTCTCGATTTGAAAGCTGCAGCAAAAAAATAAATGCTGCTGCTCGACATTAACATCAAGAAAGTGGTTAATATCACACAGTTCTCAGATCATTACACGGGCCCCTTGTCTGTCAAAGAGTTTACTTCAAATCCAGCAAAAGTATATTTCGAATATCATAAGTTATGAACCGTCCATACCCCACAAGTCATCAGGAACAGGTCTGCTTTCTGTCCCCAGAGTCAAAAACTGAACAAGGAGAATCAGAGTTCAGTTTCTTTGCTCCATGTGTGTGGAATTAAATCCCAGAGAACTGCAGGGCTGCTGCTCCTTGTTCTGTTAAAATGATGGTGAAGACTATTATTCAATCAAATAATCAGTCAAATCATTTTAACTCTTTTATTTCTTATTTCCTTCTTATTTTGTATTGTCTGAAGCTGCTTTTACAATTTGTCATGATCCTTTTTATATTGTATGTAAAGCACTTTGAATTGCTTTGTGATTGAAGTGTGCGCTCCAAATAACTTGCCTTTCCTTACATCCGACATTCGTCTGACCACTTTAGGCTCACATCCTTTTAAGCTATCTGGGATGTGTGTTTAATGTTTTTCATTGGAGAAACAGTCACTTTTCACTCAAATAACTCATGGGTGATATAGATTTCTTTAAACTATAATAATAATAAATTAAATATAACTTTTACTTCTCAAATTTTCAAAATGGATGCCACAGCCGACAAGGAATAATATTATCATTTCATGATAAACATTATGAAATTTAATTGTAGGGTATCGTATGCCTGACCCTTACCACATCCACTTAGTTTCTCAATGTAATGAATGTGATGTTATGCAACTGATGTTCAAAACAAACATAGAGACTGAAAATCCCGACGGTTCTTGAACGCAGCATTACCGCAGCATTTTTAGCAGAGCTGCACGATCAGGCGACGAGGAAGCGAAATAACAGAGTGACGGTGACCCAGCAGCCAAGTGGGGATGTGGCTCCCACACGACGCACCCTGCTGCAATGAGACTGTGTCAGTGCGAAATTAGGAAGACATTGTATCAATAGTCAACAGGGACTACTGCATGACTTGATCCGAGCCACATGGTAACAGTGCTGCAAATTTATGGGTGTGTTAGTGAGGGATTATTTGGTTAAGTGATTTAGAAAGTGGTTGGGTTCTTATTCATACAATATGACCCCAAGTGGTTGGGGTCATATTTATACACAATAAGAACAATAGGGCTCAGACTAATTGATATGAATTAGCTTTATACTTCCTTTAATTAATATAAGACTCACGCTGGCAGCATAATGAATATATACACATATGCATAAAAGAGCCATTTTTATACATTAAAGAGAAGAGCTTTGATAGTTGGACACATATATAACTAAATGTTTTCCAGAATCTTTCAAGTCACTTTTTCTGTAGATCCCAGATTGAATGCATTCTCCTCACAACCTCCCCTTTTTGGCAAAGAGAGATATAGAATATGTACAACATGCCCTTTTTAATTTGACTGTGTGTACAGATCACTGCAGTGTATGTACAACCTCCTTTTTATATGAATGATGACTTCTTAACAAACCAGACAGACGGAGGTGAAAGGTTGTTGGTACATATTTATTCTTATTTGGAGGCTGTGCAATGGGACTTGTGTTCTTTTGTTGGACTCCATGCCCTGCCTTTCGATCTACCAGTGTGAAATAGGTCCAAGTGTGAGCTGCACAAACAGCTGAGCCCCACTGATCTCCATTATGAAACACAGGGTAATCAAGGGTGAGGGGAAATTTTTCTAGCCAGGACATGACCTTTCGGTATTTGGATTAGCTCACAGTTTCCTGAGGAAACTCCAGAGGGAGCAAGCACGCATGTGCCATATTCTTCTCTCATGAGAAAGGTCAACAAAACCAAATCATGGCTTCATTGTCATCTACTTGTGCTGAAACACCTCCTTATATATTATATCCATTTATTTGGAAATTACTCTTGATCTGTTTTAAAATGTATTTCCAGGAACATATCCTCAAACAGCGTGACTGGATCAGCTCTCCTCGTACTCAGTGTCATGTTGCATTCTCATGTCCACCCGGATTAGCTGCAGCATTATATCACTGAGCAGTACACAAGACTCCCAGGAGAAGAGAGGCAGATAAAGGTAAAGTCATTGCTAACTGCTAAGCTAAAGTACCAGAAGATATGAACAGTGTGTAAATAATTGAACAATCAATGAAGTTGCTACAATAAAACCGAGCTATAGGGTTGCTTGGATTTAAAGGTACAGCGAGGGCCTGCCTCCCCAGAAAAATAAAATCCCTAATCTACATTTGTGCACTGTAAGATGTTTAGGGAGAAATGTTGGATAATAATATGTGAATTAACAACACACGAGCATCTGGTTAGATTAGTGAGCTTAGATTATCCACACTGCAATCTGTGAATACAGAACACAGCACCATATGCTTCATCATTTCGTTGTGCTGGATTTGAATCATAGAACATTTTATCAAACCATAAATCAACATTAGCTAAATTTATTTGATGTAATATCATATTTCTACCGCAGAACCCGGTTGTGACACTAATCAAGCTACAGGTTTGTGGTGTTGTTGTTAAACTGAGCCTTTCATTGTAGTTTACCAAAGAACATGTATCTAAAGTAATCAGGACTACATTGTTTGAATGTGATCAGGTCAATCTATTTTCATGATCAAAGAGTTCAATAAAGGTTTTGTGGCAACTTCAAGATCATTCACACCACCCCCAAACAAACAGCACTGTAGAGCTATTTCTATTTTGAATGTCAGTCAAAGGGACTCTTTACACGGACTAAGTAGAGGACAATGGTGAAGTTGGAAAGATAACTCATAAGAAAAATGGTAAAACACAAAGAAAGGTAGAAAACAGGTTTTTGTATGATTTTAAGGATCCCTACTCTGAGCTGGAGAGACAAAAGGTTTCTGTAAATATGAAAAAATATAAAGTGACTGATGTATAAAGTGTATAAAAAATATAAAGTGACTGATGTATATCTGATAATGATTAATACAGTGTAACTGTGTAAATGATATGATATACTATTATCATAACACTTTTAATGAGTGAATTGATACCACTATTTACAATAGTGAAGTTATTAATTGTTAGTCGTGTATCCTGCTCAGGGACCGTCTACAAAGTGTAATACAAAAAATAAATGCTACAATATATACTCATATAGTGTGATGTCCCCGAAATCCGCTAACAAAAAAGCAAAGTAGCTCTTGGGATTGTTAATGGGTAACTGCTATATTAAAAAAAAATATTTCCCCACTGAAATGTTTGACTTTTGACACTGGAGGGTTCAGTGAGCTGAAGCAGCACAAACTGCGTCTGCTGAATAGAAGTCAAAGTTCAATCCTCCTAATAATATTCATCCTGAGGTATTTAAACACAAGTAATAAGCTCTTAGTATAGGTGTGAATAGCACTGTCCACTTGTGAGCTAATCTCTTAGGACAGATGTTACCAGCCATTCTGAACAGGGCTGTGGAGACACGCTTCTGGTGTGAACTGATGAACTGAGCTGTCCATCTTTGATTGGATCACCTGAGATCTATCATTACAAGGGAAATTACAATATTCAAACTTTGCTACAAACAACTAGAGGGAATAGCTTCAGGAGCTTTTGTTATTAGGCAATCACAACAACATTACAAAAAGTGTCATCCTCACATCACGTTGTGGTTGTTAAAAAGATTTCCAAAGGAAATCTACAAATATGAAAAAATATAAAGTGACTGATGTATATCTGATAATGATTAATACAGTGTAACTGTGTAAATGATATGATATACTATTATCATAACACTTTTAATGAGTGAATTGATACCACTATTTACAATAGTGAAGTTATTAATTGTTAGTCGTGTATCCTAAATTTCCCTTGGGATCAATAAAGTCTATCTATCTATCTATCTATCTATCTATCTATCTATCTATCTATCTATCTATCTATCTATCTATCTATCTATCTATCTATCTATCTATCTATCTATCTATCTTTCTGTGCATTTTCGGCGTTGCACTTTGTGGACGGTCCCTGCGCACCGTGGGTCACAGTCGGATGCACATGAATACATCCCAGTCTCTCTGCAGCTCGGAAGAAAGTTATCCTCAAGAACTTCTCTTCTTTACTCTGATCTAAAGGATCTGTACCAACACCGAAGAAGAGAGGAACGTTCTCTCCATCTCTATTGTCAAGAGGAGGAGGGGATCCACGCGCGCATCAAACTGCTCCACCTGTGCCACGGAGGTCCCAGCTGTCCAACATTAAACCGCCTCACAGGAGGAACTGTGCGGAGTTCAGTGCTCAATCTCATTTCATAATGTCACAAGCTGAGAGGCTGCAGTGAAGCCTGGAGAGCAATACAACTTTTCCTCGGAAGCCTCGTTTCTGCGTCCAAACGGTGACTTTGGAGTATATTCTCTGATCCTCTTGACTATATTCTCTGTTTGTGCACAGTTCTGCACTCGAGATGTTTGTTCGGCTGCAGAGGAAGCTGCAGACTCAGCTGGTGTCTGCTCTCAGAAGCACACGGGCGCCATTGAGACTCAAGCTGCAGACCCGCGCCTGTGCAGCGACCTCCTCAGCTCTCCACTTGCACAGCGACCACCTCGGTGAGTGTAGTGCCTTTGATTTAAGGCTTGCTAGATATAAACGTGCACGTGAGTCCAACTTTGCACAAACAAATTGGTGTTAACACCTTTTGTCCGGGTCCGCCAGTGGTCAGCTATGAGGGCACCGAGATGCGGCTGAACTTCGTGTGGCTGCGGGACCACTGCCGCTCCGCCTCGTCCTACAACTCCAAAACCAACCAGAGGATCCTGGACACCAGCAGCATAGAGCTCAACATCCGCCCTGTCACTACAGCAGTGGAGGGGGGGCACCTCGTCCTCACGTGTAAGTCTGGGGGGAGCTGGGAAGCACCAAGGGCTGCAAAGCAAGCCCATGGTGCTTTGTCAAATTATAGATTAATCCAAAATAAATACAGTGTTATGAGTCACAGTTATACATTCAGTACAAAATGTCAGGGTGAAAAAGCAAAAGACTTTGGCCCAAGAGACCCCGGGGTCACTGCATGTCACTGGGTGGATTTTTGATCCCTTGCAGTTGATGATGAAGTATCCCATCATAATTTTGGTGGATCCTGCATCATTGCATTATCCTTTAGACTGAGTCTACATTCCAGACAATTGTGTGCTTACATGGTGCATGCTTTCAAATAAATTCAGTTTCATCCAATATCTCCAAACTAAGAAAGCAGAAACCATGGGGCCACTTGGTGAGGCTGTTTCGGGGGTTCACAACTCAAAACGTTATACACTTTATCTGGGTGTTTGGCTAACACCGTTTTAATATTTGAACTAACCTGCTATGCATTTACAACACTATCAATAAGTGTCCATGAAAAACTACGTGACATTTACGTTATATTGCATCTGACAGGAGCGAGCAGGGACGGTTCATACTCTACACTCCAGAAGATACTATGACCTACACTGTAACAAGTTTGACTGGGGTTAAATAATATTTACTGAATATATAATAGTAACTTTTACATGATGAAACAGAGTGTGTAGTTTTGACTGACATGTCTCTTTTTCTCATAGTGATCTGTTGACCAAACTTCAGGTAACTGTTATACTCAAAAGGTATGAAATTGAGTTAGCTCTAAATAAATTAATGAAACAAAGAGACATCTAATAATATTGACTACATTTATAACTGAAATTCAAAGTATTGAATGTATAAATACATAACAATATCACTGTAATTGTGTAGAACTAAGCAACCATATGCTAAATATAAGTTAGAATAAGGACTTTAGTGAATCCAAATCCATTTTAACCCAGATTATTAGTGACTCTAAATTAACTTCCTGCAGATAATTGTTAAACCTAAATAAAATTCATATCTAAATTAAGTTCACCCAAGATAGGAGTTAATCTAAATTAGTAGGACTCTAAATAACTATTGCTCAGATAATAAATAAATGTAAGTATGCTTTCCTTGTGAAATTCATTGTGATTTACCTAATCTTACAAACGTTTTGGTTTAGATTTAGTTAATTTAGTTATATTTATAATACTTTCGCATTCAATTTGTAGCATTTAAAATCAATTATATTGCATCATTTTGTTGCTATAATTTTTTTAAGTAACCAATGGTCGCAATTTATACAGTGCCAATTGTGAAGTGAAGTGAACTTTTCCTCCAGGTCATGATGAGATTTTACTGCTCAAAGATTCACTGTGTTGAGAGATGATTCTTTGGGTGTTGTCAGTAACCATAAAACAATTATTCACAACTCAAAGGAAAATTATGTAATGTGTGATTATCGACCTTTATATGCAACTAGACAGTGGAAACACCTTTGAAATGGCTTCGTCTAAGTTTTAACTATTGCTATACAGCCAAGGTAAATCATTTACAGATCTTTAATGACCAATGTAGCAGAAAGTAGATATATAGGTGATAGTTTGATGTTGGGTGCACCTGTGATTTCCAGGAATAGTTGTATGAACAAGGTTTTAATATGACCTGTGAAGACAATTGCCTCCTCTGGTTTAGACTGTGTTGTGTCTTATGCAACATTTTCACATGGTAAGGAGCTACCTGAACAAGTAAGAAACCAGAATGTGAGGCTTAACAAAGATGGGAGGGGGGGGGGAATGAACATTGGTAGACTTAAGTCCTTGCACACATGACTATACCATAAACAAACCAGAATCAGCTGGAGGCAAGAGACTGAGCAGGTCTGTCTTAGAGTTTAGAGATTATAACATGGCTTTAGAAGGGAGATTAAGGAGAGTGTTAGTTGAGCAGGAAAGTGTGCAAATAACAAGTTTGACCGGTTTGTCAGGGCAAAGAAGTGTGAACAAGCCAAAAGCTCCTTGGAGGAAATAATAAGCTGCTGTGAGAACTGTACTGTTCTTCTTTGCCTGTTTCGAGGAGAAGAACAGACTGAAATACAGCTGCTGCAGTAGTTAAGAGGTGTATGAAGAACACTACCAATAAGAGAGACCAACAAAAATGTTACCAGAATATAGTCACTATTTACACAGTCTTGCATTGAAGAAACAGTCAGATAGGTGCTTATGATTTGGCGAGAGGACCATGGCAGGAATTGGTGACATTGCAAGAAATCAACCATTGGAGATGACCTCCCAAATAAAAACCGTTACTCACAAAACTGACAGATTTGACTTTGCCAAAGGTCTCAATAGGAGGAAAAGGATGTCGGCAGCATATTCATTGGCTTCATAATTTTACAGATGTTGACCTGGGGGGGTACTCACTTTTGTTATATACTGTACATGCTGCTCATTTAATGTATTCTATTCTTAATTAGATCTTCTATTGGAAACAAAGAAAACTTTGCTTTATTTCTCATGGCAGTGTGTCCATTAACACTGCTTAATGAATATTATGTAGGGACACAGCCCCACCCTACCCAAGTAGTGTCTGAAAAGGCAGATTAATGGTTCTCTTGGGTCTGAGCTACTGTTGTAGTCCAGGTGACAGAAGCTGCAGGATTCTCCTTTCAAATGATAACATGTGCTACACATGATACAGCACAGAACCCTCCTCCTCTCCTTAATCACCCAGATGGTGGAGACCTCCAAAGCCCCTGAGCTGTTACCCCAAGAGGCCCCAAGCAGACAGAGTTGAACTAGCTTAAGTACAAAATAGCTGGAGCCATCCCTTATTCTGTCTCCACCAGGAGCCTGCTGCTGCACGCGGACGCAAAGCAGCCATGAGGGATTTAGCTGCCGCCTTTCAAAGTAAGAGGCGTAAATGGTCCCT
Organism: Pseudopleuronectes americanus; assembly: GCA_038501795.1. Lineage (NCBI taxonomy): Eukaryota > Metazoa > Chordata > Actinopteri > Pleuronectiformes > Pleuronectidae > Pseudopleuronectes > Pseudopleuronectes americanus. The sequence continues at coordinate 6,738,033 of CM076728.1, read as the reverse complement.
CAGCAGCCAGGTGTGGAAAAGGAAACAGGTGCCGCGGTGTTCCTTGGCAGTGAATTTAAGTGGCTTCTCACTAAGCGCTCACTCTCACACTTTCCCTGCCCTGCGAACCCTCAGTTTTTAAACCGTGTGATCTGTCCACCGAGCTGGGTCAGCCCCAGCATGACCCGGAAGATATAGTGCTGTCAGCGCATTCAGAGTCAGACAGCTTTGGAAAGTCCAGTCTTTTGGTCCATAGGCACCAGTTTGGCTCATATATTCATCACCTGGCTCCATGGAATATTCTCTGAAAAGTCAATAAACATGTCAAATAAAAAATTTGGTTGAAAGTGGTTGATAAATCTAGCATCTGCACAAACATTGAATGGGTTTTTCCTTGACCAATACTACATCCTTCCACAGGGTTTTGTGGTAATCCATCTGGTAGATTGTGTTATCCTGCCATAAAACAAACATTGAACTGTGTGTCCCTGGTGGTCTGGTTTGGTAGTGCAGTGGGTTAGGGTTGCAATCTTGCTCGGTAAACTTTTCACTAATCAGTATTTTAGGTGTGGTTTGATAATATTGAACAATATATATCCAAGTTAAGGATTGGCCCGGGGATGATGTGGTTAAGCACAGTTGCCTCACAGGAAGACTGTTCTTGAATCAGCTGGAGTCTGTCTGGGGGGAGTTCTCCCTTGTGTTTACCTTGGTATTCGCTGTGCTCCAGCTTCCTCCCACAGTCCAAACACATGTTAATTGGGATTAGGATAAAACTAATGAAGACCAGTTAAAAGCACAGTTTTTACTGCAACTAATATTTTCCATGTCTGTTTCCCAGGGCATGATGGTCATGTGTCCAAGTACAGCCTAAGCTGGTTAGCTCAGAACAGCTATGAGAGGAAGAGGCAGAGCACTGTCCAGCCTCGCATCCTTTGGAACTCAGACATCTACAAAAACCAAAAGGTACCATCAGCCAAGTGGGAGAAGTTTATGAGCTGTGATGACGAACTGAAGCAGTTTCTTCAGAACTATCTTCTTTACGGGATCGCGTTTGTTGATGATGTCCCAGCCACAGTGGAGGCCACGGAGGCAGTTTCCAAGAGGGTCAGTCTTATCAGGTATGCAATGTCTCTTTTGGCCTCTGCTGCAGTGAAGCTCTTGGCTAAAGACATTCAGCATTAGCCAAACACAGCAATTACAGCGTTGTACACTTATTCCTTAAACTCATGTGTTTTGTGTTTCACTCACAAGAGAGACCACGTATGGAGGAATGTGGAGCTTTACTTCCGACCATTCCAGAGGAGACAGCGCCTACAGCCAGCTGGCCCTGGATCGCCACACTGACACCTCCTACTTTCAGGAGCCATGCGGGTAAGTTGACAAGTGATCGACTGAGGTGGGGTTTCAAAACAGCCTTAAGTAAAAGGTTATTTATTGTGATGCACTGACATTTGAACCAAACAAAGTCCATCTTTAACTTGTTTTTAAGACTCCTTGTTTATTCTTCTTTTTGCAGAATACAGGTTTTCCACTGCCTAAAGCACGAGGGCACTGGGGGAAGGACACTACTTGTAGATGGTTTCTACGCTGCGGAGAAATTACGGCAGCGGTCGCCTGAAAACTTTGAGCTGCTGTCCAGTGTGCCTATCGGACACGACTACATTGAAAACACTGACACCCACCGGAACCACATGAGCGGCATCGGCCCTGTGCTAAACGTCTATCCTTGGAACGATGAACTTTACCTGATCAGGTATGACTGTTACATGTGATGTCATACTCACATTTGAGCAGTAGCTAATTATCAGACATTGTATTATAAGATTCATGTTTGTCTTCAAATCCTGTTTAGCAAATTAGCAAGTAAAGCACATTTCTCTTTTTTTATTCAGTGTAGTATTTTATCCACATTTTTAACTTACCATGACATTGTATTTCTTTCCAAAATGTTGTCTTCTTGGCTTACAATATTCGGGTTTTTACACAACAAAACAACTTTGGTTTAGTAAAAAGATGGTTAGGGTAATTCAGATCTTTTCAAATTTTTAGAACTACCAGTTGCTAACTATTTGTGCTAGAATCTCATGTGACCCATAGATGTTTTCCAGGAGTGGCTAAAATCTGGGAGCAAAAAGCTTCTGCCTTGAAAGTTATGTGGCTTCATTAACTGTGACCATGCTGCAAGAATGAGATCATCACAAGATATTTAAATATTATTACTTTTGATCTTTACAAGACTCCTCATTTAGTTATTGCATTGCTTTTCTGAAATATATAAATTTGGTTTGGAAACTTTGTAATGACTTTCTTTCTAGTTGAGTAAAGGAATATTCATTTATTCAGTATTTAAACTTCTCTTTTGACAGATACAACAACTATGACCGATCGGTGATAAACACAGTCCCCCATGACGTTGTCCAGAGATGGTATGCGGCACATCGAGAGTTGACAACAGAACTAAGGCGGCCAGAGAACGAGCTGTGGGTCAAACTGACTCCAGGGAAAGTAAGAAAGTCACATATTTTAAATTCCGTCTTAAAAAGAAAGAATACTGTCAGTCTCACTCATTAAATATGGAGTTTAAGGACTTTGGAATGTAAACAGAGAGATAGAAGGTTAAACTCAAATCACTCTAATCTAATAATCGCACCCTCTCTCTTCTTGATTAGGTGGTTTTCATAGACAACTGGCGAGTCATGCATGGGAGGGAGTCGTTCACCGGCTTGAGGCAGCTGTGTGGGTGTTATCTGACCAGGGATGACGTCCTCAGTGCAGCACGTGGCTTTGACCTGCAGGCCTGATCCTGGACATGATCGTTGCTTCACTTCTGTGCCTTGTTGTTCAGCTTTTTTAATATACGATTACTCAGGTCTGCACTTCAGAACAATCACAACAGTCTAAGCCTTTCCCATTGGGCAAAGGGATATTATATGTAAGGTCATGTACGTTTTGTGCAGGAATTAGGAATGATCCTGAGAAGAGCCCATTCAGTTTCGATTCAGATTCCTTTGTGTATCCCAAAGGAAATAAATCAGACAAACAGAGAGTGAAATTTAGTGCAGGTCCAAACAAAAAGCCAGATCTAGTGAATTTAAATGTTTCATAAGGGGATTTTGGGCCTTGATGGAGATTTGCACTCTACTGATTTATCGCTTTATATTTTTTCATTCACCTAATCATCATCTAATTTCCACAACACTGGTGTGATATTATCAATAAAGACTCTGTTAGTCAGATACTTGTTCACCTGCAACACATACAGTCAATGGTCACTTTATTAGGAACACCTAGATGAAACTGTGTAACTGTTCTTCAGCTGTTGAACCTCCCACATCTCTCACTTCTCACACACAATGTAAGCATCACATTGTAGAAGAGTGCATACTGTTTAAAAAGTACCTCAACTGGACTTGGTTCAGTTTCTTGAAGATATTTCACCTCTCATACGAGAGGCTTCTTCAGTTCTAACTGACTGTTGGGAGTCTCAGGTATTTAACTTGTCGGGTTGTTAGGAGTCGTTACCTGGGAGGCCGGACCCGCCCCGATGCTGGTTTCACTGGGAGTCGTTAGCGGGTCATTGAGATAAACATCACCTAAGTCACGTGTTTCAGAACATATCAGATGTTTCATCTTAATCGCTTACAAAATATGACTCACATTCAAACTTCTGTCACTGCTTAGACTGTAGATTGCTTTTGTATTTCCTACTGTTATTGCTACTTCTACTACTTCATACAAATTCAAGGCAGTTGCTTCTGCAGGATTCAGAAATCCCACCACTGTTTCTTCAGTGAATGCATTTTGTAGTCGCAGATAATGTAACTGCACAGTGTTGTTTGATTGGCAGGTAGCTGCATAGTTAAATCAACGCCAAGCTTTAGGCTAATGTGAAGATAACTCAGAGGAATAATGGCACACAGATGCTAGCTCTGTAAATCTACTCTATGCTACCAACAAAATGTTTATTGTGATATCATACCATGTTCACTTTAGTGTGTCAGCATGCAAACATTTGCTATCAGTGCCATAGTAGCATTTCACTTTTTCAGTGTTTGGACCAAGTTGTAGATCCTCCAGTGGACTGACATTGGCAATGAAAGTTAAAGCTACATTATTGTTTTATGACAGAAAGCTCAACCTGAAAGTCCAAGGTTGCAAGTAACATTAAGGACCACGTGTTTTACAGCAGTGCGATGTGCACGTAACAATACCAGTGATTAGTGAGTCGTGGCTCTCAGTCTAAATGCCAACCTTTAACTCCATGACTGCATACAGATAATCACATGTAGAGACTTTGTCTCCAAATTCATTTAGGTGTTGCAGACTAAAAATCACATATTTCAGAAATGTCACATCTATTTGTAAATCCACACAAAACATAGAGCCAATTATTGCTGACTTACAGTCATTGGAGACTTATAACAATTTCGTACAACATCTGCTCATCTCCACGTCTTTATCATAAAACCACCATGGCAGACGAGCCCATGTCAATTATGACAAAGAGATCACTGCACTGATTTCTTGCTATGGTGACGACGTGATTGTAACACTGTGTCAGTGTGAAACCGTCCCTACATTCTGCCTAACAAGCTGTTAACAGCCTTCGTTTGATGGACCACAGCTGTGGTGCAATATGCTGTTTAATACCAGTCGAAATTAGGTTGGCAATGGCTGAGGTGGAGCCTGCATGAGTCCGATTTAAATGAAGGTGGTGGAACCAACTCACCATTTTGGTCCATGAAGATATACAGCAACATTTAAAGGAATCAACATACTAAAGATGTCATTTTATTGTTGCAGTTTTCATTCTGCTTTGGTTGATTTGCATAAAATCAGTGGATTTGGTTGTGCCACAGAAAAGGCAGTTAAATATTAGCTTTTACAATATACAGTCGTTTTTGCCAGAGCCAGTAATTTTCTGTTTAACCATTTATAATTGACCAAAGTGAAAATATTAAAAAAGAATCTGATCAGTGCATAAATTCTTGACATGTTTTTAGTGTCAAGACTGAGTTCTGAGGGACACTACCCTGACTGTATGATTTACAGTGTGAAGCTCCTCTGCAACTCTGCTGCCCCCTATAGATGACACATCGAGGGAATTGCATGACACAATGACTCATAAAACACAACATTTTATTTTCATCAAAATCTGTAAATCTTAATGCACAAAAACACTCACTAACAGTTGCCCGATAATTTGTGTCACTAAACAATTAATCAAAGACTAGGATCCCATTCATCCTTCCCTTCAGTTCAAACCTAAAAGAGGTGTGTAAGACATGTAAAAGAAAGACAGAAGCATACAATGAGTCTGTTGCAGATGGCTGCAGTTATATGAGCGACAGCACCAATCAACCTGAAATTTGCACAATGCAGACTCCAACTCTGACCTCATCACATCAGCATTGTAAAACAGAAATGTATTTATGTATTGATTCTTAAAATAAATTCATAGAGTATAGCCTAAATCATATTTAAAAACAGATGCAATGATTGTCACACTTTGAAAACTTAAAAAAAACGAACATGGTGTTAAGATGTTGTCCGTTGCTCCTGCAAAGGTGTGAGAGTGAACACAAATGGTAAGAGTGACACAGCAGTAAAAGACTGTATGGTAAATACACAGGATGCAATGTCATGTATGGTATTTATTGATTCTGAGAATGACGTATGTTCAGGCCTGAACTTCCCGGACACCCTGCTGTTCAGATCAGTGACGTCACTCCAGTTGTTCTCAGCAGGTCTTATTCTAGGCCTCTGGCTCATCTCCCCCAGCATGGAGGTTTCCGGCTGTGGTTGCCGTGGGAACGCTCTCAGTGGCTTCCTGGGCCGTGCGAGAGCTCCCCCTAGTAGACAGAGAGAGAGTTGACGTGACTCTTTTTCAATTAATCACAGGGTGACATGCAACACGATGAAGCTCAAGTCTTACGTCATCTCGTTGGCCTCTGGTGCCTTCACTACTTTGTATCTATGCCTCTTCACAGTGTGAGCGATGAACCACACGGCCAAGATGATGAGCAGGCATCCGAGTAACGCGCCGATCACTGCACCAGCAATCACTCCATCTCCCACTTCTGCTCAGGAATTACACAAGTTGTAATGTCATTATGCATTTTGGTAATCTACAAACACTTAAAAAATCAAACAAACCAAAAATGGGATCATACCGGCAGTCAGCTCTATGGTGCAGGTTGAAAAACCGGCAAAATTTGTCGCATTGCACTGGTACTCCCCAAATTGAAACTGGGAAATGTTAGTGATTTTCAATATTCCAGCTGGGCTTGCTGAGGGAACACAAGCACATAAATTTGTTTACAAATAGATGAATGTGAGGCCATTTATAATATATCACAAATACACTGAGACCGTACTCACTTTGACCCAGAACAGGCATCCTGGTCTTAGCCTGGTCCAGTTTGGTCCAGGTGTATGTAGGTGTCGGGCTTCCAAGCTCACTGTGGCAGGTCAGAGTGACCAGGTGACCCGACTCCACGTCACCGTGGACGGCGCAGTAAGGAGTAGACGGCCTCTCTGACAGACCGTAAGAAAGAGGCCAGGATTTATTAGGTGAATTTACAGTTATTTCTTTAAATGTTTATACTTTTATGGTGTTGTTCATTTGTTTTGTTTTTTCGAATATACTGAATATTCTCATACTTTCTTTTCACATGCTATACTTCACCACTATACTGGATAGTAACATAATGTATCATCAGAACTGAGTCTGATCAGAGTTGAATTAGTGGTCAGTTTATAAAATAGCAGCAGCCAACATGGATGTAAAACACTGGTTTTGACAATGCCCTGAAATTACTGATGGAGAGGAACCATCAACAGAGAAGTGAAAGAAGAAGAGATGACGTCAGCAGAGAGACGAGGAGTGGGTGTCATCCTCAGAGGACACTGAAAGGGATCATGTGAAATTACATCTGGGAGTGGATCATTAGTTGACAGATTACACCAGGGTTGTAATATATTGATTCATTATAACATGGACCCACTTGGGTATTGATATAAGTCTGAATAGAGCTCAGTTATTGTGTGTATCTGTGTAGTTTTTGTAATATCTGCCTCTGAGATTTTGCATTTACGCCAGTGCAATAAAGGTGATTTAAATGTCCTCTTTGGTGCTCACCACACCACGAAACGCCACAGCACACTACAGGCACTTTTATAAGGGATAATTTCTTCTCTCTAAAGCGCCTCCCTCTTGTGGAATTTTTTTTTAAAGGTGTTTATACCAATTTGTGAACTACTCCTGTAATTAAAGGTTTTCCATGAAGGTGGCAGATTTGAGATGATTTGTGTCTTTTATGTACGTCAGATAACGGTCTTGTCCTCATTTGTGCCTGTTGCTGCCCAGCAACCTATGTTTTTCCTCATCTGTAAAGAGCAGCAGCAGCTGCATGCGATTGAACACACACACACACACACACACACACAGATACACACAGTCGTTTCTTTATGACTTCAAAGGACATTCATTGACTTGCATATCTGTCCTGGAGACGTACTGTATCCTTAACCTTTACTATTATACTTGCCTGATCTTGACTCTATATGTCTTCACTGTAAAATTCAAACATTTACATTACCGGGACTTGCTTTTTGGCCCCAAAGGAAGGAACAAGTCCCCATAATGTGACTGTGTAAATTGATTCTGATCCCCATAACATTAGTTCAGTTGGACATCACACATACCAACTGACTGGGGCAAAAACAATACCCTGCTTCTGACCAATGGCGGCGTGTGAGGTAATGAACCATGGAGGTACATGGAGTTCACCTGGGCGTGTCCCATCCAAGGCAATTGGATTGTTAAAATGGTATTCGTTTTGCTTGTTGTTAAACAAGTAGGAAGTTTTGTGTGTTTCCATTAGACGTCAGGAGGAACAAAGTGTGTTGGGCGTGGTCACACTCTCTTTTCCTGGTACTATATATGTTCAATTGTGTCGGCCCTACTGATTATAAGGCTTTCAGCGTACTGAGAGGACAGTTCTGCTAAAACATCTTTTAATTGACATAAATTCACATGTGATATCAGTAACGGTATTAACATACACAGCAGGGGGTAACGCTTGTTTGTAAATTATGATGGACTGCTCACTCTCGTTAAAAATACTACCATAATTCTCCATAATTAGCCGAGATGAAAATCATCTTTGACTGAGTGACAATCAGCACGAGGACGAGTGCATCCATATTCTTACACATGCGTCACAGTCAGGGTGGAGAGACCAACCTGCAAACACTTTCACCAAGGCAGACGTCAGGAAATACAAGACGTGTGGTTCGCACACAGTGGATAAATGTTCTGTATGCAGTACAAGGATGCAGTCACAGTCCCACTCTAATTTCCAACGCTGACAATGAGGAGACTGCTACAGTAACCATGGAAACTAGTGAGGATACTGAGGCCTGAGAGGTTGTCGTGGTAACTCGGTGAATGAGAAGATTCAAACCGAATGCAATTCCCGTACCACGCTATTCAGGGCCAGCGCTTTAATGAATTTGTTAATGCTCCTGCGCTGATAATAGATATGGTAATCTCAGATGTGGGAAGGGAACTAAAACACTTGTGATGTGAAAATATTCTCACTTCAGTTAAATTTGGCCTGATGTAATTCACACTGGGATTTCAGGTTTAAAAAAAGACCAGAGGCTTAATTAATTTATAACTTTACTTTTCCATGAGGATTATAGAGAAACACAAAAAGATAAATGAGTAAGCTCAATACTACAGGTTAAAAAAAGTCAAACATATAACTTGAAACCAATAATAAAACTGGATTGGACATTTTTTGTATTCTTATATATGAATAACTGCACTTTCTCCTTCCTCATGCAGTCTCACCCACTCTCAGCTCAAGTCCAGGTGTGAGTGCAAAAAACTTCCTCTTCTTCTTATGCTATCGTTAACTGAGATATTCAACTGACAGGGAAGTACACAAAGAAGGAACCATTTACCAAATATATTCAATAATGTGTGGCTTGGCTTAACGCAACAGAGCTGACAGTAAACAAAGATTTACTTAACCTATGTGCACCTAACGGAATCAGGAATTGTGCACGTGTTGGACATATTGGCCCCTCTCTTTAAATTGTGGCCCCTGTATTGCCCCTTAATAAAAAAATCCTAGACCTTGCACTGCCAAAATTGTGCAGATTCTGGGCTACAGACGTCATTGGAAGTCAGTAGCTTCCTATAAATCTGAGCTTAAAACGTAATTTGATAGAGTATAGCATTGTGTTTTACCTAATTCGTTGTGTTATTCTAATGTAATGCCTATGTTTTAATGTTTATCTCCTTTTATTTATTCCTGTGTGGCTATTTTTATTAGCTTTTATGTATTCTTTTATTTGTGAAGCAGTTTATAAAATGCAGCATAAATAAAGTAATATAAAGTGTTTTTCCATCGCTGTTTAACTAACAACACAAAAGGTCATGAGAGGTCATGAAACTTACCATGCACGTTCACAGCGATGTTGACCTGAGACTTTCCGGTCACATCAGGGAAGTTGTGAACCTCACAGGTGTAGTATCCACTGTCTGATGGCTGCATATTGTGTATTGTTATGGAGGCGTTTTTGTTTGTGTCTGGAGAAGAGGGAGGCTGGATTCTGCCCTCATACGGTTTGGAAATTACCTCCTTTCCTGACTGATAGTAATAGATCTGAGGGAAAACAGTGACAAAACAGGACAACTGACTCAATACAGACGCTTGTTTCCCTGTATTGATAATTTTAGACCAAGGAAAACGTCTTATTGGCATATTATTGGATGGTTCAGGCCTATATGATGCTCTAATCACCTTAATCTGTGTTTCAACATCAGCTGATTAAAGTGACAGTGATGCAGCTCTTAGACAAACATACAAATTCAGAGATCTGGGATTTTCTTGTTTTTACCTTGTTCTTTTAGTTGCACATAATTAAGGGAAAGGCAGATAATTAAAATAGTTTTAACCAAACAGAAGTTTGTCCCTTATCAATAAAGCAAGTTTTAAAAAGTGGTAATATGCATATTCTCAGCTATTGACATTACATGCATAGTAATACAAATAAAAAGGTACAAAGTTTAATTCCATCCAGCAGGTTGGACAGTTTAATTTGAAATGTAGGTGCACTGGGATCAGAACGTTAGTCACTAGTAACAATGTTACAATAACTCAAAACCAGCCCTTATCTGATTTCTGCTATAGTTTTGTTGTCTTAACGAGGTGTGCCTCCCAACTGTTAGAGAGGAAAGGTTTATGAAGATAATTCAATCTTTTAAAGTAGATATGAGTAACTAAATGGTGAATATCTTGCAATATAACAATATATTATCTTAAATGGTAAAGCACGTCACAAAACATAGTTTAAAGTTCTTTACAAAAAAAACAGGAAAGAATAAATAAGAGAATAAAAACACTAAATGTAAGTCAGAAATTTCAGCATGATCTTCCATTTAAATGATTAAAAGTAGAATGAAGTAAAATCAGGGAATTCTGTAAGATGATGAGTTTTCAGATGAACATCCACCCAGTGTACATCCAACTGGAGTGTTGCAATGCAATAACTACAATAGCATTCAGTGCACACCTCACCCTACAATTGAGCTGCACCAACTGCACACACTCATAGATATCAGTTCTCTACATGCGCCTGATTTCATGCATTATTCTCTGGGAAATCAGGGGAAATTACACAAAAGTTCTATCTCCAAAAGTTAAAGGAGGTGAAATAAAAAAAGACTCGGATCTGCTCCTTTGTTCCAATATGCGCCAAAAGTTCATGGATCTTCCTGAGCTCCTTCTACCACGTGTCAAGAAAATCAGGTCAGTAGTTTTTGCGTTATTGTGCTAACAGGCAGAGACAAAGCAATGGAAATATAACCTCCTTCACGGATGTTTAACAGCAACACAACACATTTTAGTAGAAACTTGTGTTTTTCTATTACTAAAAGCCAAAATACAGTTAACACACTGATCTGCTCAACTCAACAAGATGAACAGTGGCAGGTTTTGAGTCAATATGAAATATCCTAATTACTCAAATTTTATCATTGAAGAATTTGACCGAACACGACAGTGAAGCATCCTTAACCCTTGTTTTATGGACATTTTATATTCGAGCACATTAAACCTTCCTGATTTCATGCTACACCCTGATCTGAGCAGCGATGTGTATCTACCTGCTTTGGGGCAGCTGATGACATAAAGTCCCACTGGATGGTGAGGCCGGAGGTGTCCGCAATAGTCTCAAACTCACACTGGAGGAGGACACTTCCACCCACTGTAACGTTGATGGATTTGAACGGCGTACTGACTGTGATCAGCTCAACCCGTCCTGCAAAACAACAAGCTCGTCAGGCTCCAGGCAAATCCAAAACCAAACACAATTTACTAAAATGTCCTCGATCAGAAGGAAGAAGCAGAGAGGTTCTTACCCATGATGCTTGCAAAAAACAACAAGCCCAACATGGAGGACATCATCTTTCACAAAAAGTTGGAGAAAAAAGTTTCTTCTGAACTGATCTTTCAACGGTGTTCACCGCTGTATTTCAAGGCAGCACCGACAGTGAGAATGAAAAAACCTTTCATAGAGTATCACAGGCAAGGTTACAGTATGCGTAATGGACTGATACTGCGCACTTGATAACACAGTGTTTGCATATGCATGTTTGCCAGACTGGGTGTGTGTTGTTTTTCAAAAGCGGTCCATTTGGCCGTTAATAATTTTGAATTTTGGGCGGTGGCGGATGAAACAAACTCACCTGTTTAGTTAGTGCAATAAATACAGTTTGTATTTTAAATCACAGCAATCGGGCGCTACAGTCAGTGCGGCCTTGCCTGTGTGATGCTGTTGACTTAATGTGGCAGGTTAGGACCACAGTGTGTCGTGACACTGATAGTTCATTCATTTTTCAGCACTTTGGCAGCATGTTCACTCCTCCTCCCATTGTCTTGTAAGTCCCCTCGGGTCAGGGCTTCTGGCGAAGAAATTAATGCAAATTTAATCTCCACCTGGCTGCTATTGCTCGCCACAAGGAAGTGTAAGCCAAAGCTCTGCAACACGCTGCTTATCACCGGGGAGTTCACTCCCTGGTGCAGCATGCTTAATAAAGGCCGTTTCCCCTTTGTCTTTTCTTTTCCCCTTCGCACGGCGTAGAGCACAATGCTGAGGGAGCTGAGGGAGTGCATCGCACATGATTAATTGTCTGTAATTACCAGAAGCTGACATAAGTGATTAACAATGTGTAAAATGTTGATCAGGGGTGACTGGAGGGAGGGTGGTGTGGGAAGTGGAGGGAGGCCTGTAGAGCTAATTATCCACAGGACACTTACGTGATAGGTTAGGAAGTGAGGCCATCTCGGTGTCTCAGGACTTTGCCTGAACAGAACAATATGTGTTGGCAGCTGTGGACAGAGCTGCGGAGCGGAACAACAGAGGGCCGCACTTTAAATAAACGCCATCAACAGCATGACTCACTGATCAGCAGGGAAACGGTTCTGAAGATTCAAGTGTGGGTAAATGAGGGATAAGAATGACGGAGAAAGAGGGTAGAAACACTGCAGGGGGTTCATGGATGACCAGAGGAAAATATTAGTGTTACTCACTGACACGTGACAGCCCGTGTCACAATCCCATCGGACATTGGGCGAGAGGCGGGGTACATCCTGGAGAGGTCACCAGTTTATCCCAGGGCCAAATTACAAAGAGAAACAGCCATTCGCCCTCTCATTCACCCACACGGATAATTAATCTGTTTTTCGTTCCTTGGACTGTGGGAGGAAGTCAGAGTACCCGGAGAAAAGCACACAGACACAGAAAGATCTTGGAAACACCACACAGTAAGACCCGGGCAAACCGGGAAACAAGAAACTGCCTCCTGTGCGTCGACAGTGCACCTCCGTGCCATCCTCGATTTAAGTCAAAAGTAATAATAAAGAAATAGAAAAGTCAATTAAGGATGTATTTTTAAATAAATACTGCATGATTTATGTCATCAGTTTTCTGGATAATTATATTATCAGTTGCTTCACCTATTACTTCTAATCACTGATATCAATTGCAGGTTGGAGGTGTTCATGTTTTATGACTTCTGAAGGAATGGGGCACACCAGAAAGAAATTCTGAACCACTAGATCCGCGGAAATGTGAGCTATGCTAAAGTAACACATCTTAGTTTAGCATTTCAACATGCTGATACTTGCTCATTAGTATTAAGAACAAAGTATGAGAATGTCATTAACTATGCAGATATTTGGCAATAAACCAAGATATTGGGCTAATCTAACTGTGACAAGTTAATGGTCCTGAAACAAAAGTCAAAGGATCCAGTTAGATTGGGTACTATATACTATGTTCCAAATTCAATTAAAATCTCAATGTCATGAAAAATGATAAAAAATGTCTATCTATTGACAACAAAGAAAACATCAGGGTTCCCCAGAATCTAGGGATCATCCTCTGGGGATCATGAATGTCTGAACAAAATCTCAGACCAGTCCATCTCAGACTTCTAACACACCAGTCACTTGGCTGACAGGTTGCTCAGAATATCTATAATAACAAATATTATACAAATAGTTAAGTGGACTGTTGCCATTCACAAATAGAAGCACTTCTCAGCATGGGCTATATTTAATCTTAATTATATTACATTAATGGCTCCCCGGTTTCGACGCTGGATGTGAGTGGGGGGTCAATGACGCGCCCGCCGCACAAACACAGAGAGCCGTCTCACACAGTGATGTGGAGGCTGCTGGGTGTGGAGCTGTGGCCTGCTACAACCTCCCCCCTCCAGCTGGTCTCAGTGCACCTCCTCCTCACACACAGGTTAATTCATCCACCCACAACGACCTGCGTTTCCCTGTCTGCAGACTGAGAGGAGGTGGGAACCAAAGCTCTGTGTGAACCAGAGTGCACATTTGAGATGTTGTGTATTCCTTTTTTCTTTTTCCTTTCGGTTCGGTTGAGATGCTGAATCTGCTGTGGCTACTGAGGAAGGCAGGGATGCAGTTCAGGAGTTGGCCAGCAGATGACAGGCCAGGCTGTCAGATGCTGTGCGTTTCTTTGTGAACGTGTTGTGTGTCGAGGAGGCGGCACAGTGGCAACAGGGCCCAGAGCACCACTCTCCAGGCTTCAGAAGACCTCGCTCCTCCTCCCCTCAATCACCCAACCGCCTCCGGAAAAAACACATATAGGCCTTAGAACGACTTCACTTATCGTCCCTGCAGCTACCAAGCAATCACACAAACAACAGACACGCACAACCACAAACGGTGGTGTGAAACATCATCTGACCCTGCATCAAAGAAAAGGTCTCCATTGCATTGCATTTTCTTTTCTTGGCACTAAAAGCCAAACAAGGTGACACCGAACTCTCATCGCACATCGACATCAAACACTAACAGGAAACTGTGCTCTGACAAAGATTGACACAATTGTACCGATAAACCTTTGGAAGAAGGAAAAGTGGGACACAGAGTCTGAGGCAACGTCTCCTGATACTTGTTTGTGTCATCTCTGAGATGCAGAGTCTGTCATTGCAGAAGGTGACCCACCACGACCCGTCTGAGGAGAAGAGCACGAGACGAGGGGCTGAGGAAGTTGACAGCGTTGGGTTTAAGCTTTACGTCTGCTGGCAGTCAAACAGGAACACATACATGCAGTCGACTCTTAGCTTTGGGCTTTCCATGACACACAGTGTTCCCATATGTAAATGGCTCATCTAGAACTTGTCCTTCCTCCTTGTTTCTGAATTAAGTCGAGGGAAATATGCCAAACAATAAATAGAGAATACAGGCTATTGAGATCTGCCAGAAAAAAGATTTAAAGACAAGTTAAATTGTTTGACTTGTGATCTTCTAAAAATGTAGTTTCATCCATACACAATACCCAACAAATGTTTTGAAGGTTCTTTTCTCCTTCCTTTAGTGATCTGTGACATAAGATGAGATCTTTTGTACTGATTGATATTCATTTCATTGGATAATGTAAATGTTGGAGGGCACTGATAAGCTCAAACGCAGCCAGTGTTAGCCACACTATCAATTAATAGTGAAAATGACACCAGTGGCTTGTGTGCACCCATTCTTAGTAACGTTTGTCAAACAATATCCAGTGTTCACATTGACTCTAGGAACATGTATGTGACTATAATCTCACCTTTAAATGCACCTTCTTTGCTGTACACTGGGATTCTCTAACAGACGCCCCCGGGGGTGGGGGTGTTGGATTTAGCGGTTCAGCCGTGGCCACATTGCACAAGCGAGATTTGTCTTAATATTTTATTAGACACATTATGTTTGCACTCTCCTTCGTCTCTTCGCTCTCTATTCAACCCCCAAACAAGAACTCCATGGCAACAAAGACGAACATCCTGTGAAAAGGAGAGTAGACGGACACACCGTGCTACAGGAGGGTCGTGCCTTCACATTTTTTATCATGCAGAGATGCTGTTTATGGGATGGAAGATTCTTGTTTGGGGCAAACTGCTGACAGATAAAAATGTTTAATGATTGACTAATTGATGGTTTAAGTCAACATAATCTCAGTTGGTTATTACATATCTGTACCTGAATCAATAGTGATGCAGAGAGTCGAAGCTTAGGGGTAGGCAACGGGAGCTTCGATGAAAACACTGGGCTGTTTTTAAGGGTTGCATGAGCATAGCAATCATTGTTATTGACCTCTTTTTTTATCATTTGCATAAGAACAAATATTCCTTTAAAGACTGTGTGTTAATCTTAATACTTGGCTTAGAACCAGTAGAGGAAATTTATTCAGACGAATGAAAGCACAAGCAGCCATTCTGAGCCACAAACGCCAAAGCAGCAGCTTTTTCACCACTTTTTCCCCTCCACATATGGAACAGCCATCAATTTCTGACCCATGTTAATGCACCCTTTCAATATTTTATGTTTTTATATGGAGGGCTGACAATAGAACACGGAAATGGAAGCCACATTTTGCTGAGCTACTTCACCAGCTGTGTTTCCTCCTCCTCAACGGAGCTGTGCACTCCAATGCAGAAAGAGCCGGCGAGGAAAATACAGGCAAACTCACCAACGACAAATCCTTTATCCACCCTGAACACAAAGCCGCTGCAGTTTCAGACATAATGCACCAGTGTAATGTATACAATTTGATCCCTATCCAATAAGTTGGACACATAATGTTTATATACCTCAGCTCCTCTCAAGGTGAACTCACTTAGCGGCATAATCAACTGTCGAAGTGGCTGGAGGAGGCGACCGAGAGTAAATTAAAAGAAATCAATTAGGAGAGACGGACCTGTGCATTAAATCTGCCCAGTATCAGAGGGAGGACACACGGGAGAGGATCATCGCACAGGTCACAGCTACGAGAGGAGGCTGCACACGATGAAATACAACACACAACTCAAGCAGTGAATGAACACAGCAATGAATCAAGTACATTTTAAGAACATGGAAGATGGAGGGTGTAGTTCTTGAGCCACTTCTTCTCGGTTAATGATTTGTGGTCGGATTTGATTAAAATATCACCACAGAGGTAGAGTAAGATATACTCACTCTGCAACTCCCCCGTTCGGGTTTATGCGCCTTACGAAGGTTATTGTTAACATACATAGACATGTGTTCATGGGCGATTCCACAAGGGGGCGCACCACAGATGCACCACACTCTTTAATGTATGACTCAGGTATATCTGAGTCATACTTGATTTTCTTCTTGATTTTGCATGAGCTAAAAAAAATGGCGACACTCAAAGAGATCAACATTTAGCCAATGATAGGACCAAGATGGAAAAGCGACATTATTACGTGTTATGTCAGACCCGGAAAATCAGAAACTTCATGGACACAGCAAGTTTACTTCTCAAGTTCTGCCATTGCGGTGCCGCCATTTCTGTCCTATATGAAAATGTTGAACCCAAGTGTGGCCAGATTGTACACTCACAGTAAACAGATGTATGTTAATCTATTTCACCTCCTAACTCCGAGTTTTATATTGGACATTAAAGCAGAGCAGATCACATTTTATTTTACAGATGCTCCTTGCGGTTCAGCCACAGCTCCAATATCTCTGCTGGTGATGCTGCAGTAAACTCATATTCCCAACAAGCTGCTTCACAATAACTTTTTATGACCCACTCGCCCATTACCGAAATTGATTCTGTCTGAGTATTAAGATCCCCTCGTTATCTGTCGGGCCTTTTTTCATTGTGTGTGATCAATACTCGACCTCTGACCTTGAAGCGGTCCCGTTAATATGTGTAAATTCTGGCATTAACCAGCCTCTTCAAACCTCAAGAAGAAAAGCAATTATCCTCATAGATTAGTTGTTTGACATTGAAGATTTTCTAATAACGACTCTCGGGTCATTAGATTTGGCACAGAGAGACTTGATGAGCAAAATGAAATTACAAACATCAATGAACATACGTGAGCTAAAACATCTGCAGTCTTTTCATTATAGTAAATGCATTAATTATGTTATTTAAAACATTTCATTTTACTTAAATATACCATTGCTTCCATATATAACCTCCACCAAGGGGGTTATGTTTTTGTTTGTTTTTTTCTTAGCAGGATTATGCACAAATTACTTCATGGATTATCAAACAACTTGATGGAAGGCTGTGTTCAGGGAAGAACTCATTAAAATATTTTACAGATCCATATCTTTCTTTAACATTGTGAGATTGGGTGTTTTTCACATTTTCATTGATTTCTCATTAAATAATTAATGGATCTTGATGAAAACAATCATGTATGTTAAACAGGCCTGATATTAGTGTGTGTAAATTGGTGTACATCCAACTAGAAATTGGAGTTTCATACTGTTGGGCCTAAGAAGAGGTATGTGCTGTTCGAGTGCTCTTCTATATAAAGCAATGTATTGCATTAATTGAGCAATTAGTTGAGCAATTATCTATTTATACTCATAATTTATATAAATATGTGTCCCATGAAAGTAAGGTTAGATAAAAAAACATAAAATTTGTATTTCTAACTCAATATTAATGTTTGTATCCGAATTTATCACTTTAGAGTGTATTTGTATTTTTCTGTGAACTATCCCTTTAACCCTCACAATTAAAATACCATCAAACTGACTTAATGATGTATCTGTTTTAATGTTACATTTTTGTGTCTAAATATAATCACCTTAATCTCGGGCTGTGTCCTCTTACTCCACATTTACTGTAAAGTACAGTGGAACATACTACATACAGTATGTAGCTACTGTACACTCTGGACTTTTAGAGAATGATTCTTCTCTCTCTTAACTGTAATGCTGCATGTGCCTTTTCTTACCCACATTCATTATTTATAGTAAAACAGCTATGTCTCAAAAAAGAACTGATATGGAGCAGAAAAAGGGAAGTAGCAAAAAACAAGTACGATGTAGCTATAAGTTTAATGGTTGCTAAGATGCTGTTTTGCATCTCAGAGGTGAAGTCTACAAATTCCACCTCTCACCCACTGGCTGCTCCAGTGGGTGAGAGGTGGAATACAACCCCCGGCAGGTCTCCATCACAGCTGGGCCTACACATGGAGACCAACCAACCACCATGTACACAGTTACAAAATCACAACCACAAGCAATTTAGAGTCTCTATTTAACCTGCATGTCTTTGGAATGTGGGAGGTTGCCGGAGAACCCAGAGGAAACACATACAGGCCCTAGGGAAACATGCAAATTCCACATTAAGGATCAGCTGTGCCAGAGGTAGTTTTATCTTTATTCCTTGCACAAGTCTAAAAAAAATAACTGAACAATATTATTATGACCCAATCAACCTTTTTTAATAGAAAACATTTTGACTGGACTCCATCCTAGCATCATGTCCAAGCTGCAATTGCCAAATAATGTGACTAATGACTTAATACCTGAACTCTACCGACATTCTAATCGTGAAATTTAGTAAAAGTTAGCCTGTTTACTTGAGAAATTAAGAAAATTAACATAGTAGACATTCTAGTGGCTAAACATCAACATGTTAGCATTCTCATTTATTAAAGAACTGCTATAACTAAGGGAGATTTAGTCTAATTTGGATACTACTCTAAAATAACTGTATTGAATCAATGATTTTAAAATACTTCTGTTGTACAAATATTTGATTTTACCATTTGAAGTTTGCTGTTTAATAACAACAGCTAGTTATGCATCCCCATAACCCACGACCAAGTCTTCTCCCACATCTGCATTCTCATGATATACTAATAATGATAATAATAATACAAATAATAATAATAATAACAACTTCATTTGTCTACCACTTATCTAAACAAGGTTACAAAGTGCTTAAAAAATTATCCATGGCAAAATGATTTCATTATAATAAATGGTTTTCAGTTCAGTTCAATTTTAAGGGCCAAATCATAACATAACAAGGTCAAGATCTTAAACATTTTTAGAGAAACCCAACAGTTCCCACAATGAGCAAGGACTTTGGTCATTGAGAAAAAACTCCCTTATTAACTGGGAGAAACCTCTGGCTGAACCAGCTTCAGCGTGGGCGGCCATCTGCCTTGTCCGGTTGGGCTAAGTGGAGAAAATGTGGAAGAGGGGAGAGGGGGGTGGGAGAGGGGGGAGAGCGATATATAGAGAGAGAGAGGAGGGGTCAGGAACAGTTGTGCAACCATCACATTTGAGCTCTGTCAGACTGGTTGTTACAATGGAAATACTCATAAGAATCTTCAATAGTAGCTTGGCGTCATCAGGTGTTTCAGCCTTTGAATCCCAATAACGTTACAAGCTGACCCTGAGGGTACGCTGAGGCTAAAGGTTAATCTGAGAGGCTACTGGCTTATACGGTGGTGCAAATCCTAAACATTGCACAGCTGTGCACGTGTCATTTGTATGCATGTGCACTATTTACACATGAAGCCTCAGGTCGTGCTCCTGATGACAGTGAAGTATTAGTGTCAGGGGATGTAGCTGCTCAAAAATCATTAGTGGAGCTGGGCACTGATGTCTATTTAACAGTCATCAATGTGCAATTAACAACACGCTCTGCTACGTGTCTAACAGGAGCTTATAAACAGGACTTAAAAACCCAATCAGTTATTTTTTATTACCAAATAAATTCTATGTGAGCTGATATTTACATGTAATTAAAGAGTCTGACATGTAAAGAACAGGCATCCATTCATTTTCCAGACTGCATATCATGTAAAGGCAGGGCCTTGAATGTATCCCAGCATGTAATGCATTGGACGTGAGTCATGGACATGTTGCCACTCTATCACAGAGCTAACAAATGTGTAGACAGGCTCGTTCGCACTCACACTCACACCTACAGGCAATTTAGAGTCTGCGGTAGACCTGACCTGCATGTGTTTGGAGTGTGGGAGGAAAGTGGAGCACCTGGAGGACACACACGCACGTAAACACACACACACATACACACATAGGGAGAACATATATGCTCAACACAGAGAGGACGCAGATGGTCATATGTAGTTGTCAGCTGTTACACGCCTGCTTTCCAGGAGTGTCTGTATACATTTTATTCACGTAAACTTTAAACAGCCTCCTCAGGCTGAACTGTGTGATTTGGCTGTGAAATATAAGAACTCAACAGCTTCCAGTCCTGTCTTTTAAATTCCGATGGCGATTATTTCATATTTGCCTGATCACAAATTGTGCTTTTAATCAGGGTTGACCCGAGCTTGCATCAGACAGGTCAGGCCCCTCATACCACCTTCTGCTTTGAATCTATAAAATCAATCAAATGGAATCAATCAGCTGGTTCGGACAGGAATACATTGTTTCCTAACGCTCAGAGGTGAATGAGGAAAACAATATTACAAACGTCTTATTCAATCGTTTCCGTTTCTCTCTGCACCAGGTGCTGAACAGTCACATTTCCAGGTCGTTCTCGTCACCTCTCCAACCGGACCATACACTTTGTTTGAAGCCCTGAGTGCATTGTGGGAATAAAAAGTACAAATGTCCTACCATGTATAGCGCCATGTCCTCAACCAGAGGACAAAACGTCTCAGCCAACTGTTTTCTACTGTATTTGTCCTCCTGACAAATCAAATTAATTATCCAGTGCATTTATAGATACAGAACTCAACCTGCCCCGGACAGGCCGACCTGCTACACTTTATCATTTTATATTTGCCAACAGTTTAAAAAAACTGTTTAAAAAAACTGTTTAATACTTCCTGAATTGAAAAAGGGGCAAATATTACACTTGTCAGCAGGAGTCACTTTGCGTCTTTATTCAGGAAATAGGGTATGAAAGGAGGTATATTCTCATAAATGCGCAATGTTTTGTACTCAAATTAAAAGAAGACACTCGAGTTTTCTTGAATTGTAGTTTTTTAGCTGGATTGTGTTCATATCCGACAGTCCTTATCAAAAGCAAGACACCAACTAAGAGGTGAGAGCTCCGACAACAACCTGGAGTAGCAATGGTGAAATACCTGATTTTATCCTCTCAGTATGCAGCAACGTATGCTATTTACCTTTTGGGGACTAATATCTGAAAACAAATCAATACGAAGTCAAAGGAAACAATGTCACATATTAGTCCACAAAGGGCAAATGAAAAGACATTAGCTTTCTTTACTGTATAAGCCTTTATTTGTAAAAAGTCTGTTGTTTGAATGATAACCCTTTTTATACCACATACTTGAACACCTTGTATTTGTAAAAAACACATTTTGTTCAAACACCTAAAAAAGCTGATTGACACTATAACATTAATTTGCACTGACAAAAAAAATACAACTTCATACTACACGAAATGTTGATTCCATGAGTACCGATACCCCGAATGAAATCAAACACCTTATTAAACAACTGAATCAAATAAGCGCCCAATGTGAACAAAACAATTACAGTACAAAAAACCAAATGCATTTTTCTTCCAGTGCCAGTATATCAGATGAGTTACATTTCCTTCGTATGATAAAACAACAACAACAGTAAGAATAACAATGCATAACAAATGCAACAAATACAGTAAAATCTGAAATGAGCACAGAAATTAAACAAATCATTTACTAATTTCAACTGAACAATAAATGGGTCGTTAGTTTTGTGGGTTTCTTTCTTTTCGTTCAATTAAATTTTGTTCGTCTTTAAAAAGCGTTGGGATGTCTCTCTTTCACCTACTGGTCAAACATGATATCGTCACCCTGCTCAACTCTTTCAAAGAGAAAGGAATACTGACTGGGAATCAGCACATCTTCTTGCAGGTATCATTGACAGTAATCAACAACGGACCATAACCAGAGGCAACTTATGAAAGAGAAAATACAGGGAACACCCACTCAGTGTGCATGGCTTACGTTCAGATGCTACTGGTCAGCATACTCTACATCCTTTGTAGTTGAAGGGCGACTGATGTTGATGCGTATGCTGAACCTGATAAAAGCTACAGCATGCACTCGGTGCATCTATCCCAAACTGCGTGATGTAGAGTTAATACATTTGCAGACGTACATACTCGTGATTCGCGTTCGAATCACTCCGATGTACGTCCCGCGGTTATATTTTTCCTTCAGTTTTTTTTTAAACAAACAGTTTTGTTTCTCAATGTTTTGTAGAGCTGGCTGTAAAACAAGTGCAATTTGAGCATGTAAACACTGGATCTTTCTGTTTCCTGGCCGTGGAGATGAGTCAGATGGCGTGGAGTAAAAATATAGGAAAATAAACCTTTCAAAACTCAGGTCATGCAAAACAAAACCTACAAGGTACACAGAATAATGAATGCACCAGGCAAAGTCCTTCCAACAAGTGAGGAGGCTGTCAGCTGCGTACTGGTAGTTTGGTGGATGAACTTGCTTGCATGGTTGTGGACCACTCTTTTGATGCCTCACAGAAAAGTTTTGTGTTCACAGCCCATCACGCATATCTTTAATTTTTTGGGGAATGGTGCAATCCTGGATGTTAGGCCCCAAAGTTAAGACCGGAGACTAAGATGTGGTTCATACATCTGTGCAGTTCAGATCCCAGCCGTTAATTATGGCAAAATGAGGAACAGCATCCAACATGGCGTGTTCCACAAAAAGAAAGTTAGGCCACTGAAGCACGCTACAATACTGGGTTAATTTAGTTGCACAGAACCAAAGAACATTTGTGGGACAGTTCTTTGCAGTTACCCAGGAAAATATTTTCTTGCAATGTACTCACACACAGGGAGCTACGCATATTTACTTCTGGGACCTGGTCTGCACAAGTTTCTGCTGTCAGAAGCTGCACTTGTTAACGTGGTCAAGGGCACACATGCATGACTGTCTTAATGAGGAACAGGAAAAAACATCCCCCTCGCCTTCTTAAGGCAACCCTGCTCCTCTAGCCTCTGTAAGCCAGCTAGTCAAACATGCCCTTTGATTTGTTTGTAGATTAACGGACAACTGTGTGATTCATTGATAGCTGAGGTAAACGCTGCGGGTATGCCGCACTGAAATCCTATGGTCGGTTCAGACGTGAAAAACGCTCAACAAGAGGATTTGATCCAAGATGGCACCATTCCGTTGGCTGAGAGTGAGCCCAGGCGATACTGTACTTCCCGCGAATCATCAGCAGCAATAGCCTGTTAGCCTTATACGAGCCACCAGGGACTCCTTCACCTCGGGAGGACTTAGCGTTGACTTCTCCATTACTCTGCCCACACCGTGTATTTCTTGTGTCTCATTTTTTAGGTTTCGTTTGCAGAAGTATGCCAATGCTAGAGAAGCTGTCCATGCCATTAGCAGTGAGGCTAGCTGGTATTACGAACTGCCATGTTTTTGTTCATGCATTAAGAACTATTTAAGTGAAAGATATCATATTTACAGTACAATTCACATGTAATTACACATATACACTAGAGGCAAGAAAATTCACATTGAAATCAGTTCAACACTTTTTTTCCCCTCCTCTTCCTCTTCTCCTCAAAACACGTGTGTCAATAAAGGAAATGTATTCTTCTCTCTCGTATATAAGCAAAGATCCGAAAGTAAAAGTGTGGAACGGAACATCCTCACAGCTTTTTGGGATGAATGTGCTGATTTCATGTCCAGAAAGCAGGTAAATACATGTTCTGAGGGAAATGAGTGGTGGAATCACTGACTGCGAGCATACAAGAGCTGCTAATGATTCTCCTGTGTGTGTGTGTCTGGAGTTCATTTAAGATATGCATCAACTATTTCAAAAGAAATAGATCAATAAATATATAAATTAAATTTAAAAAAAAAGGCATTTTGTATTAGTTACTGGGAATAAACCAACCTTAATAAGAACTTTAACCTTGCATTAGCTTTCATAATAAAATAAGTACTGCAAGTGGATTTCACTGAAAGCACAGAGTAGATGGATTAGACTTCTTTCTAGTTCAACACCTATTTTGCCTTAAGTCCCATATTTTTGTGCTTTTCCTGCACTGGAGCTGATAGTATCATATCGTCACTGTGTGACAGGTCCATCATATTTCCTTTAAACAGTTGGACAAGCTTTTGGTATGCAAACCTGCACGAAATTATAAAAAAAATAGAAAAAAAAATAACTTTCTAAAGTTTGTTGTTTCGATAAACTTGCATTCATCATCCACTAACTCTCGACACCTTTCTTTTTTTAAATTTCTTTACAAAATTTTAAAGGACAATGCTACCTGAAACATGAATGTGAATGAATCACCACCCAAACAGCCTGAATGCCCCTGACTCAGGTGCTACAATCTAACATAAGACACCTTTAACCAGAAATGGAGAAATGGAAGCTGTTCCTTTATCTGATCACAAGAACAAACAGCCAATTGTGTCTCGTTGTGATGTCACTGGAGCTTCTCACATTTACAAATTTGAATTGCAGCATACGTATCCCAGTGATGTATAATGATATGAGTTAAAGGGGAACTCCGCACACATTTCACACATCAAAGTCTGTCCACAGGAGATTGGATAGAACTCCCACGAGTGATGTCACTTGAGTCAGCGTTGGCTGAAGTCTACAAGTCTAACAATGAGAAAAAGAAAAACAATCCCTGGGGGGGTGGACTCAGTCAAACAAAGTGAGTTTACTGGGCCCCTGGAGCCTGCTCCTCATCCCTTGCTTGAGGCTACATTAGCCACCTATAGCATAACAAACCTTGACTGAAGTGTGGGCGGTCAGGTTGGATTGTGGGTACTGAAGGCAACCGATTTGGACATAAAAGGACACGTGGAATAGTAAAAAATAGAGAATATCTCTTGATCATTTTCGTTATAAATGATCCACTTTAGATCAAAGGAGATCTCTTTTTCAAACAAGGTGCAAATGACTGCATGTTGAAACAACTGATGCTATGGTTTTTCGGTTCATTGCATTTCAGCCTTAACTCTCTTCCATTTGGCCACTTTAGAACAACTCACCTACGGCATAATTGTGAATATGTATTTTCTACGTAAGAACCCAGGAGCCATTTTCTCACACGATCTGCTTCTGACTGAGATCGTTGTGGCTCGTTTGGACTCACTGTTGCTTTTCCCATGAATAACAACAAGTTCTTCACATTTCGGACAAATCACTACGTTTTGGTCATAAGTTTGGACTCACAGTCGACTGAGAGACAAACAGTGGATTGTTCAGCTGCAGGCATAAACATGATATTCAGCTCAGTAAGTCTTTCTTCTCCTTTCACCATCTCCCCTGCTTATTCTATGGATTACGCCGTGACGTGTTTTTTCTTCTTTTTCCTTTTTTTTTATTTGCTTCTACGGAATATGACCATGATGTATAAAATCGAAAAACAAAAAGAAATACTCAACTCGGATCACAGCTTGGGCCACGTCACTGTACAAACTTCACCACGACTTACGGAGACAAATTGGTTTCTGATCATTATTCCTTCTCGAAGACGTCTTATGCATACTGCACCCAGAAGGGGGGGAAGGGGGATTTTCTCATGATAAATTGATACTCCTGCTTCGCCATCTTCAAGTCATTACCCGAGGCCTCTTCCATCTTCCTCTTGTCTCTACGTGTTTGTATACAGTACATACGGCAATTTTCCATCTTGTCTTTTTTCTTTTGCATATTTCCTGGCCACCGCATTGCGCTCGTCATCTAATGAGTCAATCGCTTTTGCCGCTGGAGGAATCAACACTTGATTTGGTTGTGTAGGTTCCTGCTCGGGGACAATTGGTCCCAGCAGAGCCCGTTTGCACCTGAAGTGGAGATGACACAGAGGAAGATGCTGATCTGCACTTCAGATTGAGCTAAACGGGCAGGGGAGCATCTTGCTTATATTGACTAATATAGCTCTTTCCTACCGTCCTTACATTGTCCCTCTGCCGCAGCCAGTCATGTGTTTGTAACTTTAGTTGTTGGGTATATCCAATCTGATTTAATAATTAATGAATAAAAAATCAAAGTGTACTCATTTCCCTTTGCAAATGAACCTGAGCATTAAAAATGTGTATGTGTGTGTGTGTTTGAGAGCTAAACAAAACAATAATACGTATGGATTATAGGCCTCCGGGTCGACATTTGAATTCATGGCTATTTATCACCTCTCCCCTCCCCCCTCCCCCCCCCAAGGATCACTGCATCATTCCTGATCTGGCTGATGTTTGTGATCCTCGGGCTTCAGAGCGTTTGCGGGGGGGGCACTGACTGAATTTGAGTGCGAGACGTCAAATCCTTCCTCCCCCACGTCCTCTGCCCGTCACTAACCTCGATCAAACAACAATTGCCTTCTGAAACTGTGACGCCAACACTGAGGAAATGCTCGACGAACAAATAAATACTCTATACTGGCCAAACTGTGGGCAGATATTTTGACACTTTTTTGAATATACACATTCTCACATCGTCACTGTGGAATAACCTCAAACGAATCACAAAAGCAATTCCCCCATGTCCCTTTTAGAGCAAACACAAAGCAGAATATGACATCGATGAACTTGGCATCTAAAGAGCATGTGAATCAATCAATAGGAGGAAAGAAACAGTACAAGTATACTTTCATGAGAATACTGAATGATAAAATGTACAGAATATGTAATTTTTTTTCTTCAAACAATCAAAATGAGTAATGCATACCTTACACTCTTTTATCTCATAATGCCCTAGCTCTAGAACATGTTCCGATACTCTCTGAAATCACAGTATTTTTCAAGACAAAATCATATCTACAATAATCAGCATTTGTTTTTTAACCCTAATGAAAAAAAGGACCCGCAGCCCCCCCCAACCCCCGAGGACATGTTTCTAAAAAATAACATGAGAAGAGAAAGAATACAAGTTTGCGGTGACTCTGGGCCCCTCCAACGGAGACCATCGGGCCAGAGCTGATGTCTGATAAAGAGAACGATACCACTTCAAAAATACCCAAGGAACAACACACAATCCAAACAAGGTTGCTGTACATAGTAGAACCGGAGATTTCCGTGCATGTTATCCATGGGTGATGGGAGGGGTTTTGTGTGTGTGTGTGTTTGTGTGAGGGGGATGGGCGGGGTGTGAGTTGAGTGAGAGCGGCGAGGTGGGGCAGGGCGGCTGGAGTGCAGCGTCAAGGACCTCACTCAGCTGATGCCTGCGCGGACGAGCCACCACTGATTTCATAAGCTGCAGAAGAGGATTCTCGATGGCAATAAGTTTTCAATAAAAAGTCGATGGGACTCTGAGACATCTTTTCTCTCTCTAGAGCGTTCACTTTCTCTTTTTTCCTGTTTTCTTTTTTAGCAAAAATATCATGCAGTCTTTAGTTCCAAAAACCCCCTGGGGGGGGATCTCGTGTTTGTGTGTTTGTTTGTTTGTTTGTTTGTTCGTCTGTTTGTTTGTTTGTTTCAGGAGGAAAAAGAAACTCAAAGCCTTGAAATTCTTCAGTCACAATTATTCTTAAACATTCAAGTCATCCTATTAATATTTTGTACAGCAGAAAGGTCCTTCAGATTTCACACGTGTATATATAAATATAATATATAGAAATATGCATATACATATGTTCAATTTGTATATGTGTATACATATTTTGGAACTGTATCAAAGCCAATTTAATGTGCTCTCAAAATATGGCCCAGGATTCCTAGTGGGATGCACATCAATTCACATAGTACAACCAGTAGATTAGGTTGAAAAATCCAAAGGTGATGGGGAAAATGACCCGGGACCACTTGTCAATGGTGCTCACATCTGACAGGTTTGGGATTTTCAACTTGAGCTTGGAGGAGCGTCGTCGTAGCCGACAGTTGGCCCGGCTCCGCATGGCGCTCCGGTCCAGCGAGTGGTGGCTAAAGCCATCTCTGGGCGCCATGGGCTTCCTGAATTGGACCCCGGAGCTGTCGAAGGACATGACCGAATTCCGAGAGTCACTGACGCTGCTCCCCACGTCAGAAGGCATCACTTCGTTGTTCATCTCCAGCGTGTTGAGGAGGATGTTTCCGTACGCATCCACCTGCGAGGAGAGTGGAGGGGGAGACACGGAGAGTCAGCAGGGTGGACATGTCGAGCAGCAGCCCCCAGATTCCCCTCAGCTATAAGATTTAAACTAGCCCCCACCCATCCTACAAGCTGTCAAGCTAAAGCAAAATGCAGGGATGAAGTGGAATGTCATTTCTTGCATGCAACAAAAATAGTTAACTTACTTTAACAGATAACTATAAGTGAGTTTTCAAAGAAGTGGCACAGATAATTAAATTAAATTAAATCATATTTCATCTGGCTATATTGTGAGACCCTGGCCTACAGCTGATATGATTTCTAAATGGATGTACCCCAACTTTTCTTTGTTCCTCGAGATACAGATTTCTTCGCTGTGTAAATGACCTGAAGGTGTTGGTTTGAAACGGCACGGAAATGGAGTCCTTGCAATGTGAAAGAAAAATGAAGAGAACATTAAAACGGCTATGCAACACCGGCAAGTAAGCACATTTTCTATTTACTCAATGCATAGGACATAAAGTCAACAGGAGCAAGTTTGATAAAAGCATTTAGCACTTCACACACAAAAACAACTGAGTGGGGGGCTTCATTCAGTCCGACTGCTTCAGCATCTGCCACGGACAAATTCTTAAATCACCAAATTCACGTCCTGCATTTTCAGGTTTTCGCCTAATTTTGTTTTGACACATGTTAAATCCAAAGGAAGAAGAGAAAGACTGAATGAAGCCTACAGCATAAACATAGACAACCACCTAAATAAGAAATGAGAATGTTTACACCACTGTTGAGTTCGATGAATCGCTATCTCAATGAAAAGGGTTATGCTCGGTAAAAAGCCTTTAGTGCTTGAGGCAGAAGCAATGGGTAATGGCTGGTGAATGCATATTGGGCTGTGGTGGCATCAGTATGCTCCTGGAAAATTACTGCAGGGAAATAACTGTGTATATGT
Source organism: Pseudopleuronectes americanus (assembly GCA_038501795.1). NCBI lineage: Eukaryota > Metazoa > Chordata > Actinopteri > Pleuronectiformes > Pleuronectidae > Pseudopleuronectes > Pseudopleuronectes americanus. The sequence goes on along the minus strand of CM076728.1, from coordinate 6,708,753 downwards.
CTTTGGTCAAAATGACTACTTCTAGAAATCGTATGTGCACAACACTGTTGTTTTCTACTTGAACCCTGACTGACACACACAAGTAGTAGTGAAAGAGAGGCAGTAGACGGGTTTGCAAACCTGTTCCCTCAGGCGCTTCTCTTCGTATCTTGTGCGCTCGTTGTTGACTTTGTTCAGCCGCTCATTGATTTTCTTCTGTTGCGCAGGGCCCCCGGCCAAAGAACACGTAATTTACAAAGGCATATTCAAGCAGGGCCAGGAACACAAACACAAAACAGCCCATGAGGTAGACGTCGATGGCTTTCACATACGGAATCTTTGGGAGAGTCTCCCTAAGGTGGGTGTTAATTGTTGTCATGGTAAGCACCGTTGTCACACCTGAGCACAGCAGCACACACACAAACAAAGGATTTAGCGTCAGAGAGAAATTATATTGTATTCATACTTTTACATTTACACATCTGATCAACATTAATGTAGTTCAGTGATAGAGGAAGAATTCAGTTTGTCTATTTAAGTAAGAGTCAAAATGCTACAACCTAGCATTAAGGGCACGTAAAAGAAAAATGAATATTAGATTTCGAGAATAATATTCTGTGGGAAAAGTCTCAGGCTATGTGTCATTCTAGAGGGGCAATATCAGAAGATCATACTGATTTAACAGGCATGTGTTAAAATGAGGAAATCATAAAATAAATGTTTCCATCTGAGCTAAGTATTAGGAGAAATTATCAGGAAAAGTTGTTTGTGTGTTATAAATGTATTCTAAAGAAAGAATCACAAAGACTTAAAGGAAAGTTTCTCTTTCATTAGGGAGGAAATGTTTTGTAGTGGTCGACTTTGTATTGTTTGTTAAATCTGCGTGATATTTAAAGTTATTTTCTATAATAATTTTCTGTGTTATTAATATTGATGTTTTGATGATTTACTGACCAAGTCCACTGTCTTATCAAATAAACAAAAATATATGAAAGAGTTGAATTTGGTCATTGTGAATTCTCATAACCCAGTGGCGGATGTATCTTACCCAGGGCCACCCGAGCTGCAGAGGCATCATAATTGATCCAGAAGGAGACCCAGGAGAGAATGGTGATCAGGATGGAGGGCATGTACGTCTGCAGGATGAAATATCCAATGTTCCTCTTAATCCTGAAACTTAGCGAAAGCCTTGGATATGAACCTGGAAGGAGAAACGATAAAGTGATAGATTAGAAAAGAGCAGCACACGGGATAAGTTAGCCTTCCGAGATCCTTTACAGGTGGTTAACCAAGTAGTTTTTGTTGCCCAAAACCTTTGCCAGGAAGGTTCTCAGCCACAAAGTCCTGAAGGCAAATGTCTCCCAATAGCAGGGCAGGAGTGAAAACATCAGGGAGAAAAGGGGAAACGTTGGCACAACACAAGAGTTCCAAAGTCTGCACTTTGACAACGCGCAGCGGTAGTCATTTCTCCATTTGTTCAGATGGAGCACTTAATTTCCCCAAAGCGATGGATTCCTTTCCAGGGACAAGTTCGATTCCAATTAAACATGGCAGAAAGTCGCAAACACGGCAGATTTTTCTGCAACCCCCTATCTCAGCAGGCAGCTCCAGCATCCCTCCGAGGATTGTCACAGAGAGCTGCTCTGCTTCCCTTTTTGCACTTTCTCTGTCCTCGACACATTAGACCAAAAGCGCATGTTTAGAAGGGGCATAATTGCAACGCATGCTGTTACACTACAACAGGGAGGAAACCACGCGGTATGTGGTGGTGGTGGAGGTATTCTACTGCACAGGAATACGTCAGCCGGTTGTGCCAAAGCATTAATTAGTCTTTTGTTTCCACTTTAATTAAAACAATCACGACAATGCAATGCTGATGCAAAAAGCAATATAAACATCAAGGCTTGGCCGCTCCCCTACAGCTACACTAAGATATTTATGAGGTTGGAAACTATACAAATTGCTCTAAATAATAGTTAAATTCTATTTTGTGTATTCTATCCGCAGTTTTACCTACAATTTGTCACCTAAGGAAAAAAAAGGGTTGAGATAAGTGTGATGGTTTTAATCTAAAAGGCTATTTGCTATGGGGAACACACAATGAAGAATGACCTCATCATCTCCAGGTTCCTGTAAATCTTTTAATGAATCAATACCTGAGCATACATACTTCATCAAGGCCCAGACAAACGCCTTGGATCACCCAAGTGCTTTGCAGAATAATGGCTGCCACACATGGTCACAGACACGAGGATCACACCTATATTTGACTTTTGCCTTGTTTGAAAGGAATTAAATATCTACCATTTATTCAGAGTTGATCTAAAGGTAACGTGTTATTTCTGAAACTTAGATGAGATGATCGAGACCAATCTCCTTTTAATGCACTAATTAGGAAGCAACCGACCTAGTTAGCTTAGCTTAGCATGAAAACTGGAGAATAAGCTCCCATGTACCGGGCATCTCAGAAAGATGTAGCAGAGCCGATGATCACACTGTTCTCCAGTATTAGATGGAGTAAAGCAGAAAATATATAATGCAGAAATGTGAAAATCAATACACAAATAAATATAGAAACAAACAAATGAATAACAACATTTAGAACATGAATAAATAATTAAATTCAGAAATCAAGAAATAAATGTGTAGAAATACAAACATAGCCTTTTTCATTGGAGATTGTAATTTTTTTTTCATTTATCTACTTATGTCTTATAAATTAATTTATACTGAGTGTATTCTAAATGTTTTGTCCATCGTAGGTTAAATCACATATAACTGTATCACAATAAATCATATACACATGTGGTGTTAGCATGTTAAGTTGAAGTAAGTCAGTTTGCTCCGTATGTGAGGTGGAGTCACACTTGCACAAATTATAAGAAGACAAGCTTGTGCGTCAGCGTCTGGTACTTAAGTTGCACTCAGTTTTTTTAACAAATATTTGGAAAAGGCCACCTACAAGCTGCTGCACTGAGAAGGAAACTGTCTTTCCACATGACCCAAATTTAATCACATTCCCCACAGTGATGATGACGTGCTTACTGGGGCCCACAGCCACAGCGGGGACACGGATGCATAGGTGTTTATGCACAGTGGTAGAGTCATTTTGAAAACCCTCAGCCTAATTACTGCAGTTCAGAAATGTTGCATGACAGTCTTACCTGTAATGAACCGCACCTCCCTGGACACCAGGCGGAGTTCCACAATGGAGAACTGAGGTAACTCTAACTTGTCAACACCCGTCACGGCGGTGTCTCCTCCTTGCCAGAAGAACACGATGTCATCTGTGGTGTATCCATCTGTGTCAGTGTCAGGGCACATTCAGAGGAGAGAGGAGAATAACACGTGGAGCGTCAGAGTGGAGGAGAAAACCATTAAAGTTTCTATTTTAAGTCTGTTGCTAGAGTTTGGATAATGAGTGGAGGTCGCTCTGACAAATCATACACATGTTTCTCTCTAAAGCCATCTTGCATTACACTCATTCAACCCAGCATATTTATACGTTGATTTCTAGAGTCTTCTCGCATTGCAAAGATCTGTCACAACACGGAAAATGTATTCATATTGATTTTCCCTGTAAAAAGAAAAGAAAAACTTAAAACAAATACATATTTTGTTCTCAATAGTTTTTTTTCCTTAGGGTGCAAATAGAAAAAAAATTGCTTTTATAGCCGCCATTTTAGTTTTTTTGGCCCATTCTCATAACTCGAAGCAACTCACACGGTGTGGACTAGGGGATCAAATGCAGAGAAAAAGTTCATTTAAAAAAAATATACACACTAGTCTAGACAGGGCATAAAAGTGCCCTTTTGAAAAATCTGCATGCCCTTTGGGTTAAAGAACCAGAACTGTTTTCGAGATACATCGTCGTGTTGAACTGACTAAAGCTTTTTTTTCCTAAGGATATCACAGCTCAAAATATGCATTGCCACTGCTTTCATGAATTTGAATGCAACCAACACGTGAATCTATACATTCATATATTATAATTTGTCATAGCTTTAATTTAATCTCTGTACCTCATTAGATTCAATTTCAAATTTGTCGAATGAAAGTTGCATTAGATAGCGTGAAGAGAAAACAGTGAGGGAGAAATGTTCGGAGGAATGAGTCTGTTGTTTCCAGGAGGAGTGCAATCCTGCCAAGGACTTCAATCTGTCTGCTCTCTCCTCCTGCAATCACATGCTCCACTGTCCAGCCTCCTACGGAGCCACACTATATCACTACATGCATTACTTACAGCATGAATATTCATTAACATGTGTCAGTTTGTGAGGTGCTCCCACACATTCTCAGCTGGCAGTGCAATTGAAAGTGACCACGGCAGCAGATTTATGCCAACAGGCCGGTGTGCATTCACCGCAGAGCAATCCCTCAGTCCGGGGAGTGTTACTACATTTCACATTCTGCGAGCGCATGTCCAGACCTGGATGGCATTAAACTCACTAAGGGACCAGGATTCATTACCATTAAATCTCTCCGGGAGGTTATAGGGTAGGGAAATGTGACATTGTCCACGACATTGAAACAACTGCCTGCCTATCTATCACACTGATGGCTAATGTGCACAGAGCTCCCTCAGTGCAGAGCGTCCTCCCCCCCCCCACCGAACATAAACAGCAGATATTCTTGCAACTTTCTAATTCAATGTGCATCCATATTTCATTGCTTGCTAACATCCCTGAGGTTAAACACGCTACAGTTTTATCCTGAAAAGCAACCACCACAAATATCTGGTGTATTGAGCAAGTGGGTTGATTGATGAGGCGGTCAATGAAAATGATCAAGCAAATACAATTTTTAATTACACCACTAGCACCTTTCTCCTCCTGGATAATGATTTATCTAAATTAAAGCATTTGGAAAAAAAAATAGATTTGTGAAACAACTGTCAATTAAATTTAATTATACAAAATGTAAAGTCTGCGTTTTTGCCACATTTGTTTACAACCCATAATGAGCTCGGAGACGACTCCAGTGGCTCTGGGGGGAGATTTTTTTAATATGAGAGAAAAACCCTAATGATGTCATCAGGGATATGTCAACTTGGGATAATGGATTACACATTTACGACGGCAAGCCTGTGCTACAAACTGAAAGTGCGGCGTTTAGAACATGTGGCATTTGCCAGGTGTCTCAGGGTCTCAGAAAATAAGGCACTGTGGGAAATGTAGAAGTGACTGTTTCTGAAGCTTGACCCATACTTAAGACTATAACGCCCTGTCCACACAAATGGTTCTAAAAAGAAGCGTTTGGGAAATGATCCTTACATTGATCATGCCCATTGTAGCTTTTTGTAATGAGCATGCCCCAGAAACAACAACAATGGCAGTTAAATAATGATGTCCCGATGTTTGGTTAGCACTTTTAAGTGTTATATCAAGGTAATAACCTAACCCGTCGCATTTTAAAGGTTCCCTCCAAATACGGCCAACAAGTACAAATTGCTCCTTTCATCCCCGAGAAATGAAAACTCCAACAGTTGGATCCTTCCCAGACCAACCTTTCCCAGGATTCATTGCACCTCAGTGACAAACAGTTTTTCTAAGGCGATGAGACGTCTGATGCTTGAGTACCATGCTTCAACTTAACTGAACAGACATGTTTAAAAACCAGGGGTACCAAGGTGTCCAACTTCAGCTCTGTTGCTAGGCAACAGCAATGAGGGCGGTACGAGCTGCCAATCACGGAAAGCCTCTGTAGACCAGATCGTCTCAATTCAGTTTGGCTCGTCATCCTAAGGATGCAGCCCCTGAAATGGCCATAGTGTTCTTCTCTGGTATTTGACACTACGTTGATATAGGCTTTATCGCCACCTACTGGCCAGGGGAACTTGTTTGAGTGTTTCTAGAACAATTTGTAAAACAAAGGTTTTGTAGAGGTGAAAATATCTGTTTAGCTGTAGTGTGTATTCATTCAGGATATCTTGGCCTCTGAAGCCTCTGTATTTTAGATCAAACTGCTTGATATTATCTTATTAAACTGTAGATACACTCATACTGACTACTTCTTTTTTTCCTTTCTGATGTAATTATATAAATGTTATCATAAATAACAAGATATTTGATATTTAGGTTCTAGTTATGAATGATTCATTAAAATGATGATTGTGGATGTGATGGGTGTAACCTAAGATCACATTAAACATATTCAGACAATGCATCACCACTGTGATCTAGGAGTTAAGAGCCATATTGAAGGTCAAGTGAGGTTACTAGTGTTAATGGTATCAGTTTGTCTTCACTATTCAAAGATCCAGTGGTGGCTCTGTCACACTGAGGGTGTGGCAGTCAATGCACATCATCAACAACTATATGATTCCCTGCCATCAAGTACAGACGCAAAATATCTGATAAATGTCTCACTTAACAAAACGTTAATTACATGTCATGTTTAATGGTGATTTAAGGTATTGATCAAATACTGTAACAGTAATCAGCTTTCTGCTAATTGTGCTTTTTTTTTATTTGAAGTTTGCTTGAAGTTCAGTTTAAATGTGTCTTTTCAATAGGTAGGTTCTTCTTAATTACTCACAGCTTTCAATCTCCAGGGTGCAGTTCTGTTCATCAAGAGGGTACCTCCTCAGGTCCATCATGCAGGCAGCAGTAGTGGTTATTCTGAGAACAGAAAACAGAACAGAAACTTAGACGATATCACAAGAACTCAAATACCATATGTAGATGTTCTTTACTGAAACGAATGAGACACTTAAGAGAGAGGGACATGATATGCGACAGAAAATATGACACAATATGGTCAACCATCGTGTCCGTTACTCATGCAACACTTGAGAAGTTTTTTATCCTGCAGTCGTTCACTGGAAACATTAAAATGTTGCCACTGTTCAATGAGTCACTGGGGGTTTTTAAGCTTATATCACATTGAAGACATTTTGTCAATACCACATGTATCTCTGTGCACATCCATCCTCTTTAACCTCTCACACTTTTTAACTTCCCAGGGGTCACAGGAGCTGGAGACTCTGCCTCCTGCTCCTGTGGCAGACGGCAGAGAGACATAAACCACTGCTCCCTTATTTTAAAGATTCAGCTTTTTAGGTCGACTTTTAATATTTCTTTCCCCAGAGTCTCTTAAGCATGTTTTATTAGCATTCCTTACTCTGGAGACGTAATTTCTTTTTATGCAGATCACCAAATGCTCAGCCGCCGTGTGCGATTTTGTCAATGCAGGTTAGTTTATTGCGAGTTCTGAGATGTGCATTTCTGCCAGGTAGCTCGTATGCGTAGCAGTTTATTATTGACGATAAATCCAGTCGCCCGGCAAACGGCTTTAGCTACAAATTATACATGTACGGCTCTTTGGCATTTCACTTGCATATTTACCAGTGCAGCACATTTTAGTAATTACATTTCTGTGGTTCATACCAGCTGCTATGTGTTCATCACACCAGCTCTCATTCACTCACTGCCTTCCTGTGTGAATGAAACGGATACATTCATTTCCAGCTCATCGTCCATGTTGTCAGAATGTACAGCCGGAAAGTTTGATGTGCCCGGTGTGTGCATGTTAGAGCAAGTTTTACCCTTTCAAGCGTATTTCACAGTTTGGATAGATTATTAATCATGTTTTGGTCAAAGACACAATAACACAGCCATCTACACTACCTAGAATTAGTATAATAAGCCTCGGAAATGTACTGCATGAACACAGAGTTTGTAAATTGGTCATGGTGGACTGAACAGAGTGCTGTCGCGGGGTAATTGGAAAACAAAATATGCTCTACTCAAGCTGATTGGACCAGATTAACACACAAGCGTGTGAATGGGGGGTCTCTGGGCTTGTGATAGCAGAAGGCACCAGAAGGGTAAAGACAAATAATACATAAACAAAAAGGGTGACAGGTATTTATTTATTATTCACAATGACACCGAGCTGCAATCGGCTGCACAAGCATTAAGCTGCTCTAACTGCATCCGGCTCTGCTCTAATGTCCCGCAAACTCCCTGCATGCAGTCAGTACAGCATGGCTAGCACCTGTACACACTGTCACACAGCACTGTCATAGGAAAGGTTATCAGATTTTCAAGACAAAAAAGTTGAATGTAAAGATAGGCTTTCCATAATGTTTCTTCTCTGTGCTGTTTGTCCATTGTAATATAAATAAACAAGGAACATGTTTTCGAACTTAACAATTTAGGTGATATAAAAAGATTAAAATTGAGGAGTATTTAAGATATGACAGAAACACAATATTCCAGCTCACTCTTTCTTTCTCTCTCTGGTTTTCCTCGAACTCTGAAAATTATCTCATTAACCACACGTCCTTTAACATCCTGTTTAACTAGAAGCCAAAGAAACACATTCTTTTACACTTTCTATTTTCCCAAACTGGAATCATCAGCTATTGTATTTCAAGTTTGTTCACTGACTTAACATAGAACGATATATATATGTATATATATATATATATATATATGATTTTATACAATGATTTAGAGGCCATAAACTACTTTTTGTAATTGCATCATAATAGATAATGTATTCAGTAAGTAGTTTAACCCCTCACACTATTCAGTCTCCAACTATCATTAGAGTCTGATTCAGATTTATCTCAATATGTATTTGTAAGATTCAAACAAGTAAAGGAAAAACCCTGAAATCTCTAATAATCAAATCGGTGTCTAACAAATGTGTGGTAATGGATTATAGAATCATATTAAGAAGCTGATTGAGAACAGGGTTTATAGAAAACAATGTATCTTCTAACTCATTCTAACATTAGTTTTATATTTAAGAAGAAAACTCTGGCCCACAAAGTGATTCAGAGTTTAACAAGTTTACTTCTTATCTTAAAAACTGAAGGAATTAAAGAAACTATAACATGAAGAACCATTCAATGAGCTGCTTTAAACCGTAAGCTTCCTGTGCACAAGATGATGCTGTACATCCTGACAGGAGTTACAGTTATACCCCTGGTACAATAGCACTGTGATGGAGTCAAATCCTGGCTGAGGCAACAGCTCGGAGTAATGGACAGAAATGAATTCTTTACCCTTCTTTACCCTGGCGGAGAAAGAAAAACCTGACTACAAATAAACCTGACTTTATATTTGACACTTAACAAGTCAGGAGAGAATCATCATTGAGTCGGCACAAGTAGGAAACGGCTCAAGGTGAGGGTCTGGGATTTGGAAATGTCAGCAGATGTAGGTCAGCAACTTCCAGTCCCACCAGAGATGGTCAGAAGCAGCTTCAGACCTGAGCAGGCACCGGAGTGCAACACGCAGCACTCTCTTCATTTCGTGGATTTCAACATGATATGCAATACGAGTTGTTTTGTATATTTTTTTGGGAGGGGGGCTATCTCACTGGATTTGTCTTTATCTCTAAGATCTGCATAGGGAAATTTAAATTTCAAGAAACCTTTGTGAGAGATGTTACGTTTATCGCAATGTACATAACGTGCAAAACAAAGAGGAGGGAAACAACTTTTACATTTACAATGAAAGGGAAATCCATTCATTTTTACAGGCCACGCTTGGCTCCACTGACTGTACATCATGCCAGAATAACACACAACTAAAAGCAACCTGGAGGCGGATCCCAAAGGGCCCAGCACTACAGACAGGGAGATTTTCAGATATGTGAGCAATAGTTTTGACACCTACACAGTCGACTCTGTGAGGAAGCGAGCTTACCAAACAGAGATCATTGTACTATCACAAAATAAACACTGTGGTTTAATAAATAGAGGAATACAAGAGAGCAGATTTGCAGGAACGGGAAGAGAGAAAACACCATCTGGTGAATGCTTAGCTCAAAAAAAGCCCTCAATACTCTCAGGACCCTGTGCACGACAGAATTGGATAGTCAGCTCGTGAACAGTGATTCAGCCTCTCATGTCGCTGGCAAGTTGGGAAAAACCTGCTCTATCATGCACACCAGGCTCTACACTTTCTACTGACACAGACTTTTATTGATGTTTGGAATGACTTTCTTTGTTTGCAACGCCCGAACTCTCTCCTGCACCACTCAGCATTCTTCAGAACCAGCCTCCTCCCTCCTCTCCCTCCACACAAAGAAGCACGAGGTGGTAATCTATCTACACTATATCTCATATATTCAGAAAATTACAAGATAAGCAAGGTTTTCAAAAAACAGGATTAAGTTTATGATGGTTGCTAGGTTTCCAGATTTGATTAGGGACATAAGGTTCACACACAAGGCACTTTTGATCTGAACAAGTTCATTGTTATTTTTATTTTATTTTGTTGTTTGATATTATATTTGTACAGTTCAAAATACACACAGGTATTTGGACACCTACACATTACACCTACAGGAGATTGTTTGACATGCCATTCTAAATCCATAGGCCTTAATATGGAGTTGGTCCCCCCCTTTGTAACTTCCACTCTTCTGGGAAGGCTTTCTACAAAATTTTGAAGTGTGTTCGTGGGAATTTTTTGCCAATTAATCCAGAAGATCATTTGTGAGGTCAGACACTGACGTTGGATCAAAGGGCATGGCAAGCAGTCTCTGGTCTAGTTCATCCCAAAGGTGTTTGATGGGGTTGAGATCAGGGCTCTTTGAGGCCCATTAAAGTTCTTCCACACCAAACTCACCCAATTTGTATTGATCTTGCTTCGTGCACTGGGGCACAGTCATTCTGGAACAGAAAAGGGCCTTACCCAAACGGTTCCCATAAAGTTGGAAGCATAGAATCGTTGGAAGGGAGCACCTCCTTTGCTCAGGCAAGAAAGTCCACTCAACAATGAACGGTTCTCTAGCACAACCCATCACCTCTGTGGGCAGAGCAAAACCTTCCAATCGACCGGCAAAGACCTGCACAACACCAGTGCACCAAACAATTAGCCATTTCTGGGCAAGGGATCACTGTTGAGTTTTTTACATTAGAGGAAATTACGTCTTTACGAACCAATGCAAGGGATTTGTTTGAGAAGGTTGTTTTGGCTAAAATCAATGAGTCATCATAATTACCATCTGACATCAGACGGCTCACCAAAAAGGAGCAGTTCCAGCTGACACATTAGACAGGTTAGTGTGACATGTTCAATAAATATTTATGGCCTTTGACAGATTTGATTAAAAATTGAAATGGCCCTTGACGGGAAAAGGTTTCCTTCCATGCTTTAAATAACCCTGGTCCAAAAATAAGATAATTCTAAAAAGTGGATGCAATCTGACGACTTAAGCAAGAGAACAAAGAGTCCAGGTACAGAGAAGACACCTCTCAACACCCAACACAAGATCAGTGGGTAAGAACATGAAGACACTGTTGTAAAGCAGAGACAATGCGAGCTTGTACTTAATATGAACACAAAAATAGAATTGGTTGATCAACACCAATCAGCACGGCTCAGATCAAAATCGATGTAAGCAGCAGGAAACAAGGTAAATAAAGGCTACATAAAAAGAAGACAAACACCAGCATCAGCACATTACACAGTGACTGAATAGGTGAGAGCACATCATGAGGTGCAGCAGGGTGTGAAATGTGATTGTCCACAGTTTGCATTCTACTGTGCTCAAGTGCAGCACAGGGGATAGATTCGAACAGGCACTCTTTACAAGGAAACACATTTAAGACAACAAAAAACCTCAAGCAGTCAGACGCGAGGGGAGCACCATGGAAATGAACTGAGAATACAACATCTATTGTTAAAGTACCATCCATTGTTCTGGAGGAAAAGGTCCACATATCCCTTGGGTAAAGTCAAACACTCCACCAAGGCGATGCAATTACATGCTTACAGGAGGCTTGTAAAGGTCCTGGAATCACCAACGCATGTGGAATTTTCACTGCCTTGTAGTTACGGTTTGACACCATCTGCCATATGCTGTCACTGCAGAGGGTGATGATAAACCTCTGTGTGTGTTTGAAGGGGAGGTGATGGAGGAATGGCTGATGCCAAAGTGCAATGCGTCACATCTATGGCTTTTCAGTTTCATGCAAGCACAGAGGTGAAAACACAGGTGTAATGCAATTTCCATGCGGTCCTATGGCACTCGTGCCTGCTTGGTGCTTCTGGAGCTCCAGGGAGAGCTGCGTGTGCTGAGGTGTGCCAAGTGGAGCAGCTGGGAATGTTTATTCAGATCAGGTGATGTATTATCATAGTGGTACCACTTTGGCATGAAATGGATCCGGTTTCCTCCTGCTTTATTTGAAGGAGCCACGTAAATGTTTTTTTTTGGCCAGTAGGTTCATTTTGAAAGGCAACTGATTATAGTTAATATGAGGTTTAATACAATCTTTCAGTTTTTCCCTTTCCTCTAGTGTGTTATAGTTTTTGGTATATGAAAGGTCTGCAAAGTTTAAAAACCCAAAGTTCTAAAGTTGTGATGCCATATCCAGGGCCGTATCTAGGATTTTTCTCAAGGGCCACAATTTAAAGAGAGTTGTCAATTTGCATAAGTTCAGCTTCAGCATGCTGTGCATTTAATTCATTACTTGTTTATTGTTATTTCTATGAGCAAAGCCAGACATCATTGAATATGTTTTTTAAATTTTTATGCTACTGACAGGAAAGGGGCTCTTCAGAGTTAAGCTGGGGGCAGTGCCCGCCTGGCCTCAACCCTGCATGCACCATGGTCACATGACATCTAGCTAGTAGGGCACGCCCCCTAACAAAGCAGGAACAGAGACCGACATTTTATACATGGAAGCAGTTGACCAATCACGACACAGTAGGTCTGCTGACCAATCAGAGGACGGCCTTAAAGAGACAGGAGCTAAAACCAAGTGTTTTAGACAGAGGCTGAGAAGAGGAGCTGCAGCAATGGACATTTTTTCTCAGATTAGAGCATGTAAACCTTTAGAGGTAATAACCCAAATAAAATACTGAAGCTGAATAAAAGCAGAATAGGTGTCATTTTAATTAATCCGAGGCGTGACCTTTCCCAGGATTGCACCATGCTGCTCAAGGATTGCTCTTAGTTATCTGGTCAGCAGCTAAAATTAGTTTGCCACAACCGTGTGCATTTATGACAACAGGGTTAAAAAGAACAAATATTAAGGATGCATTTTTGTCCTCAGACATTTACAGTTTCGACTGCAGTGAGACTGCATTTTAACAGTGTTGGTAATAGTCTTCTGAGGAGTCATAAAGGGAAAGAAAAAAAAAGTGATGCCATCATATCTTCTTTTGTGTCAGCACCAATTCAGTAATTCAGAGTTTCTGAATACTGATCATTGCATTAATAATTCATTACCTCATTTGATCTAAACACTCATTTTCTTTTATTCACAGAACAAAACACATTCCCTTCTCCTTTGCTGCCATCTAACTACTTTATTTTAATGAATTGTGATGGGAAAAAGCAGCGATGCTTTCTGAGCTCGAACAAACCTCGGGAGGCGTTCTTACCTTCAATCCCTCCGTGCACATTTACTGTTGATTGAATTGTCTAGTTTGTCACAGTCTTCTGGGACATGTAGGTGGCGGACATCTCAAACCTTTTTATAGCCTTTCTGGGTCAGTGAATGTTGGATTAAATATTCCTCACTCGAGTCAAACTTAGAAGTGTGTAGTGTAACAACTTCAAAAATCTAAGTTTCAAGACTTTTTATACTTGCCAAAAATAAAAATGTCCTGATTCATCATGCCACAAAACAAAATGGCAAATAGATGAAGCATTGAGCTTCTGTTTCCGGTGTCACATGTGATTATTATTATAATTCTGTTGTTGTTGTTGTTGTTTTACCTCCTGCCAAATGACAGCGACCAATTACAAATTCAAGAGTTGTTTAGTTAAAACTTATCATATCAGGTCTTCAGCTGTCTCCTGATGGAAAAAATACCCTTCCTTGTGGGAATGGCACAGTGACTCATGGTCAAAAATCATTTTTATAGAATTTTGCTAAATACTTGTATATCACTATTTTCTATTGGTGGCTTTATACATGCCTTGCATCATTAAATTATTCCAAACTTTAGATTTACATAGACACGACAAACCAGTTGTTTCTCAAAAACTGTTTTAGATTAGAGGAAGAGCAACACGAGACATAAGGAATATGGCGAAGACCATACATTTGACTGAACAGGGACTATAGCGTCCGCAACTAACAATAATGGGATCATGCTTAATACTATAATGTGCTGTGACAGTAGCACAAGTGGAGAAGAGTCATAAAGTCAGTGAACCCAGAGTTTGCATTAGCTGCCAGTTACTGGTCATATACCAGCCTAAGAAAAGCTGCAGCAGCAGAAGCTGAGAGGACTGAGCTGGGCTGTGCTGCCTCTTATTGCATCTGAACTCATCATTTGAGTTGTAAGAGGAAGAATGTATGGGTTGCTTCTAACACGTGACGGACTAAAACATTTGAATTACAAAAAATAAAATCTTCCGGTGAAAAAGCTATGCTACGAGAAGATACCGGCGATAAGAGCTGACAACGGTGTCTATGTTGTAAAGAAAATCACTTTATCGCTACAGTGAAATTAAAATGTTACTTCCTGCCTGTAACTGCTCAACCCAGCTGCATCACTTCTCACCTGAATAATTCAGAGGATTTGTTGCTGTTGTGAACACTTTTTTGCAGAGAACCTCCTGCTGCATCGTGCATGTGTGGAAAGCAAACTGTGGGTGAAGTCTGGAGCACACTCTCTGAAACCTTTATCTGTAGGTCATGTCTGAAAAACGACTTTAGTATCAATTTAAAGATGGGGTTGGTAATCGTGGCTCTCTTGCTAATGTCTGGCTGTTGTGTCTGGTGTAGCAATGTATGTCTCTTCAGCTGAAGGCTCTGGTAATATGCAGCACTGGCAGGCAGGTTGGTTAGTAACAGACAGATTCGCTGTTGTATTTATTGCAGTCCTGCAAGAGCCACACACCCACACACACACACTTTTTTCCAACCTTTCAGAATACTTGATTTATTGAAGGCTATCAGGATGTGAAGGGGATTTTAATAAAATGGATAAATAATGTTTCTGAAACAAATTAGTATTCCTACCTTTAACTCACTCACCCAATTTAGAAAAAAAGTTCAGCCGTGCACTTGGATGAACACTCAAACCTTTTCTGAACATTGCCGACTTTAATGGTGCGTGTCTGAAAATGACCTCATGTTCATGGTGTTAGAATCACGTTGAAATGGAGAAAAAACTGAATCAAACTGGTTTTCTCTGGGTTTAGCCACATGTTCAAATGAGAGATGCTGATGTAAACCACTGGATCAACCACACAGAGTGTATGTCATCAATGCACATGATAGATAGATTGCAGAGTCTCTGCTGCTCTTACCTCAGCCCGTATAAGACAGTGCCATCTGGGTGCAGTCGGATCATACGGTTTTTTACTGTCACACCATGAAGAAAGGACTTCTTGTCATTAAGGAAGTAGGTGTCAGGGAGCCACAGCTGGTCTGCTACACGGTTGTCCAGAGTCAGGTTTAGGTTCAGCTCACTATAAGCCAAACGCTTATCTCGCCAGCTCTGCTGGAAATACATTGTGATGGTGTAGTCCTGGGGAGATGGGAAAACTTGTATGAAGTCACAGACAAGAAAAAACAATTTAGAACAGAAGTGCTTTTTCTATTTTGTGTTGATCTTATTGTTTCCTGCCAGTGGCTGATGAAGCTAGACACGGAGATTGACCTCTTCCAAAACAGTAAACCTGGTTTATCAAACTGAGATGGATTTATGAGCAGATCACAGGAAAAAATAAAAGGTTTACAATTGATATCAGGCATAAAAACACGGTTAAAAGATAGAACCATAAAGTATTTGGAAAACAAGAACAAGGGGCCACATACGAAAAGACGACAAAAAAAAGAAAAACTTGATTCAGTGCTTTACCACGAAGAAGAGGAAAAAGAGGAAAACGCAACTTTGATAAGACTATGTCAGCAACAAATAAATGCATCCACAACCAGTCTTTCCATGCAATAAGGGAAACTAAACTACTCAGCATTTGTGGAATAGGACATGGGCAGCAAACCAACGGATACAGCTGTACTAGTGCCCCTGCACAATACTGTATCTAACAGGAAAAGCACTCAAGTGAAGGTACAATGTCCGCAGGCTAATACATCACTGCCCCTGTAGTCAAAGCACTGGACTGTTCACAGTGCGAGTCATGAGAAGCACGTATCAGTGTCACTGACTTCATGCAAAACCTCTGCAGTTGAAAATGATGCAAAGAGATTTAATTATTGTGTCGACCTGTTTCAGGCACGTTGCCTCACAACTTCAATGTAATAAAACTAAATTTATTAGCAGTCATGCTAAATGTCCACACTGCTGCTCTTTTTTTTTATCAATTACTGATCTTGATAATTTGATTACATTGTTATTGAATTAGAAAGTCATATTTATTTTAAAAGTTAAAATGAGCCACACTTCACATGTTTGAGCAGTCTCAACATTATAAAACATTGTGTGTCCCTTATGTCCAGATTCATTATTAATCATACAGTGTGTTGAAATGAAAAATGTCACCTGTCAACGAATGAATGAACACCAAGCTCTTAATTAGCGCTCAGCCATAATATCGATAAACAAATCAATCAACTCTGGCATCGTGGTTTTATCATTAACAATGAACTATTTCAAATACAGTAGGTGAAAGGCAAATCTCAACCAATCGGACAATTTTTGACATTTTACATGATTTTGTTGAATCCTTACGTGTATTTTCTAATATCTGATATCTAAAGAAAACATCAGTAGCGTGCATTGTCATTCAGAACCTTATACACTAATTACATTCTGCTAGATTCCCACTCTGCATCTTCAGTGTATAAATGTAGGGAGAAATGTGGGAGGAGTGATCTGCACTCTGAGAGACTGAGACGCTGAGTGAAATAAGGAGAGTGCTAATAGACAGAGTGACGTCGTCGCTGTCCCTGCTGCCATATTGCCTTCCTCACTCCACAGCCTGCATTTCTCACTGCTACCAAATCTGTGCTACACCAGAAGAGCATGTGCTGCATATCTTGCAAAACAGTGAAGGGTTACTGTCACTGAATTTACAATAGTTCTGGACAAAAAGAGAAAAAACTAACAAATACGCTTTTTTGTTTATTGTGTCAGCCAAGGGTTTAACTTAGTAAAACCATGTGATATATTTTGCCCGCCGACAAAGATCAAACCAGTCTGAGCTTCTTTCAAACATGCAATGAACTCAGGATGTTCTCCTGTAATTTACTTTAGGGGCTATAGATGAGAATGCAGATGTCTAAGTCGGTTGCTGCAGAGTTTTTCATGACAGCCCTCTCGTAAAAACTCAGGATTATGTCCGAGTGAGTTTATGTGAGAATACAGCAGGATGTGTTAATGATGTTTTTAACACGTGAGAGAAAACTGAAAAGAATAAAAATTATAAAATTATCTCATGAGGTGCCTGAGAAAGGAACCCTACAAGAAGAAGACACCAAGATTTAAGAACTTTTGGTGATATGAGCCGACGCTGTGTGTGTACTGCTCGGGAGGTTGCGTTGTTGTGAACGCACTGTGCATTGTGCGGGCATTTTCCAGAGTACATGTCATATATTCGTCAGGCAAGCTGAATGGAGGTGTGTGACGAATGCAGCACGATAGTCAGTAGTAGACCAAAACATGAGACCAAAACTTACCATGTTTACTTCTGAGATGGAGTCGATGCTTGCTATGTTGATGCTCATTCCTACGATGACTGGAGGACCTGAAGGAGCACAACAAAACACACGTGTCAACACATGAGTATAAATTGGATTATGTGTGTTGCAGTTAGGAAGCTCTAAAGTGTGCACCAAGCAAAGTAATAGAGATGGAGTACTGATAATGCAAAATGTTGTGGATTTCCCCGGCAACTGGTCAAAATTTAATGACAGGTTTAATAAATCAGCTCATTTTAAAGTCTCAAAGACGACGCTGAACATCTGCGGAGAGAAAAAAAGGCAGAGGGGGGAGAAAAACAAAACCGGAGGGAATATAGGGAGGCACAATAGAGATGATATAGCCTGAAATTAGAATGAGTAAAGTTATGTTAACTGCTTTAAAAGCTGATGCAAGCATTACGGAGCACAGCTAATGTGTCGTTTATCAGAAGAGTGGTGATAGTTTAATGACTGGGACTGTGTGAAGAAAAAGGGATCATTTTATTGCAGTGACTGTCGAGTGAGTTCTCGTAGTTGTGATTACACTTTGTGCGTCGGTTGAAAAAGAACAGCGAGGGTCAGACAAGAATAACTGCAATTGGATATGAGCATAAACTGAAGGTAACACACATGCCCTGTAGGATAGGAGCAACTAAAGATAACACATATGCAGGTGTTTTTTTTTAATGGCTGATCTCTCTGCGCCTGAGTGTCAGTGTGTGGATACCAGACCACCACTACAACAATCCCTGCAGGAGTCAATGAGCCACTCAGGGAGCTTCACGTCCCAGATCCTTCACCTGGATTCTTTCCTTTGGGTAACACTTAATCTTAAACCCATCTTTACTGATTCAAAAACACCTGCTAACATCTGGATGTTGTCTGTGATGGAATTGGATACAATCTGCATTCACTCTCTGGGGAAATGAGTCGGTTTCAATCGGCTGTAGCTCTGATCGACAGTGATGGAAACACGACACCTGGGTGAAGGTGTTATTTGGCAAAACCGTGAGGTGAGAGAGATTCTGTTTTCATGCTGTTAGCGTTTGTGAACTTCAAACATGAAGCACTGGCCAGAATGAACAGAAAATGAATTAATTCCTTAATTTTAGTGAAATGAGTCAAGAGGAAACCAAGAAAAATTGGCCCCCATTTGACATAACTGAACTTACAAAATTGGGTGTAAGTGTAAAGAAAACTACCAAATCATTTGAAATAACTCCCCATATATTTTCCAATTTGAAGTAAAAGAGGTGTGGTCAATACATTAAAGGCGACATATTATGAAAATTCAACTTTTGTAGTGCTTCTACACGTTAATTTGGGTATCTGGCATACGATGAGTCCTTTAAAAAGGTTTAAATTTCAGATATTTATTTTTTCCCTCTTTGTTTACTCACACGCTTTAGTTTTGCTGCTTATTATCCTCCTTATAGAGCCAAGAACATAGATATATAGATATAAAGATGTATAGATATAGGATCTATTGAGTCCATCACTTAATGACCAGTGGGCTACACTGCTAACTTACTTTAATTCATAAATACTGTATTTTATGTTCTGAAATCAGGTTTACATTTAAAACTATTTGATAATGATATATGGTGCAAGACTCAAACCTATGAATTCCGCACGTTCGTATCAGCGCTGCAATATCTCCAGTTTGAAGATGGTGCACAATGTGCCAGTGACACAGCAGATTTAGATCTGTTTCTTCTTCTCAGACACTGGACATGAAGCAGGAAGTAGAGATCTGTTACTCTGAGAAATTCATGAAACAACACCGAGAAAACGCACTCATCCACACTAATTTCTGGGCTAGCGGTTCATGTAAAGGAAGGAGACGAGCAAACTGTGCCTCATTTACATGATTACAGTACACGCCTCAGACATGTAAACAGCGGTGCACATCGACTCTCTTACATGTAAGCTAAACACTTAGCGCACTTCAATATTCAGACAACTTTAGGTTTACAAGGATTCTCCATTCACTGGGCCTGAGCACTCACAGTCGCGGATGCCTGCTTCAGACCATATGATGTCAAACAGAGAGCGAGATAAACACACACAAAACATGGTATGTTCAAGTGAGGAAAGTAGTTTGCTTCTGAGAAGTAAAAGAAAATCTGATTTAATTCAGTAGAGTAAATTCTTCCGCAATGGCCCAACAGTGCTTTTAGGAAAACACAAATTCACAAGATCCAGATTTTTATTTTGTCCTGCAACAAATTGCACAACTTAGTCAATATCAGTCCCTTAAAAATACTTGAT
Organism: Pseudopleuronectes americanus; assembly: GCA_038501795.1. Lineage (NCBI taxonomy): Eukaryota > Metazoa > Chordata > Actinopteri > Pleuronectiformes > Pleuronectidae > Pseudopleuronectes > Pseudopleuronectes americanus. The sequence goes on along the minus strand of CM076728.1, from coordinate 6,688,934 downwards.
TTTTCATCTCACAATGTTAAAGACGGTAAAACTATTTCAGTCAAAATTGTATGAGTACTTCCTTGGGTCATGTCCCACCCCTCTACAAAATTCCATGGAAATCTGTTCAGTAGCTTTTGCGTAATCCTGCTAACAGACAAATAAACACGGATGGCAACATAACCTCCGTGGCGGCGGTGATGAAATAAGCGGAAGAAAAATGCATACTTAACATCTGTGCGTAGAATATAGTTAAATAATTGCCATGATAAATGACCATTTACTAGGGTATTCCCTCAGCCTTGAGCTCACCCAGAGTTTATTAATTTGGTTGGTGTCAGCGCTTTTCAGATTAGCTTTTATCCAAACAAACTCTGGAATACTTGCATCGCACTGCAGCCACGGTTTCTCTCTGGCCAACGCAGGTGGTAGAACGCTGAAGAAGCTGGATGCAGAACTGCAGGGACTCGAGTGCTCCACACCCCGGCCACTCACCTCGTGTCGACAATGATTCACAGTTTTTTATTATTGCAAATTTGTCTCATTCTCCACAGTTTTGGTCCCTAACAGCTTCCCCCATTTCCCCTTCCTCTTCAGTCAGAACTATCCGAGCAGGAAATATGAATTGCTGACGCAGAAGCAGCAGAAGCAGCAGAAACAGCTCAGTGATTGGCTCATGTGGCGGTGCTGAATCAGTACATCCACACAGTGTTCCGTGGTAGTATAGTGGAAATTCCATTAGCATAAGGGTCATAAACAACACGGAAAACAGCTCCACTACAGTATGTACTTTACTGCATGTCATCAAATTCAAGAGGGACAGAACCTATGGAGCCGTGATTGCGGTGCAGTTTATGTGTATTTGAATTTTTCATTTTTTTCCCCGTCTTCTCTCTCGGTTGCTTAGTTTCCCCTGCGTCCTTTTCGCTGACTTTCACAAATTAAGAATAAAACAGAAGATGCTGAGAACGACAAAAGGGCTCCAGCTGGTTGTGCGTCCCATTTTGCATTTGAACATCAGTTGATGTCACTTGTACACGGCCTCACTCTCTATACACAACACTACTTGTACAGGGTGGCTGCCGGCATCTGTGAAGTATATCACCGAGAGCTCGTGAAGCCTTACATATATTTGCAAGGTATAATTAGCGCTGTGTCACACTGGAGTCAGCGTTTCTTAATTTTTGGTAACAATGTGATGTGATATCGTTTGCACGTTTGATGCGAAAACAGCAGGATGAGGTACAGACAGTTACGGACCACTGTGACTCACACAGGACTGGGTGATTCATTCCCACACTCAGCTGCAGCACGCACCGCACAGCATCACAAAACAGACGGAATAATGAAAAAAAACAAATTAAATCAACGTCTTCTTTAACCAGAGCAGATCTGCAACTTTCAAACAGTCATAGCGATGTTCATGGGTTGCGGACGTACCCAGTGCAAAGCCCTTTGAAACTGATGCGTTATACAAATTCCTAATATAACCCTAGTCCAAAAACCATCGACACCCTGAAATAAAGACGAGCTGCAGTTTACCCTGACTAACTATAATGTTTATCACCTTAATAACGGCACGGATCCGCTAATCCACTAAATCATTTCATTCTCATTGATTTAGAGCGTGGAGCTCATTGTATATCCAGTTGTATAAAATGAGTAATGAGCATGAGTTCAAACATTTGTACGGAGTGCATTCCCACCCTATGAAACGAATAGAGCTGAATGAAAGCATAATAGGATGTGAGCACCCCCCCCCCACACACACACACACACACACACACACACACACACAATCTGCAGTCGTAAAGCACACTGACCCGGAGCAACAGCCAAGCCAAGGTTATCGTAGGATAAGGCTGGAACATATTTTTCGACAAACGTTTGCATACTCCAACCGGCTCGGAGCGGCCTCCTGCAGGGCGCGCTGCCAGGGTCGGATCCTGCATCGCGCCCCCTGTGCACTCCCCAGTCTGTGTCGGCACCAGGACTGTTCTCCATAAATCCCATCGCACGACGTGATGAAGAGTCTCTCACCGATGAGTGCACCTTTTAAAAACCCCTTACATCAAACATATTAATGCATGAACCCATCTGGGAGCTATTGGGATGCAGCTTGAAAATGAGATAGTATTGGCACACACGCATGTGTTGAACACCACCTGTGGCTCAAACATTTTGAGAATGCGTGGTAAACCCTGTGGCAGCTGTGTGATGAGCAGTTAATGCAGAGGTTAACAAATGGACACGGTGCAAGTTAGTTCTCAACAAATAAATCCTTTACCACTACTGTCCTTTCTGCCTGGTTGGAATGGGTTTAACTGCAGTGAAGATTTTTATTGTCAATGTTTTTCCTAAAATGAAACTGACTGTGTGTGGATTATGTCAACTTTTGAATGATTTACTTAACTGGTGATATTTTTTTTTCACATGTCCAATACTTCAGAGGTCAGAAGAAATATAAAATAATGTGCCATAACCAAAATGGAGTGATTCTATGAATGTTGCTTGTGACAGAGATCAGTATAAATACAAATGGAATACAAAAAATTAAATAATCAAATGATCTTTTGACCCACTGTGTGAGCCTGTGGAGGACAACTGCTGTTTATCCGAGGACTACATCCGCAGATTGAAATTGACACCACACTCAAGACGGCTGGATCCCCTGGACTATTAACAATACATATGTAAAGAGTGAAGTCAGTACGATTAAAGGTTTCCTGAGATCTGTGTTCCACATACAGACAGATGTCTAAAATAGAAGCTAGATAAATGAGCCGACATTTGTGAACTTTGCTCCCAATGGAACTGTGTACTATCCTGTGCCATCCCCACGATGCTGAGGCATTAGCGTCAGGAGATACCTCTGTAGCCTGGAGGCAGGCCGCCACGATTGTACTCATCTAAGACATCACAGAGAGAAAAGAGATGTACAAGATTTTCTACTGTAAAACCCTGTTGGACTGGACAAGGACGATAACATCAGATAATGAAGAGAAACCTTAAAGCTAAAATTAAATCTATTACTACGGTTTCCCTTGAACCTGATTCATCTACTGTAAATGGCTCAAACTTCCCCCTTTTGCAATGGGTCCCTTGTTCGGAGATGTTGGTTAATTGTGATGTTTCCCCTTCAAATTCTGGTGGTAAAATATTAACCATGCAGCGGACCACTTGACTGAAAAGGCCCATCTCTCCTCTCTCTTGTATCCTGTAATCCTATTTCCCCCACCCCCACCCCCACCCCTCACACTACCACTGAATGCCCCGAAGCTTTGTCATATCCCCCGACCCATCTCCCGTCTCTTTAAAAAAATAAAAGACGAAAAACACAGGAAAATGTAGGGCCATTTCCTATTGCACTTTGTGAAGGCAACCAGTAAAAGTTTTCCCTGGAGATGTCAAAGTACATTCGTTCACAAGATGAAAACAGGACGCACTGAACGTCTCCCTCTCGCTCTCTCTCCCTGCATATGTTGACCCTGCTTCAGTGATACAGGAGCACTCACCTTGTCACCACAGCGTTCTCAAAATAAAACCTGACCTGCACTCGCACTTTCAAAATCTGTGTGAAGAATGACACTTTATCTAAAAACAACCCTAAATAAAACATCTTGAAATAATTCTTTCGGTTTTAAAGAACACAAAAAAACCCACACTGCAATGAAAATGCTTTATTTTTATCCACTGAATACGTTTTTTTATTTTTTTAAAACAACACTAATACTGGAGAGCAAAGTGCCTTTATACAGAGGTATAATAAACTCTAGTTTTCAACTTTATTAAAGGTTGAATTTTGTGAAACAAAAGAAAAGAGTAAGTAAAAGAAATCCTGAAGTCCTGAGGCAAATATTATTGAAATATCAACCTTTTCACTAGCTCTGGTTTGCTGTCTTGTGTAAACTGTATATGTTGCAATGAGACTAGATAAAGAAACAACATGCACTGATTTTTTTTGAATTTCAGGGCCCTCGAAAAACAGGGGATAGATCATCCATACATCCAGGTCTGACACGTAGAGAAAAACCTTTTTAGAGTTTCAAATGAACCTAAGCGGCATGTCTTCGGACTTTAGGAGGAAGTCATGCTACCTGAACAAAACCCACGCAATCACAGAACATGCCAACTCCACACAGAGCAGCCACCTACGTATATCTTTTGTGGAGGGCTGGAGCATGACATAAGGAAGACCCCATTACAATTTGGAATAAATACCCCATAAATGGGTGGATCCGGGGATTTAGTTTCTATCTGGCAAGATAGGGCCTTTAATAAAAGAAATTATGCATCAGGTTTGAAGCTGAAACATTTCTATTTTACATTCGATCTCCCTCTTTTTCAATTTCTGCTCCACCAGGTAATTGAGAATAAATAACTAGGGAGATGGTGAATGTGGTAAGAATGATCATCTACAGCACTCTGGGGTTAAAGTGAGGGCAACTGTGGTGTCAGGATGAATGCCGAGCCTTCTCGGTTGATATGGGCCTAGCTCCTCTCATTTTAATGGGATATACCCCCTTATTAATATTTACATACCTGCACAGTGAGACTAAATGCTGGAACATTTACATGATATGGTGCCTCAGTGGTGCTGCCCGTCTGATGATCCCTGGGAAAGCTCCTCGTGATTACAACATTCTCACAACACCTCAGCCCTGTGTGAACTGTTGGCCTGGATCGCGGGCTCAAGGAATTATTAGCAATCACGGTCGCTGCTGTGTTGAAAAACCAGCCGGTCATGCATCTCGCTGCGCTTATCAATTTCTCACTCCTTGTTGACACTTCCTTGTTTTTTCTATTCAGCCGAGCTGTCCCCCCCCCCTTTACTTATTATCTGTTTCCATGCCGTCCTCTCAGCTCCAACAATGTGTCGCCACGTTCGGCTTCCAGTCTGACAGTCTTATCTCGCCTCGGGGCAAACAAGCTAAACTGATTTAGAGGGCGGCGAGGCTGCTCTATTTAATGTTTTCTTTGGTAATGGCATTTCATTTCAAAACAATATACGTCCGGCGCAGAGAAATGGACATATCCTGACTTCCAAGGAGGGCAGCGCAGATGTGTCACTGAGGGTGAGGCCTCTGGAGCTCCTCACTCGTAATAGGGGTTTTCTGAGGGCACGGTCACACATACGCGAGAAGTCAAAGTTCTCCAAAGTTGAGTAGGCATGCTGCGATTTGCCTCGCCACAGGGAAACTAATGTTTTATCCGCCTCCTTGCTCGCACTGATTGGAAGTGAACAGGAGGGGAAGGTTCAACACTAAAGCATTCCTGTATTTGTGACCCGACCTTAATTTGGGCTGACCTGTTACAAGTCTGGACATTAGATATTCAACATCTCCGAATCACGAGGCCTGGGTCAGTGTTGCAGAAATGTATAAAAATGCTTAAGGAACAGAATAATCATACTATTTGTAAAATCGTTTTGCCTTCGTATGATCATGTACATCAATAGGCTAATACCAATATGAATAATAATTAAAAATGATTTAATCTTTTATTGACAGTGGTAGGAGTTTCAACAATCAGCATTGCAAAAAATAATGATCCTAAGTCTGAGTTTATGCTTTTTTTACTTATCGTGTGATGTCCTTCCATTCATGTAAACATTTGTTTTGTATTTGATGAAAGTATTATTTACTTATCGACAGATGACATATTTTCTACGTGTTGTTTTTTTGGAATTTCCCCCCCAAAATACGACAATTTTAAGCCTCTGGTACTAAGAATGTTACACTTGGTTGATCTCCATAGTCCGTCCCCCTTTTTTTTTCTGCTTCAGGTTGATGCAAAATGTAATTTAATGTGCTAAGGCCTACCAAAAAAACAAACATTGATAGATGCAACTTGTTCAAAACTGAACAGCTAGAATCTAAACAAAGAAACTCAGGTTTGCGTAACTCCTCCATCAGAAGATGAATGTTACATATATTACAGTGACGTAAAGCCTACGTGTGCATGTGACTGAGGCTCAGAGGGACACGGAGACAGCACACAGAGAGAGGAAGACCTTTTCAACACATCCGTTTAACCACACGACACGTCTGTGCATTGCAAAATTTATGAAAAAAGAATAAAGAACAAAACAAAAAAAGGATTGATTAGTCTGATATCTGAACGCGACCACAAGAGGGCAACATAAGGCTACAGCCCCTCTAAATCTCCATTCTCCACTGCTTATAAATTGGATATTTTAATAAATGAGGCAGAATAAATTACCAGCAAACAGGTGCTGAGATTAGGAGCCGAGTTAACTCTTCTGGCAGATCTGGGTTGATTCTGTACTGTTGCCAAGGAAAATGAGTTTCCAGCTGATGAGTCGACGTCTCGGTGCACAGCGCACAGCGTCGTCACATGAAATCTGATTAAAGAGGCTCCTTAAGGAGGCTCCGCAGTCACACATATGGTTTGTATAGGAGTGTGCATGGACAAGAGAGGCACCGTGCGTTTTTTTCCACGCAACGGTGAACATTTTCATGATGTTTGTATCTCATGTAAATGTGGAGTTTAAATATGCATCATGCCACACCTTGCAGTCCAGAGAGTAAACACATCAAACTGGAAACATTTCATCAGAATCCAGGATAGCGTTGTCATACTAATCCACAGATCCTGTCAGTCGCAAAGCCCCTGAAAAACAAATTTTCAGGACAGCAAAGAAAATACCACTCTGCCTCTTATATAAAAACTCAGATAATCAACCCATTGCCTAGCAACAGAGGGTTCCATAGCAACTGTGCAGCATTTTCCCTACAGTACTGCAAGAGAAGCATGATGATTTATCCAGGCGAGTCTGTGTTTGGTTTTGCTTTCAATGGCCGCCGCGCTCACGAAGCCCCTTTCGCTAAAATAAATGTAAAAAAAAAGAACAATATGTTGGGTCGCGATGAAATTCTTTCCTCAGTGTTTAACACAAAAGTATCGTTAATTATTTCCATCTTGGGAGAGAGCAGCAGAATCAAGGGTGGAAGATCCTCACAAAGCCAAAGCTAATGAGACCGAAACCTATGATCGACATCGACGAATGTGAACGAGTAAATGAGGAGCTGGAACGACACCTTCAGATTCAACAAACAGTGTTTGTGGCAGGTCTAACAAATTCAACACCGGCATTGTTCTTCTGTTCGGGTTATCACGTCTGAGTTTTGTGACCACTCGTAACAACGCAGCTACCTTTGTCCCGGATTAATTGTTTCTAAAAAGTGGGTTTGGTGCAGTCAAAAACAAACATAAATAACAATAACATTAAAACAACCTTGCAAATTACACTATGCCGCATATGTACTGATGAAATCCTTATGAAAAAAAATAGGCCATGTTTGTTGTCAGGTTGTTATTAACATTCATTAGGTACATGAACACATCATACCCCAACATAGGGCGGGCTAATGCAGTAGCCTACATAAAACAAGGCACTCACTGTAATAATGAATATATTTCATCTAAAGGCTGGTGGAACAAAATAGAACTCGTGATTATCACTGTCTCATCAATACTATCTGTCTAAAAGTATATAAAGCTTCTGAACTACACTAAAATAACTCATTGGAGAACCCTGAGAGGGAGGCGGGTCCACAGTTTGGATGCTTTATTATGCCACAAGGTAGTGAACGTGGATGTTGCTTTTATGAATGAATCTATTTAGGTCACTAAAGGGAACTACTGTGTGTTGGCCGAATTTATTCATGCTGCACCCTCAAGACCTGAAACATCCCCACGTTCTCACAAAACCAGAGTAAGAACTACACTATTCAGAAATTCGCAAAACACACTTTGATATCAACTTCTTCTTTAAAATAACAAACAATAGGTGTAATGTCAGTTCCGCGCCAGTACCACGGACGCACAGTGATGAATGTGGTTGCCTGTGACCTGGGACAAC